>CM045564.1:21320062-21797747 GCA_024721245.1 Mitragyna speciosa | reverse complement strand
TTTCTTAAGCTAGAATTTAAAAGAAAATTAGTTTCGACTCGAATTGAATTAATTTTATATTCTATACTTGAATCAATGAGTTTATAATCACTTTATAAATTTGTTCGTTTCTTCTCAGTATCTGATTACGTACTAATAAAATCAGGTTATAATACATAAAAATAGTTTTTCATGGGATGGTTATACAAAGAAGACTTATATTTCATCCATAATTTAAATTTCGAAAAAAATTAAGGTCAAACATAAAATGGTTGAAGACTGAAATCACGAGTGAGTATTGCGTGCACTACGCGCGCCACGTGGCGTGCCACGTGGTGCACTAGAACCAATCACACATCGCCAAATAATACAAGGTATTGACCCACCATTGACCACATGGCGATAAATTATTGAGTTCTAGTACACCACGTGGCAATGCACATTGTGTATTGTATACTTTTCCCTGAAATCACCCCATTATTGAAATTCCCAAAAGCCCAAAAGAGTTATATTTTTTAGTCGGTGGCAAATATGCACAATTGATTGATTAGAGGTGATTTTAGCCAATATGTCTAGTCACCATTACAATTCAACAATAAAATAACATTGGCTTGACACCAAAACAGTAAATTAAAAAAAAAATAAAATTGCAAATGAAGAAACCGAATCCCCTCGTGAGACGGGGTACTTTCTCGGTCGGTTCAAGTGGCTTCTCCTAGATTTTCTTCGTAGCTAAGGTTGGACAAATATCTCATAGAACAATCCAAAAATCAGCAAATTTTAAATATTAATTTTGATGGACGAGGTAGAATTTTTTTTTCATTTTCTTTTTTTGAACAAGGGCTAATTAAATTATTGCTTTCTTTTTTCCGAAAAAACAGAAGGAACATGGGTAGAGGAAGATTGTGCTCGAAATAATATTAAAACTATGGGTGGTCGAGAATAAATATTATATCCAAGATATAAAATTAAAAAAATAAATGAAACAATTGAATAACGTGGCAGGATGATGCCAACAGGTCAGAGCAGAATTAAGGTACAATAATAGAACAAAATGAATTAAAAGTGCCACAACCACCAGTAACCGTCACGTGCAGTCTTGGCTTGTATGTTGACTGCATTAATAAAGGTTAAAATTTACAGAGACCTTTAAAAAAAAAAGCAAAATAAAACAAAATTAAATTGGTAGGAAAAATGGTGGAGATTAATCAGCACCTAGGGAGAACCCAAAGAAGAGCTATTATGATTCTATGACCATCCTTGATTGGGAAATATTTAGGTAGATCCAAAATTCTATGGACCCGTAGATCTAACGATGGAGATTGAGCTATCGAAATTTAGAGGGCCCTTCTAAATTCTAGTGTTTTCAATCTCTACCGTTGGGAATTCGATCCACCTAAATATTTCATGTACTTGCTTGGTCTTTTTTGCCTATATAGTTCATTAAGTCCGTGCTGGCCTTCCACGCTCAAAACCATTTTTATTAATTCTAGGTCCACAAATACAATTTATTAAATATTACCGCTACCAGAATAGAAGTAGTAACAAAAATAGGTAGTATAAGTCAAAGAATTATTTTAATGCTGAAAATTAAATGAATTAAATACTTTTTTGAATATAGTATGTTTGATAACAAAATTTCTTTATCAGTTAATATAGTAAATATTTATTTAATTTGTATATAAAATTTTAAGTGATGTCGGCTGCGTCTGGATATATGTTTTTTGGGTGTTTTTTTAAAAAATAGTATTATAATTATTTTAAAAATTCTTCTTAGTAAATGTATATGCAAGATAATAAAAGTAATTAGAAAACTTATATGAAAATTTTAAAAAATATATTTCTAAAAAACAGTAATAAACAAACAACGAAGTTGCCATTTCTAGGTTAAATTTGATGGTTGTTTCTCCTTGAACTAGTCATGTCATTTCTAGGTTACATTTGGTGCTGAGGTGTTTTTTGTAAATAATTTTAATAAAAACTCTACTTATAATGTCCCTTCTGTTTCTGATGATTAGACTGATGATGAGATGCTAAGCTGGAGCGTGCAAGAAAGTCGAGGGTTAGGGACTGAAATTTGCTTGCCATGTCTGACTAAAAATGCTCCAATACAAGTCATTAAGATCCTTTCATGTGATGTGGAAAGCGTTAGTTTGACTTGATTAAACCTTCACCAAACTCTACCAAAAATTCAACTAATCCTAATCTTATGTAATCTTTTAATCATGCTTGCTTGCCACTGATAGTGAGATGCTTTTGCTGAAGCCAGAGGGTATGCAACCATGACTACATGCTTTTACTGATCTCATTATTTATAAGAGTGATAGGTTAAGATCGCTATGGGATTAGAGTGGAGAAGTTCCAATGAGTCCTATTTTAGTGGCCAAAAATAATTAATCTTGAGAATTTAGGAGCAAATTAAATGATAATGACTTTCGGTTTCTTCGGTAAGCAGCATATTAGTGCAACTAATACATAGGTTATTTTCTAAAAGTAAATTACTACATGGTCAGTTATACAATATACATGTGTTTAATTTTCTAGTCCTATAGTTCATTTCTTTCCCTAAAAATAGAGGAAAAAGAGCGTTTTAAGATTAAAGTCTATTAAACTGCTTGCACTGGCATGTAAATGATAAAAATTTGTAAGTAAATTGGCTTTTTCTTTTTCTACTTTTTGGACTGAGATTTTGCTTCACTTCTGACTATTTACAACTAGATCAAGTCAAACCATGAATGATCTATTTTTTTTTTTCCTTTTTTCCCCACTTCCTCCAATAATTGACAACACGAAGATGGTGAAAACTAGAGGGCATGACTTGAAGAACTAATTCTTAGAGCTCATAATCTACTGAGACAATCCTTCATCTGTAAATTCAAATTTGAGCTCCATGTAGATACAATAAAAGTCGAATTTCTGAATAAAAATAAATCGATTGCATTATTTTATAACTCTATTTTTGTTTTTACTACTTAATCTCAAACGTTCTAAAATTTATTATCTTTTTTTCCCGGATGAAATAAAATTAGCATTGATTTTGTCAAAAATTGAATTACTAGCTCGGCATTTACATTGATGTTATATATTCATTGCCGGAAGTGCAACCTACAAGAATTTTTTAAGCTGCCACATTCAACTATAACCATTAAATTAAGCTACAAAACGGGAGCAAGATTAACTAGCCAAATGTTTGAAAATTAATGGATTAAAAGCTTTTTTGAATTTATTACGTTTGATACAAAATTTTTATCACTTAATACAGTAAATACTTATTTAATTTGTGTACAAAATTTTATGTGAAAAAATTTTCACTTAATTTGCTGAATTTTGATACTCTCTCCCCTTTATACGCACGCGCACACTCCCTCTTACATACCCACTCTCGCACACACACGTACACACATGCTATTTGTTCATATGCGTATTTTCTCTCACACACACACACACTCTCTCTCTCACACATAATACACATATTCTCCCTCTCTTGCTCTCTTACACACACAGACTCTATCTCTTTTTCCCCTTTATACACATGCACACACTCCCTCTTACACACTCACCCTTGCACACACACGTACACACATACTATTTTTCATATGCACACTCTCTCTCACACACACACACTCTCTCTCTCACATAATACACATTCTCTCCCTCTCTTGCTCTCTCACACGCACATACTCTCTCTCTCTCTCTCTTTCTCTCTCTCCCTCTTCCTCACACAGTTTCTCTTGCACATATCTATATACTTTATTGTACATACACTTTTACACACACACGCATGCACACATACTTCCACATATATATATTTTTATTTCTTATATATACGTGCACGTATTTTTTTTCTCACATACTTATATGCACTTGCATACATATATTTTTACATATATACACCTTATTTCTCACACACAAATACACTTATCCTCTATAACAAATGATATCTCTCTTTTTCATACACAAATACACTTATCCTCTATAACAAATGATATCTCTCTTTTTCATACACATTATTAATAAATTATTTTAAAATTTTAAAATAAAATAATTATATTTATGAGATGAAATATTTAAATTTAGCGCATATATTTGGTTAATTATTAAACAGGTAAAATTTTATCAATTTAGCAACTTAATTCAACACTTAAATTTTAGACTTCAGACTTTATACTTCAGTTTTACCAACACCACCTAAAGTATAAAACACACCACCTAAAGTCTACATCAGATTTTGTTCCCTCAAAATTCCACCAAATAAATAAAAAACCTAGGCTACTTGAGTGGCCTGTTGGACCTTATGATGCCTATGATGCCTCATTAATCAGTTTAAAAAGAATTAAGTTATACTTCAATAAGTATAAATGGGTAGGGTTTGAGAGGATAATTTTTTAAGTATATTATTTTTCTAATCTATAACTGTCTTTAATATTGCCTACACGTAGGAGTCCACAGGCCATAAATCCTTGACCAGAAGTTGATTATTTATTGTACATTTGAGATACTTTAGGAGGGATAGATAACCTGTATCAGGGGTTTCAGAGATTAATTATCATTTCATCCTTTGTATTGAATAATTGATAGGCTACCTGGAAAATCCCAAAGGATAATAAGTTGTCTTAAATTAAGGCAATATCTTATTATTATTATTATTATTATTATTGAGACACAATTTATATGTAAAGTTGTAATTTAGTCCATTTTCCTACTCAACAAATACCTAGGCAACTTGGCAGATGGGGTGGTGGGGTTTAACATATAAATAAAAATACCTGTACAATTTTTTTCCCTTTCGGCTCAACAAATACTTAGGTGGAAAACAAATAGAGTGTCGAACAATTAGAGTTTTATGACTCTATTTCAAAGGTCGGGAGTTCAAATATTACTAATACCAATTCCCCTTTCCCTATTGTATAATAGTATAGGTTTGATAAAAAAATAAAAAAATAATTATGGAACTTGGCAGTGGAATAGTGGGGTTAAACATACAAAATATAAAACACCTATACAACTTTTTTTTCGCCCTTTTCTATTCAACAAATACCTAAGCAACTTGGCAGATGGAAAAATATTTATCCAACCTAAAAAGAAAGAGGGTGAAATTTAACTAATTCATCAAATATTTAGTGATTTTTTTTCTTTCTCTTGTTTTACTACGTATGGGGAAGCCTTCCCTACACTAAATAATTAATGTTGTCGAACTCTTTTTCATACATTGCATTGTGTTTATTCAGTTTAGACACGACCAAAGGCTTCACTTCTAAAAGTCTTTAAACACAATAAATTATAGTTAATACACAACTAACATTGTTTAAAATGTAGTAAAACTTCAGGTAAATAATAAAACTACTTCAATTTTTTTTTTTCTTCCTAATGGTTACTCAGGTTCGTAATTAAAGGGAACAACACAACAGACTCCCAACTCCATTAAATATTTGATCCAGAAGAATTCAAGGTCTCGCTTCTCAATTCTCGTCCCCCTCCTAGAACGTTGACCATTGACAAAATCAATTCAATCAGCATCGTTCTCTCCTAAACAAAAAACCCCGTGTGGACCCACCTAAAGGAATAAATCGTCGACCCCCAGATTTCACATCATCCATCGTCCTTCCTCATTACTATACACACGCGGTGCACCGATGCAAACCTCTTGGAGTATTGTACTTTTTGTTATCAACGCTTCATTATTTTGTAATTTTCACACGTCAATGAAGTGTCAATACGTTATCCAATATTAAAACTAACCATTATCCCAAAGAATTTTTTTTTTTTAAAAGTAAACTGGGTTCACAGGTCTCCACTCATTGGGTCCACGTTTGAAGTGTGTAGACTCAGTCCACCTAAAATGACTCCAAAAAAATAGGGTGCTGAAACTTGTAACCAGTTACTCAAGCATTCGAGTTAGTTCACTGATATTACTGCAGAATTACAATAATATACATTCGTGTTCAAATCTATAAAGTGATATAATATAAAATGACATTCGCAAAATTGTGCCCGGTAATGTCCTTTCTACAATGATGATTACTTAAGTGGCACAAAATTTATACGTTTGTAGACAAAATAATAAGCATTATTATTCAGTTCAATAAAGTGATATGACATAAAATGACATTTGCAAAATTGTGCACGGTAATTAGGGGTGGCAATTTCTGACACGATCCGAAACCCGACATGAACCTAACACGAAAATAGCAGGTTTGGGTTGGGGGTTTTTGGGTTCGCGGGTTGACGGGTCGGACTCGACTGACCTGATAAAAAAACAGGTCGGGTTCGGGTCGACCCGTGAACCCGAAAAAAAAAAAAAATCCTCTAACATTTTGTAGCTTTGTTTCATCGATTCACATTCAAACATAACAAATTTCACTAACTGGATAACTTAATCAAGTAAATTGTAAGAAAAAGTAAGAATTTTACCTAGATTTATGAAGAGCAAATTGTAAGAGGAGTTAAGTGTATGTTAATAAGTAACTTTAATATTAATGTGTGCTAAAAAATGTGTTTAATCGTTTTTTTGTATGTGTTTTAATCTCTTTTCTTTGCTCTTTTCTTCTTATTCTTCTTCCTCTTTTTTTTTTTTTTTTTCGGGTTTACGGGTCGACCCTCTAACCCGCCAACTCGTTTTGGGTCGTGTTCGGGTTAACTATTTTCGAGTTGATAGCTCGGGTTCGAATTAATAGATTGACTGTTATATTTAGGTTTCAATCCGACCCGCCAACTCGACCCATTGCCACCCCTAACGGTAATATCATATGAGGCTACAACGATGAGATCACAAAATTTATGTGTTTGTAGACGAGTTAATCTTAATGATATTTTATAGTTTCCCTACTGACAAGGGTATTTCTGTAATTTGATCAGCAAAACTACAAAACCAAAATACAATGGGCCCCAAGGGGCACAGGATTTGTAAGAGTGCCCCCGATTTCGCAGTACAATTTTCTCCCTATTTAACGCTGGCCCCGCCACGTCACTGCCCAATATCTTATCTCCACGTCACTCCGTTGCCAAAAACACCAATGGTTCAGATTCATTCCTTCCCGCGCAAATCTAACGGCTATAACCTAACATTCCAGACCCTTCGGCAATAAGTAGCCATCATTCGCTCAACATTGCCTACTGTAGAGCAGAGACGGGAAGAAAGAAATTAAAAGGAACGTTCTCGGAAAAAAAAAAAAAAAAAAAAAAGAAAAAATATAAAAAATAGATAAAAAAGCTCTGTTTTTTAATATATATGATCCATATATATATTGATGGAAAGATATAGTCTTGGAGACAGATAAAGCGAGGGAAGAGGAGCACAGTGCATAAGGGAAAAAGGGTTTCTTTGGGCTGGAGAAAAAGTGTGTGAAAGAAAAGAGATTTTGTAGTGTTTGTGGTGGATTAATTGCAAAGTTTTCTTGAATTCTAGCCGTTTGGATTTCTTCTTATTTGGTTGTGGATTGGTGGGGGTGGGGGTTAGGGGACTTTTGAATCTGAATTGGGTTCAACGGTCTCTTTTCTTTTGTGTGTGGATGTGGTGCTGATAGGAGGGAAGAACAAGAGGAGTTGATTCTCAGATCTGGCCATCTGGTGAGATAATATGATCACTTTTGTGATCTTGGCTTTTAATTAAATTAAATTTATACTGTTCTTTAATGCGGGTTATGAATTTCTTTTATTTCTTCTTTTCAGGAATGATATTGCATTTTCTTGCATAATCTGATTGATCTGAATGTGATTAATTCTTATAAATCTGGCATTTTAATAAGGAAATGTTGGTTTTTGAATTTATATGAGGATAATTTTTGGGGGATTGGCTTTGTTTAATCAGGAAGTAAAAGGGTTTGGGATTTAAATGCTAAGTGGATCATTTACTTGGATCAGTTTCAGTGAAAAATGCGTGTATTATGTGATACGTGTGAAAGACGTGTCCCGGGTATTTTGGGGAGGAATTTAAAGCTTTTGCATTGATTAGTAGTTTGGAGTATTAAAACAGCTTTACCATGACTTGGTATTTATGATCTTAAGATTTTGTGATTACTTAGTGTAAAGAATTTGCTGGGGGGGAAAAATCTAGTAAGGGGATCTTGGTATTTGCAGCTTATGATGAGGGGTATCCTGTTTTTCGTAAGTACTGATATACTGGCACTTGGATTTTTCCACGTACTCTATGTGCCTGTTAGGAATTAATAAAATCAGTGAGATTTACATTGTGGGATTTGCAAATTAGACCTTCTTATGTTGGAATCTTGATGGCTGTATTCTGATATACTTGGTCTTTTTTTTATTTTTTATTTTTGGGTGATAGAATTCTTGATGAATAGTGTAGATCACGTTTTTCTTTTCCTGGTTGGTTTTTGATTGATTTTGTTTCTTGTTACAGATTATTGTATAGTGTTTAATTGGAATCATCAGATGGCTCGCTCAGTGTGGTGAACGGGATAGTTCTCTTTTTCTCTGTTCTCATAGTTGTCGGACTTGGATTTTTTCTTTTTATGCCGTTAGCTGGGATTTGGCGTCATTTTGGATTTGTTGGTTGATGATCATTTCTGCACTGTGTATCTGGGTGGTTCAGTCACAATCGGCTTCTGAGTTTGGCGCTCCACTGAGAGAGAGGGAACAGCTCTCTTCTGCCGCCATCTCCGTTGCCGGCTGTGAGAACCATTCGTCTTTCTCTTCCTTTCATGTCTCGTAACTTGGATAGCCCTGTTCAGACTCAAATGGCTGTGGCAGTTTTTAAAAGTCCGATTGCTGGGGAGTACCGTGGGAATAATAGGATGGAAGGGAAACCTGCAGGGAGGAGACGTGTTTTTGTCCAAACTGAGACCGGTTGTGTACTGGGAATGGAGTTGGATCGGAGTGACAGTGTGCATACTGTGAAGAGAAGATTGCAGCTGGCTCTGCATTTTCCAACTGAGGAGAGCTCATTGACATTCGGTGATATGGTGTTGAAGAACGACCTCAGTGCTATTCGAAATGATTCCCCTCTTCTCCTGACCCGGAACTTGTTGCACAGAAGTTCATCGACTCCCTGTCTTTCACCCACTGGTAGGGATATCCAGCAGAGAGATCAGAGTGGTCCTATAGAGATACTGGGGCACTCAAGTAGCTTTACTAAGACTAAACAACTTGTTAAAGAAATAGTGAAGGCAATCAAGGCAGGGGTTGATCCTCTCCCTGTTCACAGTGGGCTTGGTGGTGCATATTACTTTAGAAACAATCGAGGTGAAAGTGTTGCCATTGTAAAGCCAACTGATGAAGAACCATATGCACCAAATAATCCAAAAGGTTTTGTCGGGACAGCTCTTGGTCAGCCAGGTTTAAAACGCTCAGTGAGAGTTGGCGAGACAGGGTTCAGAGAGGTTGCTGCTTATCTTCTGGATTATGATCATTTTGCTAATGTACCACCCACTGCATTGGTGAAAATTACGCATTCAATCTTCAATGTCAATGATGGTGTGGGTGGTAGCAAGCCTCAGAACAAGAACCTTGTTAGCAAGATTGCTTCTTTTCAACAATTCATTCCACATGATTTCGATGCAAGCGACCATGGAACGTCAAGCTTTCCGGTAGCTGCGGTGCATCGAATTGGGATATTAGACGTTAGGATTTTTAACACAGATAGACATGCGGGTAACCTTTTAGTTAGGAAGTTTGGTGGGGTTGGGAGGTTTGGTCAAGTGGAACTTATTCCTATTGATCATGGCCTCTGCTTGCCTGAGAGTTTGGAGGATCCATACTTTGAGTGGATTCATTGGCCCCAGGCTTCAATTCCATTTTCAGATGATGAGCTTGAGTATATAGAAAAACTTGATCCTATTAGGGACTCTGAAATGCTTAGAACTGAGCTACCAATGATTCGAGAAGCTTGTCTTCGTGTCTTGGTCCTCTGCACCATTTTCCTTAAAGAGGCTGCTACTCACGGGCTGTGTCTTGCTGAGATTGGTGAGATGATGACCAGGGAGTTTCGAGGTGGCGACGAAGAACCCAGTGAGCTTGAGGTTGTTTGTATTGAGGCTAGAAGGCTGATAGCTGAGAGGGAGATGCTATCTCCCAAGGCTGAAGGGCATGATGAGGAGTTTCTATTCAACATAGATTGTGAAGATGATAGATATGAGTACACTCCAAGAATGGCCTCGGAGGACTTCATGGCCGGCACGCCATTTCATTTTGGATTTGGTAGTGTAATTGGTCATTCTCCGCTTTCTAGACTAGATGAGAGCATTGAGGAGGAAAATGAAAGTGATTTTGAAGAAGAGGACAAAGATTTTGTAGGTGTTCCAGGACCTGGAAAGAACTTGACCATTTCAAAGCTATCTACGTCACTCAAGAATACCAGTTTAGGTGAAAAAAACCAGGAATTCTCCAAGTTTTCTGGAACAAAACCGGAGTATGGTTACTTGACAAATTCATTTTCTGGCCATAGGAGCGCAAATGAGCAGCTTCCAGCAAGCGTGAGCTTTGTGAAGCTGTCAGACATGATTGATGAAGAATGGACAATGTTTCGAGAGAAGTTCCAGGAGCTGCTGTATCCAGCATTTGCCAAGCGCAAGTCTGTAACACTTGGACAGAGGCAGAGACAGAGGCTTGGGACTTCTTGCCAGTTTTGAGATAGAGCTGATACCATCTCTAGTTATGAGCAATCATCGAGGTTTGAAGAATAAGATTGCAGGCTAGTTGGAGTGATGCTTTGTTAGGATTAGGTTGAATCAACGGTTTCTCTCGGTGGAAGTTGTTGAAGCAGTGGAGTAGAATTTCAGTACTGTAAATATTCTTTGGAGGCTGCTGGGTGAAAGGCCGACGGGGATTGTTTATGTTTTCTTTTTTCCTTGGACATTTTTCCTTTTAACATGACTCCTTTGGGGACTTGTTAGATAAATAATTTGTAGAATTAATCTGAAAAAGGAAAAAACATGGTTTTGTGAATATTAAGGAGCACCTGTTTCCTATCTATTTATTTATTTGGCTTTTTCTTTAGTTTGAGCAGTGTCCATTTTTTGTTCCTTTTGGTGCTTGAGCAGTGGTTTATATGTAGATTTGTGATTGTTTCTCACTGTTCTAGGGTTATATTTTGCAGTAGTATGTTTTGCAGCTTCAGTTTCATTTCCCCGATGTTGGTTTTGGTGGGTCAAGCAAAAGTGCTTTAAATAGTTTTCAGCTTAGTGTGCTATACATGCTTTAATCTTCTGATTATAATCGCTTTTTGTTTTCACAGAAATTAGATCCAATTTTGATGAACAAAGAATTCTAATCATGATGCCAAAGAATGCATCTTGACGATTAGCGTATCTAGCTGGTTGCCAAATGACAAAAGTGGGATAGGACGTGTACTCGTTTTTGTGTAAATGACAAGTGACAATGGAAAAAGAATAAAATGTACGTCGTGTATTAATATGTGGTACACTAGAATTAATAATTTACTACCATGTGATGATAGTGTATCATATTTTGTATTATTTGACGATGTGTGATTAATTCTAGTGTACCACG
Source organism: Mitragyna speciosa (assembly GCA_024721245.1). NCBI lineage: Eukaryota > Viridiplantae > Streptophyta > Magnoliopsida > Gentianales > Rubiaceae > Mitragyna > Mitragyna speciosa. Next base: position 21,786,302 of record CM045564.1, on the reverse strand, counting down.
TGGTGCGTCACATGACGTGCGTAATACACGTAATACTCACGAGTGAGTATTGCGTGCGTCACGCGCGCCACGTGGCGTGTCATGTGGTGCATTAGAATCAATCACACATCACCAAATAATACAAGGTATGACTCACCATTATCACATAACGATAAATTATTAATTCTAATATACCACGTAATAATGCACGTGGTGTATTTTATACTTTTCCTAATACTCACTCGTGACAATGTGACTAGAAAGATGCATGTACTCTAAAATGTTTTGCTTCTCAACTTGCCTCGTGTCCTTTTTTCATGCATTGTAGTAACACTAACTCTAATCTCAGTTGTGTAGGTCCGGCATTTTAATCTGAGCTCTGTCACTATTAACACTAATTTAACCTGAATGTACTTCGATCTTGGATTGAAGAGAAGAAAACCAAAGAAACTCTAACAAGAGGACTGAAATGGCATGCAGAATTTTGTTCTCTAGTTGTCTGATCATATTCAATTAAAAAAAATTACTGAAAAGTTTGAATCCATTTAACAGTGAGATCACAATACAGAGAGAGAGAGAGAGAGAGAGTATGTAAGCACTGTATTTTTTGTTACCCACAAAATATATATTAAATACTTTCAATCCACATCATGAATTAGCGATATTTTGCATTTGTGATGTGCTTTCTGTTTCAAACAGCTAGTCATCATTTCTGACCTATTATTTAATCCATTAATAATACAAAATTAGTGATTGTCTACTCTTTCTTTTTCGCTGTTGGGTATAGTTGAAAAGGAAATGTGTGTCATGGCAAAACGTAACAGTATGGTTTAAAATCTCTTTTGAATTTCTCTTGTCCTGTTTGATGGATTTTAGTCTTGAATGTGCAAAAAAAACTCTTAACAGACCCTTACCTTCACACGATAAGGTCCCACCGATCATATTCAGCTTAATTTGGCCCTTCAGTGAATTTGCCTCGCCAGCCCTTTTCCTCTACTAGTTGTAGCATAAATGTTTGTCATAACAAAATCCCAATACAGTATTAAGCTTTACTTTTCAGTCAAAAAAGGGAACTTAGTACATTTTACAAAGGCACAAACATTTATTTAGCAATTGGTAGTCCGTCTTAAATACGTATTCTATTGTATACACTCTTTAGCTAAGTAGTTTTCGAGAGAGAGCGAAAATTGTTCCTTGCAATGTCAATTGTTGCAAAAACTTCTGACAAATCTTCAAATTTTGAGTGATTAGGATGAAAAATACGATATAGGATCAAAAGCAAGTTGGATTAAGTACATAAAAGGATTTCAGAGAAATTAATCGACGATTAGGTGCTTTAATCTACTATTTGTCTATCCATATTTCACATATTCTTTAGCAGAAAGCAGCTAAAATATTATTGGCATGGGACCTAAGCCAGATTACACCATTAAATTAAAGTTAGTAGTACTTACAAAGTTACATGGCACCTGCAAGAAGTGGTCATAGCATTATTGTAATAGCAATTAGTTTAAATATATTATATAGCTTAGTGTGTGGCAATCATGATTAGAAATTTAATTACTAAATTGCAGAACAAGGATACATAACAAAATGTTGGCTAATCCAACGGAGTAAAAAGAGAGATTCCTAGCTAGTAGGAGATAGTTGTAAAGGTTGTCAATATGGTAGTAAGCTTATCTTTTTATTGGTAACTGAGGACTGCATTTAACGTATACATCAAAGTAAGTTCTGAAAGGGGATAAGCATAAAGCATATCAGGTTGGTGGAAGTCTTCATCAGCAGTCGTTGTCAAGAAAACAATGTCTCCTCATCTATGAGAGAATACAGAGACGCACAATTTTGACTAGAAATAGCACAAGGGGCATTTTAAAACGTAACAGATTGGCCTTGCTTTGTTTTTTAATTGCCACTTGTTTCTGACGTGGGTTCCTGTGGGCGATATATTCATGGCTTGAAGTTCAAGTTATAAGGATAGAGTAACAAGATAAACAGGAGTGGGACTGAGAGTTGTCTAATTGTTTCTCCTCTAGTTGAGGGCAATTTTAGATTATAAAAGAACTGAATTATCTACGAACCAATCATCTATAACTCCCCCTGAGAGGAAAAATTACTTCTTGAACTCAAATGCATGTGATGAATAACCTTATTTTTGAGATACTTAGTTGTGTAACTTGATTACCAATGTTCCCTACTAGGACAGTTGGGATGACTTGCTTGCTTTCCAGTTATTTTATTTTATTTTATTTTTAAAGTTTGGTTAACGAGTATTTCTTGACTCAGAATAACCAAAAAAGTAACCCTTCTTGATCCTGGCAGAATAAAGTGTCACAAGACAAATGAAGGTACAGATGCAGAGGATATAAGTAAGAAGGGTTACAACTTGCAGCATGAAAGTGATAGCAAGAAATTATTACACGGTACAAAGGAAGATAATGTGGAGACAAAAAGAGAGAGGATGTCCCACGGTAGCTGGAGTTGATAATTTCTTTTGTTCCCCAATACATTTGTCAAAGTCATCCATGATAAGTACTCAGTGTGGCATGAGGCAATGAATTAAAGAAACAAGATCGTAATCTTACTAGTTTTATTATTCTAACACTTCATTTCAACTTTGGCTTAGAAAGCAAAAGATCAAAACTCCACTAACTAGTTTAAATAGACGTAACAGGCTCATGAGGTTGCATCTTGCTATAGTGATTTCATGGATAAAAAGTGGTATTTCTTCCTAACATTCTTGGCAGAATTGATCTACCATTTGATTTCCACAAGAATTGAACATTGGAAATTTGGATTATTGACTCATCACTGAAACTAGAATTGTTCAGTTTGCTTGATATTAGGCTATATGTGTCATCTAGATCATTCCTTGCAGTCAATCTCAGCAGTCCTGGACCAAGAGTCCGACCCACCCCTAAAAAGTATGCTCTTAATCATTTATGGAGGATCTTTAATTCCTTTGGCAAATGCCACCACCTCCTTGTGCTCTCGTGCATTGCTCGTTACAGCATCCTTCTAGATTTGTCATCTGATGGCTCTGAAAACTCAGCATATATAGGGGCCATTGGTTATCCTGATAGAGATGATTCAGCCGACTAATGAAGCTAATGAGCTGACAGGGGCCTAACTTCATAATATTTGCGGCCTCACCCAAAATTCTCAACCTACTGAGATAAGCCTTGTAAGAGGACTATGAGGAACATTTTAATTTCTAAGGGGTGATTACTAATTAACAACTTAATCGAAAAATTCTTTTATAGACTACGTCTATTTGAGTGATTGTAGATTCTAAGGTAAAAAATTTGTCTCTTTTCGCTATTCACTGAGAAGATTTTAACTTGTCACGTAACCTATTTTAACTCAAAAATTTTGGGCTATCTTTGGGAGGAAGGAAATGGAAGGAAAAGAAAGGAAGAGAAAAGAATTTTAAAAATTTTCTTTGTTTGGGAGTTAGAAGGGAAAAGAAAATAAAATAATTTTCTCTGTTTGGGAGTAAAAATAGGAAAAAAAGAAGAAGAAAGGAAATGAAAAAAAAAAGATCTTCTTTTTTGCTCTAAAAATTTTCTTCCCAAATTTGGGAGGAAATGGAAGGAAAGGAAAAGAATATTTTCCTTCCCTTCTTTTCTCTTCTTTCCTCTTCTTTCTCTTCTTTTCTTTTCTATCTCTGACTCCCAAACTTAGCCTTGGTGGAGATCATGCTTGTATGTGTTGCTGTAGATCCTAAAATAAGAGATAGTATGACTTCTTTGATGATGACGAATTTCAGCTCAAATGAACAGAAAATGAATATCTGGTTATGGATCCGTTTGTAAACTACATTTTTTAGTCTGACAGAATACATAGAAAACAAGAATAATGAAAGCCCAACTAAAAATCCAACCCAAACTTTGTAGAACCGTACCGGGCCTGCTAGCTAGCCAATTTGGAAAACAAACAAGAACGGTAGAATGTATCATTGTCTCAAACCCGAGGGAAGGGAAAAAAGAGAAGACACATTTGATTGTCCTAGAAAAGAGAAAAAGAGGGAGAGAGGAGGAGGGAGGGGCTCAGAGAGGGGAAAGAGGGGGGAAAGGAGAGAGGGAAGGAGGGGGAGAAAAGGGGGGGGGGGGGGGGGGAGGGGGAACATTTCTGATAATAAACCTTAGAAATTCTGAAAAAGGGAGGACACATTACTATTTTAGTCATTCAAGGAAGTTCATAACCAAGATTATCAGTGTTCGATGTGTTATAGTTATAAATTGAAAGAAATAACTAATACAACTAGAAAGCCATTGCTTGTATGCATACAATGAAGATTAAAAGAATAACAATAATTTAGTTTTCGTTGTCACTTATTAAACATGCCTCCAAGGTCTTTCTGCAAGGTTTACACATTCACTGTATCGAAAACAATCAACAAGATGATCAATTGTCAATCCAGCAGCTTGCATGAATGAATGCACAATCACTGGTCCTACAAATCGAAATCCACGTTTTAGCAAGTCCTTGCTTATGGCCTCAGCTTTTGGACTCCTCAATGGAACATTCCTGGGGTACTTGTATCTGTTGATTATTGGCTTGTAACTTACATAGTTCCACATGTAGCTGCTGAAAGATCCAAATTCTTTCACAATCTGCAAATGCTCATTTACAAAAGTACAGAAATAAGCAAAACCATTTTCATCAGCAGTACAAAACTCAAATGCAATACGATATTAAAAAGATAAACTCAAATTGTTCTTGAATCTTGAACCTAATCTTTTTTATTTCTTCCATTTTTTTATAATTATAATTGGTGAGTTTGATTGATGGTACACACACACACACACACATACATACATATACAGGTCTTACTTTCAGTATGCATTTGGCATTATCGACTATGCACCTAACTCTGCACTCTGCTAACATTAATGCTTTATCAGCCACTATGTCCATAATCTCTTTCTCCTCCATTTTGGCCACGTTGTTCGCATCAAATCCGGCAAAAGCTTCCCTATAAATATAACCCACTCTCATTAGTAAGAAAGTAAAGATGAAAGAAAGAAAATTAATTGAATTTCTCGTTGTCATGGTGAAAAAGGGATTGAGGACCTAAACAAAATGGTTGTTCCCGCTTGAATAGACACTAATTGAACGAGTGCACACTTGATTTCAAGCCGTATATACACATTACATTTTCAAATTTATGATCAATTTTGACAATCGAAATCTTAATTATGTTTTTACCTGAATAATTCTCTCCTCCTTAATATTTCTGTCCAATTGAAATCCATCAGCATCCCAGATAAGGCCAGCAACTCGAACAGTTGACTGTTCAATTAGTTCAACAAGAATTTTTCAATCCCAGAATCAGCCATCATAAATTAACATTTACAATAGTATCAACAAAAACTCTGCTTACTGGTCATCATAGACTGGAACTCCCCAGCATTCATCATGAAATTGTACGTAAATATTATCTGCAGGAGTCAATAAAAGGTTACTGATAGTCACATGCTTGCTAAGCAGCAAGGTGGTTGTAACAACCATGTAATAACATATACTGCTTGAACCTGTCGACTGGCATTATTATTCATATATTTATTTACTCAAGCACTCGGTCCCTAATCAAGAAATGGAAAGATTCTACCAAAAACTTATCAGCAAGGTATCTTATAGGTATTTAGCAATGATTGATATATTGTCTCGTTTTGGATAACAATTATTATTTCTGTAATTCAAATGTCATCAGTTAGGTAAGCACCGAATTGATTCCTGGTCCTGTTCAGTGACTGCAGTCGACCTTGCAATAGTAATTAGCCATAGCTATATGTTAATTTTAGTGATTGATTATTTGGTTTTTGGATTTGAATTAGATGCAACCATAGCAGTCAACACGTATATAATGCACGTGAATAATCATATATTTAATTGATAACATACGAAATCGAGATTTTTTTTTTTGTAATTACTCCACCTAAATTTTGAGATAATTTTTTGTTATCATAGTTATGAAAAAAATAATTTTTTTGTAAAATTTGATTTCACGAAAACATGTTATATTTTAGTAATTTTCATTACCGCATAATTTTTCTAAATTTTGTAAGTTTAACTCTATTTTTAAGAACTTCTACATTAGTATCTTTTGTTCTCAATTGAAGGTGGGAGGAGTCTTTCCAAATATAATGTTGTGTAATTTTTCGTGACTATGTGAAGTAACATACCTATCTTCTCATTTACTTGCCGAACCCTTTATAGCTAGTAACTTGCCAATAAAGGAATGTAACAATACAAATAGTTTAGAGAAATGAGAAATAACAAGTAAATTTTGCATTGCATCAAATGATGCCTTACCACTGTTTTTCGTAATCCAATTGCACCTCCTAAACCCTTCCTCACTAGGATCTTTACTGGCCGGTTCACTAGGATTCATAATCGGTTTTTGGACAGTTTTGGCGGCTGGGACCTCTCTTCCCTCAGGCGATGAAATAAGACGAAGGGCTAATGCAATCTTCTGATCCAACTGAGATGAAGAATCCGTGAGGGAAGAATCAATCGAGTTTTGTGACAAGGATAATGATAGAGACGAAAGTGAAAGAGATGAGCTAGTCTTGTATAGCCCGATAGGGTACACTTTCTTCATGTGTTTTGATAGAAAGTTAGCTGCACTGTGGTGCTTCTCTTTTTCTTTAGCATTGCTACTTTTGTTGATCTTCTCCAAAGAATATCGTTTTGTGTTTTGCTTGGACATCTTGGAGAAGAAATGAAGAAATGAAAGAGGCACTGTGTGCTTGGAATTTGGTAGAAAATGTAGATGGTTAGGCAATATATATTCAGAACAGGACTAGAGAAAAATAAATAGAAAAGGTGTATGGTTGGTGCTAGGTGAATTTCACTACGAGGTGCTGCTTTTACTTCTTAATTCCAAAGCAAAACCAATAAAACTACATTGGATTTGTAAAATATTGATTGAAAGTGACACTTCAATTTGAAAAGTTTTTCAATAAAACTATCCATATATTGACCAAGAAAAGAAGGATCAAGCTTCCTACAAGAATAACATATGTTGTTCTTGAGTGACATACGTGTTTTAGGTTTTGAAACAATTATTAAGCAACATATATAGTATGATTTACAAGATATATGCCAAGCGATGGCATTAACTAATGCAATGTTGGTTCAAAACTAATGCAATGTTATAGCTCATAGCTGGACTTCAAAGGATAGAGAGAGTCAACTAGATGACAATTGATTTGGATTAAGGTAAGGAATCTTGCTGAGGAAACAAAATTATTGCATTAGATTAATTTGGACAAATGATTGAGAACATGATTAGATTATTACTACTATTTACTAGTATATTATTTTTACTTGGGTGAGTCACACCAGAGGGCCTTTCTCTAGAGGAATACTAAACATTCAACTTGCAGAATTCCAATCTTGGCATATTAAGTTTTAGTACTTGAAGTGGTAAAACTTGTTCTCCAAGAAAAAAGAAATTAAAAAGAGGAAACATAGTACACAGGTATTGAAACCTTTTCATATTTCCCGCCAAAAGATTGAAAAAGTATAATTTATGAATTTTGGTTGAATATGTATGTCTCAGATCTAAAAGAACAAACTATAGATTACCACTATCTTAATTGAATTCCCCCAAATCTGTCATAGGTGCATAGGTTCATCTCTTCAACTCTTTTTGATCTTATGCAAAGCTTGTGAAATGTCTTTGATAGTATGACCTATTACCTAAAATAAAGAGGGCAGGCTGCTATCAGTGGTATTAAATCCAGAGCTATACAGGATGAGTTGAGTTATTTTCAATCTTTATTTCTTCAAATTCTTTTCAATGGGCTTTGTAAATTATAAACAAAGAAAAGTACCCCATAAAAGTAGAAAGTCCTGACTTCATGAACCACCGTCAAATTGATATCACAAGAAAATGGAAGTAGCCAAATTTTATTCACTTTTCTTGTTTAATATTCACAAATTGATAACTACAATTGTTTTTTTTTTTTATTAAACCTACACTATTACGCGGGAAAGAGAAATTTGGTGTGGGTAGGATTTGATCCCCCGACTTTTAAGGTGGAGTCATAAAGTTCCAACCATGTGACTCTCTATTCGTTCCCATAATTACAATTGTTAAAAGCCTTCAAACTTCAAAGTTTGCCATCACCCAATTGTAGTATGGAGCTCAATACATATAGTACATATATCATATCCCAACTTTAGTTGAAGTGTTTGTCTCATTGCAAGAAATGGGTCCGCATAATTCTTAATGCCCACTCATTTGAACTCAAAAAAACCTTTGAGGCAAACAGATCGCCAACATAGATAAAGATAGAGCATCCATCGATCATTCTTTCCTCACCTTAGCTCTTATACTAGCTAGTGCATTGCTATCCACAATTCTACACCTTATGCTTCAACATCCTACAGCTAAGCTGAGGCCTTCTGGACAGGGTATCTTCCTATTCATCAATTCGTGTAGGAAATAGATGTGATGCATGCCTTAGTTAGTTGCTGAAAATCCAATCCAACATAATGGAAATTGTTGCTGATAATACATCTAAGCTTAATTAATTTACTGTTCACCAAATAAATTGCCACTTTTAATGGCCTGTTTAATTGTTAACCTCACGGATGAATCCCTTGAGCTTACGGATTGTGAACTAATTTGGAACAAAGTACATGGCAGGGTTTGTCCATTGTACAAGAGAACAAAACAGACATCTATTGGAGCCACCATCTTTTAATTTTGACACAAATAATAAGTTTAATCATTTTTTCTTTGTATGTGTCTACTAATTTGTATATCAATGCTTACGTAGCAAAACATTCCACATATTCAAACATGTAAATATAAAAATAGAAAAATGATAAATTTCACTCCCAAAACCATCTATTCTACTCTATCTCTCTCTCTCTCTCTCTTTTTTTAAAAAAAAAAAAAAAAGAAACGATGTTGGGAGTGAAAGAGGTAAGTTTGAAAGTGAATTTCTCATTTTCCTAACAAGATTATACTTTTTCGTTGTAGCATTGGTTTAATGGAATGCATATTCATAAAATGCGAGTTAAAAAAAAAAATTGCACAAATGTAATGTAGGTGTAATATATTAAAAAAAGAAGTCCTTCAAAATAATTTGCCCAGCATTGAAAAGGAAAAAGAAAATAAAAGAAAGGAAAAATTCCAACGGCTCTCTTAAACCCTAGCAAGTAAAACTCCCTCCATGTCCTTTCTCCCCTCCTCCTCTCCCTAAAACCCCAATGTTCAAATGCGTCGATTAATCCTCAAATTTCCCAAGAAACTCCAAAAAAATCCCTTGTTATCTAACCCTTTTTTCTCCTACGCATCTGTGGCCGCCGCCGTTGAAGTTCCATCAAACGAGGCCGCTTCTTCAGCAATTTTCACCCGCCTCATCAACTTCAATTACAGGGATAAAAGGGGGATTGTGAAACGTCTTCCTGGGCATGACCCAGAATTTAAGACCATAATCTCGAGCTTAATTGTACCGGAAATTGATGGGATTATTGGGAAATTGAGAATTGAGTACCCAGAAACTGCTCTTGATTTCTTTTTCCTGTTGAAGAATGAATATGGGATTAAGCATTCAAGGATTTCTTATTTTTTTATCGCTAATATTTTGGCCAAAAAAGAAAGATTCAGAGCCTTAAAGCTTCATTTACTGCAAATGGTTCAACGAGAAGGTAGTACAACTGTTACTCTTTTATTCATTTCTTATTTGACTATACATTATCTCTGTGTGTGTGTGTGTGTGTGTGTCGTGCATTTATTAGAGTATGTGTTCATTATATTAGCTGAATGGAGTTATTATTAGTTGTATGGTGGCCTCTTTTCGATTGATTGTTGTAAGAAAGTTGAGAATTTTACTTTAAGAAATGGAAAAAAATGGGGTTGGTTTGGCTATTTGGCTTTGAAAAGTTGATTATGACTATCGGATAGGATCTTGAAAATTTGATATGTTGGAAATCCAGTGGGAAATATGTTAAAAATAGATACTTTATAAGCAGTTGAGTTCAGGCGAATTGGAGTGAGCATATACATGCTTAAATTTTGCATTTGTGGATGAAAAGAAAATGGCTTTAAAGTTGAAAGTTTCTATAGGAAGCGAGTATATAGGATAGGATTTGTATGTTAGGTACTTGCTTAGAGCCATAATCTTGTGAAGCAATTGGATCTAACCGTAATCTCTTGCAAAATCTTCCCTAATATAAGATACTACTCTTTCTTACTAAAGAGAAGGCACAAAGTGACCTTCTTAAGGGGCAAAACCTATGCTATGGAAAATAATTTTTGGAGTAAATTCAACTGAATTCAAGAAAGTGTAGGTCCCAAGATTGCTTACCTATGAGTATGTTAGCAGTATAGGGATGTTGCTAGGGGTATGCTTGTTAGTGGATAAAAATTCTACAAAACATGAAACTTCAGATTGATTCCCTTTTAATCAAAATGGGGATTCCTACAGAAACAATTAGCGGATGGAACTCCATGTTGGCAATATCATTCCTTTGTTCTTCTGCCATCTTCTCTCAACAGTTGTGTTAGCTTAAAACTTTTAAATTTTTAATATAATAGAGACATGGAGGTTACTGTGTAAACGCTGCTCTTTTTCCATTAGTCTCATTATTTGGTATGTATTGTAGTAAGCTATTCTTATGTGCTCTTAATAACTTCTCTCAGGGCATTATATTTGCGTATCAAGTCAGCCTTGAGAGCTAGAATATTTCTTTACATTTTTCATTTTCTGTTTATATAGAGTTCTTGTGATTTCCGCTAGGCTCTGGTTCTGCACCTTCTCTTTGTGAGCTGCTTTGCAATGGCTTCAGGGAATTGGATTCGAATCATATGGTTTGGGATATGCTGGCTTTTGCTTATTCCCGATCAGAGATGGTGCATGATGCACTCTTTGTCCTTTCCAAGATGAAGGATTTGAATTTGCGGCCTTCCATCATGACATTCAATGGTTTGTTGTACAATTTAAGGCTCACTGATATCGTGTGGGACGTGTATGATGAAATAAAAGCCAATGGGATTTCTCCTAGTACCCATACAAATTCCATTGTTATAGATGGTCTGTGCAGGCAGTCCTTAATTGAAGAAGCAGTTGCATTTATGCGAGAAGCTGAAAAACAGGAGTCTGGGCCTTGTGTAGTTTGGTTTAATAACCTCATGACAGGTTTCTGTAGATTGGGTTTTGTAAATGTGGCAAAGTCATTCTTTTGTATGATGTATAAATATGGTTTACCTCCTGACACATACAGTTACAATACTCTTATTAATGGGTTATGTATTACGGGTACCATGGAAGAAGCATTAGAGTTTACAAGTGACATGGAGAAGCATGGATTGGAGCCTGATTTAGTGACTTACAACACCCTTGCAAAAGGTTTTAGTCTCCTTGGGTTGATGAGTGGGGCCTGGAAAGTTATTAGTTTAATGTTGTATAAAGGGTTAAATCCAGATCTTATCACATACACTATACTGATTTGTGGCCATTGCCAAATGGGGGATATTAAAGAATGTTTCAAGTTGAGAGAGGAGATGCTTTTGCAGGGTATGCGGTTGACCAATATCTCATATAGTGTTATGATTGGCAGCCTGTGTAAGAGAGGAAGTGTGGATGAAGCTCTGTCTTTATTTCATGAGATGAAAACTATTGGTCTGGAACCAGATTTTCTGATTTACTCTGTTCTTATTCATGGCCTTTGCAAGCAAGGTCAGGTTCATTGGGCTCTTCATGTATACAGGGAGATGTGCTTGAAGAGAATCATGCCAGATCTTTTCACTCAGCAATCCATTCTGTTAGCTCTGTCCGAGAAAGGGACAATAAAGGAGGCAAGAAAATACTTTGACGTTCTGATAGATTGTGATTTAATGGAGGATATTGGTTTGTGTAATATTATGATTTATGGATATGCCAAAGTAGGTTATATTGACGAGGCTATCCAGCTATATCGAATGATCTTGGAGAAAGGAATTACACCAACTGTTGTCACCTTCAATTCTCTAATATATGGATTCTGCAAAATTCGAAGACTAGCTGAGGCTCGAAGGTGGTTGAATGCTATTGAGACACATAGTTTGGTGCCAAGTGCCATAACTTACACCACTCTTATGAATGCATTTTGTGAAGAAGGGAATATGCAAGCTATGTTTGAATTGCTTGAGGAAATGGAAGGAAGGGCCATAGAGCCTACTCGTGTTACTTATACAGTGATCATAAAAGGGCTCTGCAGACAAAGACAGCTGAAAGAAGCCATTGGAGTACTGCAGGATATGTTTGCCAAGGGACTGTCTCCTGATGAAACTTCATACAACGTCATTATTCAGTGGTTATGTAAAACCCAAGATATGAAAAGAGCTTTTCAGTTGCATGATGAAATGTTGCTGCGTAATCTTCAGCCTAATCATGTCACGTATAATATTCTCATTAATGGATTGTGTGTTCATGGAAACTTAAAGGATGCTGAAAAGCTTTTCTCTTCTCTTCAAGACCACAAAATCAGACTGTCAAAGGTTGCTTATACCACACTGATAAAAGCACATTGTGTAAAGGGTGATGTACATAGAGCAATGATGCTCTTCCATCAAGTGGTAGAAATGGGTTATGAGATCTCAATCAACGATTGTAGTGCTGTGGTCAATAGATTGTGCAAAAGGCATCTGATAAATGATGCCAAAGCTTTCCTTCGTATGATATTGCACAGTGGCATTCTTCTTGATCAACAAATTTGCTCAGTGATCCTCAAAAGTTTCTACCGAACTCATGATCTAGAGTCCATCTTCCAGTTATTTGCTTTAACGGTCAAATGTGGCATTAATCATGGCTGAAGCCGTGAGAGAGGGGTCATAAAGTTTGTTGTTAAAATGTATGAGTTTCTGCACCATGAACTTTTGCAAAGGGTTTGGCATCTGTACTTCCTCTCCCCTGTCAAAAAAGACAGTAGATAGACAATTAAAAGAGAAAGAAGGCAAGAAAATGACCGTTTGAAAAATGTTTCCGTGGATGATATTACTGGTAAACTGGGTGCAAGGAACATTCGGTGCCAACTTGTGGTTGGATACATGGAAAATAGTAGGACTGTGGCGACAAATTGGCCCAGATTAATTCTTTTGCCATTAAATCTTCATGGGTTATTCACTATAATGCATGTAAGTTTGTTTGTCTATTTCTGGATGTTTGTCTATTAATATATGATTGCTAGTGATAATATCTGTGAACAACTATGCCAATTATTTTCCAAATTTTCATTCCTTATTAGGTGTAACTTTCTCTCGAAAAGAGAGAACATAGGCATCAGATATGTCTCCTATCCAAATGGTTGAGTGTGTCCTTTCATCAAAATTCTGTTAGTACATTTTGCTTTGTTTTCCATTTGTTAAATTCCTGGACCTTTTTTTGATTGAAATGTAATGTCTTCCTTGCATTAGTTCCCTTGAGAATCATAGGCTTTTCTTTGTAGAAACATTTACTCATTTCTTGCCATCATTTTCTTCTCGTTCCTTCTTCTTTTAGTATTATTATCCTCCTTTCCCAACTTTTGGGTACCAGAAGATTTACTAGGCTGTTTTAAATGGTGTCTGGTGCTGCTGTTTGTAAGTTAGTACATTTTGCTTTGTTTTCACATGCATAAGGTATACATGGAATGTTTCTGTGTCATATACTTTAACTATGACTGGTTGGTTCTTCTGGTTATTTGTACTTTCGTTCTCTCATCTTGTCCTGGTTCCAGATAGTTGTTAATGCCATTTGTTCATGCTTGTGATGTAGTGATCCATCTGTTCTCATTTTGCTAATTATGTTTGGTATATTGTGCAGGAGCCTGGAGGATTTGATAATTGTTGGTTTCTCTGTTGTGAAAAAGTTGGTCTTGAAGGAGACGTCTTCCCTGAATCTTGGTAAGGGTAGGTTTAGTATTCTGAGAGTATATTTCATGTGCTGAAGAGTTAGTTCTAGGTCAATTCTCTTATGTTTGAGTTTTTGTCTTTGTTTAGGTGCTGCAAGAAATTTTTTTTCTCATGCCGCTATTGTTCTGGTGATTGTTTGCAATATATTTCTCTTTTTTTCGTATTGCTTTGGAATATGTATCTGTTCAGAAATGAGGGAAATGCTCTCCCCCCCCCCCCCCACCGGGCCCCCCCCCCCTTTCTCTGATTTCGTATTCTTTCTGGATCTGAGAGAGTAGGATTAGAAACCCTTAGTGTTTCTTTTTATTTTCGAAGAATAGCAGGGTCAATTATAATGCCATGAAACACAAGGCCAGGACGGGGTGTAGTTCTTAAGCAAAAGTTTTAATGCAATTAAAGTTTTCGGGAAGCATTAGGATATGACACCTCATTTCTATCTAGTATTTGTAAGTTCTGCTAGGCGGTTTTTCTTTTTTCCCGGTAGCACTCGGCAGATGAATGATTTAACTATAATTCGCATCCCATCAAATTGCATTTGCTTGCTTCCTTGTCTCTTACCAGACTTTCTCCACTTCGCAGCTCCATATTCAGACTGCTGGAAGCGGGATTTTGGAACATGATTCATTAGTTTCAACCAATTGTCACAATGGCAAAAGAATCAGAGTTCTGCTTCCTAGGTGGCAATCTCAAACCCAACCTGCGGGTTATAGCTTTGTTTTCATGACATGGTCAAGATTATCAAGTTTCGTCATTGGCTGTTGATAGAATTTGTAAATATTTTACTAAAGCAAGGCTCGATTTTTCTTTTCTTTAAAGTGTAAATATAGAGCTCAATTGTTGAAAGATCAAAAGCATAATCATTTTCAAAGTAAAATGCAATATGTTTTATGGAGTTTATGCTCTAATACAACTATTGTAAACATGCATATTCGCTAATACCCTTCTTTTATTGGAACTACCAAATTCTTAAAGTTGGGCCAGTTCACTCTTGTGCTGTTCAAGCTGGGCCAGTTCTCTCACAAATCCATCCAACCCTCTTGCTGAACTGCCTGCAGTATTAACTGCTTCCCATGCCCTATTTCTCAACTCTTTTACTCTTTTCATATCATTCATCATGGACTCTTTAATCGTCCGACCCAACGCCACTGAATCCGGCACCGTATCTGGGCCCTCACAAACTTGGACTGCAGCTCCAATGTAGTCCACCAACAATCTTGCGTTAACAAACTGGTCTGCTTCCATAGGCCAGCCCAATATCATTACTCCAGCTACTATGGCTTCCAAAACAGAGTTCCATCCGCAATGACTCAAGAACCCACCGGTAGCACGATGACTCAGTATCTCCAGCTGTGGAGCCCATCCTTTCACAATGAGTCCTCTCCCATTGACCTTTTCCCTCAAACCCATCTGGTACAGACCCTATATCCCTCTTCTATTTGTTGGGCCGTCAACGGTTTAACAACCCAAATGAAGCGAACTCCACTCTCTTTGAGCCCAGTTGCCAAAGCCTCCATTTGGGCCTTCTTGAGTAACTTCTGGCTTCCAAAACACACGTAAAGGACCGAACCCTCTGGACACTCTTCAAGCCACTGCAACATCCCACCAAAACTCGAATTTGTGCGAGAGTCCACATTTCCCCGACCCACTTTCTCAGGGACACCAATAATATCTAGGGGCCCAACTGAAAAAACCCGTCCATGGCCCATTTGCTTCCTCCACCAATCCAAGTATTCTCCCTCTAAATCATCAAACGTATTAAAAACAGCCCCCCAACTCGAAATATTTGCAATCATGCTATTCTTCACCAGTGTGGAATCAGGATTTGGTTCCCTGTTGCGAAGGAACAGGGAAGGAAGATGGTCCCATGTAAAAGTTGGTGACCTTGGTAAATCAGGCAAATCTACCACACTAACTGAACTTTTAAAGGATTCAACATTAAGCCAAAGATATTGTAGCACCCCCATGGCAAATGCACCACATGGATAATAGACAATCCTAGGAATCCCAATTTGGCGAGCTAAATCTTGAGTCCACCCTAGGAAAAAATCAGAGATAAGGGCCACAGGAGGGCTAGGATGATTCTTGAACCATTGGATTATTGATGGTTGGAGTTTGCTTAATGCATTAATCATAGGACCATTCCCATGATTTCCAATGTCTCTAACATTTTCTATCCCTGAGGGAATCAAAGGGTGGTGTGGGAATGGAAAGACTAAGGGTTGAATTGAAGGATGAGCTGAGAGAAGTGGGCTTAAAAGTGTGAGGTTCTTGGGCGTGACCAAAATTGTTATGTTTAAGCCATTAAGGGCTAGTTGGTGAGCGAAATCTAGCAACGATAGTAAATGACCTTGAGCTGGGTAGGGAAAGACTACGACATGGACACCATTTGCAGGTGTGGTAGGCATTATTAGAGTTTGCTCAAACTTAATTGAAAGGCGAAAAAATGGGTTTTGAGAAATTTGGAGGAGAAGAGATGGCAGATGAGATGAGGAAGGAGGACAGGAAAAAGGGTTCAATAATCTCCACAAATGCATTCTACTAGTAGTACATCAAATGTTGTGCTGGACCTTGGATTCTGTACTAAACATTGGATGCATTAATTATTGGAGTACGAGTAAGTATTGGGTGGATCACGTGCGTGGTATATATTACATCGTGTATTAAAGTCAATTACATATTATTAAATAATATAAGATGCAGCTCATCATTACCACGTAACGATAAATTATTAATTTTAATATATCCCTGTTCTCACATGGTGCATTTAATACTTTTTCGATTGAAGCATTGATCTATGGAAAAGTATACAATACACCACGTGCATTGTCACGTGGTGTACTAGAACCAATAATTTATCGCTATGTGGCAATGGTGGGTCATACCTTGTATTATTTGGCGAATGTGTGATTGGTTCTAGTGCACCACGTGGCACGCCACGTGGCGCGCGTGGTGCACGCAATACTCACTCTTGATCTATCCATAAAATAAGTATCTTTATTGATCGGAGGAAAATGGAATTAAATATTGTGTATGCGATTACTTCTGGTCCTACTGCATTATTTTATGGGTCCTGAAATTCGATATTTTTGGTTGGAAGGTTCGTGGGTAACAGCTTTCCAAGGTGGCCCACCCATTTTGACTAGTAACATACCAATGCCTCGGTGACTTAGATTATCAACTAGAGGAGCCCGCGCTTTAAATACTCGACCTCTGCTAGAGACTGGACCCTCAACCCATCTGTTGGCCTGCTTCTAATTGTCGATCCGTTAAAGCCTTAACAACCCAAATGAAGGGGACGCCACTTTGTTCAAGCCCAGCTACCAATGCTTCCATCTGGGCTGTCTAGAGCTGCTTCGACACCCAAAACATACAGACCAATCAGGACACCCCACACGGACTAGTCGCATTCGGCCTTGTTCTCTCAGGCACGTCCGCTGAGTTGAGTGCGCCAACAGAGGACACTCGGTGGTGCCCAATTGCTTGCTCAATCTATTTGCGATCATGCCTTAGGGAATCTGGATTCGATTCGATGTGATGTTGGGCCGGAACACCGTAGGAAGTTGGTCCAAGTAAAACTCGAGGAGATGGGCGAATCAGGAAAATCGACCATAACCAATGGACTTCTTGTATGAGAACATGAAAAACCACGAGAAACATGAGCAAATTTTATAGCTACTCTATTCTTTTTAAAGGATTAAACATCATAAATCTGTTGTTAAGAAGAAAAATAAACTACTAATCTACTAGACAAAGATTGATGCTAGCAAAATCATTAAAGATTTTAAAAGGAAAGAACTACATAAAATATTATATAGGATGGATACATCTTGTTTGTTAACCATCAAAGGTTGATATTAATTAAGCAGGCATCTCTCTTTCTTTGCTCAGTTGTGTCTAGGGGGGTGCTGCATTGGTCCCTTATAATCAGCAGTGAAAGCTCCAAATCCAGCCAATTCCTCCTTTTCAAGAAGGAGACTTCTCATGCTTTGCTGACCTTTCACAACATCAAGAGATATCTGCCTTTGCTCTTTTACACTTGCCCTTGATGATGCTCCCCAAGTTTCTTCATATTGGCCAATTCCCCTCATCTTCTCTAGCACCGTGTTACCATCAAATGCCATTTTCCGTCCTCTCAATTTCAATGTTCTCAAACTACTTTGACTCTGCGAATCGTCCACCAATAACTTAAAAAAAAAAAAAAGAGAGAAAAGAAAGCTTGTATGAGATGAGTTGGTTGCAAAGTCAGGACTTGAGAATTCAGAGAAAACATGTGTCTGTGTTAGAGTTGGATGGTTTTATCTTTGAGGAAACTTAGTGAGGCAAATCATGATTTTTGTTTATGATATACTACACCACATGGTGGTATTTTGAGGAAACAGAGTTGTGTATTTCAAAATTTCTGGTTGGCTACCTCCATCCCACTCCCCTTATTCCAACTGTTGGAGATAATGGAGAATAGATGTTACTATACATTATATGCATTGGCAAGTTTATAACTTGCTACATTTTTAGCTACCTCTTCATTTGAAGCTGCATTGCATCGTCCAGATACCATGTTTAGACCTACAAAATCATGAAAAAAAAAAAGTTATAGTTGCAATTATCTTCCAAGACAAAGGACAACAAAATTGAACAATAGGTATACAAATGGAAAGAACTATACCTAAAGGAAAATTTTACCTTTTAGTGAATATTCATTTGAGAGCTTTCCTTTGAACAGAACTAAAATTAGTAGCAAGTGTATGACCTTTACAGATACCAGCATCTCTAAAATTCTTCAGTTTGGGACATGTCTCTTGTACGACCATAGCATGTATGGAATTTATAAGAAATGGACTCGAGTCGAAGATATGGTCCACAAGTTTTTGAACTTTTAAATTCCCTAGTTTTTGCAAAATACCAGGGTTCCTGTGCTGGTTTTCTGGTGATAAGAAGTTAATTTTACTGGCCATGATCAGTTAACTCAAATTAAAGAAAAGGCACTTTACCTCATAAAATGTGCTACTTGTAACTCTCTGATAATCCATGTGTGTCAGTCATGTTACCGGTTCTTGGATTTCGAGAGCAATTTAGTTGCCAGAGAATTTAAAAAGTTCTCAGCACTTCTCAACTAATAGTGCTGCTGACTGCTGAATTGCTCATAATCCAACGGGAAATAGTGACTTTTAAGCACATAGTCAGTCAGTACAACAGGAGTACAAGTCTTAGTTCACCAAAATGTAGGAGACGGATAAAATGTTTTCTCATTTCAAATTTGTAACTTAATGGTAAAGTAAGTATAAGAAAGCTAGGAAATAAGGTTAATTATTATTATTTTTTGTTTAAGAACAAGATATTTATTTTGGGGTTGTTCAAATTTAGGTAACCAGTGGCCTAAACAAGCACACTTTTTCATATGTAGTACAAAAAATTCACAATTATAATCCCACCTTACAGGCATTAGGCAAGCCTTTAGAATTACTCTGGTTTTAGTTACATCTTGGCCAACACCAGTAAATGAAATAATTTATTAGAATTACTCTGGTTTTAGTTACATCTTGGCCAACACCAGTAAATGAAATAATTTATTAGAATTACTCTGGTTTTAGTTACATCTTGGCCAACACCAGTAAATGAAATAATTTAAGGTCATCCCTTTAAGCGGATTAAACCAAAAATTTGTAGTATTTCTTTCCTCTTCATTTTTTCCTTTAGCACAAAGAGATGGTTAGTAGGACGTAGATTTGAGTTGTTTACGGTGGTTTTCATTTCATACTGTTGTGGTCCATATCAACTTAAAAATTCGTAGTTTAGAATGGGATTGGAAAATGAAATATTTATTTTTACCATTGCTTGGGACTGAAGATACCAGTGTTTCGCGCTTGTCTGCCTCCATGCATTCAACGAGAAGAGCTTGGATTAGTTTGCCAAGGTCTATAGTGGCCTCAAGTTTGCTTTCCTATGTGTGTCTTCCCCGTATCAAGCATGAACATTGGGCACTTTTACGATTTTTTTGGAATGGACCCAGTCCACAACCTCCACTTATAGACCCAACGGTAAATTAATGGGTCACTAAAGCTCAGTAGAATCCACCAAGTTTTAGTGACTTCAATCTATATTGTTAGATCATGAGTGAGATCCGTGAATCCAGTCTATATTAGAATGTACTACATGCTCCCCACATTGGTCCAAGAAACAAATTTGAAAAAAACAGTCATAGAAAATAGAAGAAGTAAAGTGTAAGGATAATTAAGGCAATTGCAACTCTTCCTTACAGCTAGTTTGGGAGTAAGGATTTGTGAAGAAAAGAAAAGAAAAGTTAAGGTTTGATTGTTTGGGAGTTTGTAAGAAAAGAAAAGAAAACAATATTGGAAAAATGGCTTTGTTTGGGAGTTGAAAGGAGGGAAAGAAAAGGAAAGAAATGAAAGAAAAACTTTTTCCATCTTTGCTTTAAAAACTTTTTGTCCAAAATTACGCAAAAATAAAAGGAAAAGAAAGGGAAGGGAAGATCCCTTCCCCTCATTTTCTTTTCTTTTCACCCCTTCCCCTTTCCATCTTTTCCTTTCTATTACAAACTCTCAAACCAAGTGTTAAGTTCATACTTTTCTTTGCATTAAAAGTCAAGATTGTACATTACTAGCTGATTGTGCAGCTTATTCCTCGAGAATGGACATTGATTTTCAGCACACATATAGAGAGGAGAACTTTTATGCAGACTTTTTAGCTAACCATAGTGTTAAGTCTAGTTATCTTCTTACTTTTTATAACCACCACTTATTGGGTTATACTTTTGTTACATTTAGACATATTACAAAATGAATTGAGAGAGAGCTAGTTAGCTTGTGTCTTGTATAAATGTAAATATGCTTCCTTTTGTTACAAAAAAAAAAAAAAAAAAGTCAAGAACCCAACTGAAGCATTCTGCCCGAGATTTGTTTAGTTACACTTCACTTCATCATAATTATCTGCTAAGATTTGAGATACAGAGCAAATAAATACCATTTTTGCTGAATTCTTCGTCTGATTATGCACATATGGGCACGTTGGAATATGAAATTAAATCGCGAGGTTTGAACAATATGTTTTTCTTTAATTTTCTTTTTCCGAGTAATTTTCGTATTTTTGGAGAGTTTCTATAACAATAATGTTTTTGTAGATGGAAAGGAAAACTTTTTAATAATTGAAGATCCTTCCATTTGGTTAGAACTGCAAAAGCAACAATTAGTTCATTGAAATATTTCGATGAGTGATTAATGCAGTGGATCCACATTTATGCATGCACCATGCCTTGATAATCACTTAAAATCAATTTTAGAGTAAGTTATAAAATATTTCTAATTGACCAGCACAAGGCACAATTATTTTTTTAAGATTTAAGTACGATTCTAAACCTTAGAATACACAAACTTTTATATACATGTAATAGCAACATGCATATATATGTGTGCGCACACACACATATATATTAATTAAAAAGTAATTTCCAATACTAAAACATAGACATTTTCTTCATCTAACTCTAACACCAAATATTTGTAAATTCAACAATTCTTACTTCCCAAAATACTAATCAAACTCTATTAATTAAATTTCCCCTTGTCAACAACAATAAACACTAGACTTAAAAAAAAAAAATCCCAAAATTATCAGGATATTGTGAATGCTGACATGGCAACATCTGAACCTTAGAATCACCAAACCCACAAACTTCCAACTAAAAACCCCCATTCTTCACATTGTAATTCTGAAAATTCTAGAACCCTCCACTCTTTTGCCTTTTCCCCTTAAACCCCCTTCTTTTTAACCTACTGCAAGGGTTTTTACACACACACACTCAGCTCATCTACACCGCTTAACTAACAAATACCAATAAAGAAAAGTGAAGATACCATCTGGGTTTTTCTACAAGTAGGCAATACAGTGATTGCTTCAAATCTACAAGCAAGAGACACTATAAAAGTGAAAATCTTATCTGGGTTTTTGAAATAATGGCCCCTGTATTAAGCAGAAGTTTGACATCTGTGTCTGTGGCTTCACTTCCGTATCAAACGGCACCGTTTTTAGGGAAGAATAAGAGCAGCAATAGAGTAGGGTTATTGGGAAGCGCTTTTTTGTCTAGAAATGGATTGAGAAATAGTTCTAGCTTATTGAAATCATCTGGGCTTAAGTGGAAGCTGGAGAGAAGAGAAAGCAGAGTAGTGGTCAAGTGTGAAGGGGGTGCTGCTGTGGCTGAAAAGGAGGCTCCTGAAGTCGCTGGTGAAACCCATGAATACCAGGCTGAGGTGGGTTTTAATTCTTGGTTTTCATAAATTTTGGGTTTGTTTTTTTGGTTGGCGTAAAATTTGCATTTTGGATTGTGGGTTTTGGAAGCTTGAGTATACTGAAATCACATCAAAATTTGAATCTTGGGATGTTGAAAGATGTTATGCGTAGTCATTAATTAGTTTATTGCAGAAAAGATTGATTCTTGGATGGAAAAAAGAATTATCTGGATATGTGGAATCGAAATATTTGATTGTGTTTTGGAGATAAATTGAATTGGTTGGCTTTAAGGACTTTTTCAATCTGTATTCTATCATTAAATGGTTTCTTATTAGTGTAGTTTGGTTTGTTGAGTTTGGAGATTGTGTGTCGATTTTGAAAATTGATAACTTCGGATAAATATTGCAGGTCAGTCGACTTCTGGACTTGATTGTTCACAGTCTTTACAGCCACAAGGAAGTGTTTCTTCGAGAACTTGTAAGGTGATGTTATCTCAACCTTGCACTTGTGACATTATGCATTCCGAGTTGTCATATATTTATGTGCTCAGAGACTGTATATTTTCTGATCAGTAGTATTCTTTATGATAGACGGTTGTCTGCTTGTTTATTTAATACATTTAGATTATTTTTTCTGTGACTTCTTATCTCCTTGTTCCATAAACTGAGGCTGGTGAAGGAAGAGATATGATGGTTTTTCTTTATCAATGCGTAATTGCAGGGTCCTTGTTAATCAAGTTGTTTAGCTATTTTGAGATTATAGTTAAGTTGACCCAAAAGTTATTTTCTTCAGTAACGCAAGTGATGCTCTTGACAAGTTGAGGTTTCTAAGTGTGACTGAACCTGATCTTCTTGGGGATGCTGCTAACCTAGAAATTCGTATTAAACCTGATCCAGACAATGGGACTATCACTATAAGGTTTTGTTCTTTTAAAAGCTTTTTGTGTTTTAAAACCTGGTTGAATTTTTTCAGTTGTTTATCAAGGTCTTTGCCTGTTTACAGGGATACTGGTATTGGAATGACCAAAGAGGAGCTCATAGACTGTCTTGGAACTATTGCTCAGAGTGGTACTTCTAAATTCTTGAAAGCTCTCAAGGTATTCACCTGAAATACATCTTCAAAATAGAAATTTAGACATGCTGATTGGTTTCATGTTGTTCAATTTGAAACTTTGGTATTACTATTAGGAAAACAAGGATCTTGGAGCAGACAACAGTTTAATTGGTCAATTTGGAGTTGGGTTCTATTCTGCATTTTTGGTGGCTGAAAAGGTATGTTTGATTGATCTTGCTTGAAAGTAATTCTGGTCAATTCCAATTCTACGGACTGGCTTCGTCAATTTGTTTCTTGGCCTTAAATAACTTCTTATGTGTTTATAACTTGTGATCAGGTGGTGGTGTCCACAAAAAGCCCTAGGTCGGACAAGCAGTTTGTTTGGGAAGCCATGGCTGACAGCAGTTCATATGTGATTAGGGAGGAAACTGATCCAGAAAAGCTCTTGCCTCGGGGAACACAAATCACACTTTATTTGAGGGTACTTGTTCCCTCTTTTTTGGACTGCTGTCTGAACATATTTGGTCTTTCTAGTCTTCATCTTTCACTCTTAGAATTTTGAAAATAAAGTTCGAATTTAAATGAATTAGTTATCCTATGTCTTGAATGCACTTTTGATGGTAGGGGACAAACCTTCCACTCTTGTTAAAGTGCATGGATAATTGAAAGCAGCAGCATACAATTATAACACCAAAAGCAATCTGAGATGTTTGTTTTCATTGCAGGAGGATGATAAGTATGAATTCTCCGAGCCTACCAGGATCCAGAATTTGGTTAAGAACTATTCTCAGTTTGTTTCCTTCCCCATTTACGTTTGGCTGGAGAAGTCAAGAACTGTGGAGGTGTGGTCTATTTTCTTGTAAATTTGTTTTTCATCGAAGATTATATATTCTTTCAGTTATGCCGCAATAAGTTGATGTGTGTGCTGTTGGGTGAGTTGTTTCTGATGTAGGTAGTTACATTGATTGATTCCCTAAGTGAATGTCTCATGGGATTGGTGTTTATGGATGATATCTTAGATTGCTTGTGTTCTAACCAATTATAGCTACTTCTATTTGTGAACTATTTTTGTGATTGTCACTGGATTGTGCTGGTATTTTAAAGTGGTAGACAATTGCTTTCTATTGTGTATCTTATCTTCTGAAGTAGTAGAAATTTATGTTCCTGTAATCAGGTGCAGTTACTAGCATAGGTGTTGAATTTTCAGATGCTAAAATCTTGTACAGGTTGAAGAAGAGGAGGAACTAAAAGAGGGAGAAGAAAAACCAGAGGTGAGAGTTATAGACAAAGTGCTTATTGTATGGTGCTTTCCCTTCAAAGCTCAGTTAATTAGTTGAGTTGTCATCGTTATTCAGGGGGAGAGGCCGAAGAAGAAAAAGACTACAACAGAGAAATATTGGGACTGGGAATTAACCAATGAAACGAAGCCTATTTGGGTGAGTGCAAGCTTCCTTGTATTTAATTTTGGGCATGCTGGTATTTGGCTCTTTTCTATTTTTTGTTAGAGTTGTCATATCATTCATCTAGTACTAATGTGGCTGCTACATTTTTTCATTGTAGATGCGCAATCCAAAGGAAGTTGAGAAAGAACAATACCAGGAGTTTTACAAGAAGACTTTCAATGAGTTCTTAGATCCCCTTGCATACACACACTTCACCACTGAGGTACTTGATGCCACATCGATTATGTAACTATTCTGAAACTTCTGCATGCTGTTGTGAACTGTTTGACTTTGTCTTCATGATTTTCAGGGTGAGGTGGAGTTCAGAAGTGTTCTCTACATACCTGGAATGGCTCCTCTTAACAATGAGGAAGTGATTAATCCAAAGACAAAGAACATACGTCTATATGTGAAGCGTGTATTTATCTCTGATGACTTTGATGGTGAACTGGTGAGTGCTTTTGTGATAGCTAAAGCGGCAACTTAACTTGTTTCGGTATGATGACAATTAAGCTCTAAACTTGTGTTAGATGTTTCAGGCTT
Organism: Mitragyna speciosa; assembly: GCA_024721245.1. NCBI lineage: Eukaryota > Viridiplantae > Streptophyta > Magnoliopsida > Gentianales > Rubiaceae > Mitragyna > Mitragyna speciosa. The sequence continues at coordinate 21,761,153 of CM045564.1, read as the reverse complement.
TTGAGAATAAAAACCATTTTCTGGGGTTTTTATTTTGTTGTACGAAAACTATGAAGTTATAATTGTGGCAAAAGTTCTCTACTTCCACAAGTATGCTTAAATAGCTCTCTCATATTTTCTTGGGTTTTGCTTCATTGCCTTCCAATTGAGTGGTTGTTTCATTTTATTTTGTCCAGTTCTCTTCTGGTGATTATTGTCTAAAGATCCTTTCTGTAGGAGCATATTTATTCATATTCTTTAGCTTTTGCTTCATTGCCTACCAAATTGAGCAGTGGTTTCATTTTATTTTGTCATGTTCTTTTGGTGGTGATTATTGTTTAAAAATCCTTTCTGTTGGAGCATATTCATTGGGCAAGCACTTTCTTCTCATATTTTTTAGCTTTTGCTTCATTACCTGGCAAATTGAGCGGTGGTTTTATTTTATTTTGTCAGCTTCTCTTGTGGTGATTATTGTTTAAAAATCCTTTCTGTTGCTGTATATTCATTGGGCAAGCATAATCAGCATCATTTACCAACTAGGTCTCATAGTTATCTTGGTGCAAAATTTTCATATTCTTTTGCAGGCCTGCATTAATGTTTTGCAATTTTTTTTTCCCTTGTTTCTGCATTTGTATTGAGTTTAAATAAATTCATGTTACAATATATCTTGTATTGATTTCAGAAAAATTCATGGTAAAACATCTTCTGCATTATGGAAGTGGAAGTCTCTTCATGTAACTCTCACCCACCTTTACATTTCTAATCTCAGGCTTAAGATTTTTTTTGCACATAGACAGCTGATGGACGGACTAAGATCATGTTGCCACTATATGTAGAAAGCTCTAATGAAATTAAGATGAACTTTTTAGGTGGTCATTATCTGCCATAGTTGAGTTCTCCATTGCTAATAGATTTTGTTAATCTGATAACTTGCAGTTTCCAAGATACTTGAGCTTTGTGAAGGGTGTGGTGGACTCAGATGACCTTCCTCTTAATGTCTCTAGAGAGATTCTTCAGGAGAGCCGCATTGTAAGTGGCAAGCAATATTTCATTTTCGTTAATCTGAAATGTAACTACTACTCTCTTCTATGTTAACAGATCACCTGTTGAAAATTTTGTGCTGTGAACGTTTGTGTTTATGAAACATCCTCTGAATGTTATCAAGAATTTTTTGTGAAAAGTATTTGCTATAATTTTTATAATCTTAACTTCCTGTTTCTTCTTGCTTAGGTAAGGATAATGAGGAAGCGGCTTGTAAGGAAAACATTTGATATGATTCAGGAACTTTCTGAAAGCGAGAATAAAGAGGTCAGGATTTGCTGAAAGTGTTCATACTTTCATTTACACAAGTGCTTATCTTTTCTTCCCCCATTCCCTTTTGCTCTTACATTTCCCTTGCTTTACTTGGGGCTTGACATCACTCAACTTGGTTGTCTTGTTTCAGGATTACAAAAAGTTCTGGGAGAACTTTGGTAAATTTTTGAAGTTGGGATGTATTGAGGACTCTGGAAATCACAAGAGGATAACTCCTTTGTTAAGATTTTACTCTTCCAAAAGTGAGGAAGAGCCAATAAGCTTAGATGATTATGTTGAGAACATGGGAGAGAATCAAAAGGCTATCTATTACTTGGCAACAGACAGCTTAAAAAGTGCCAAGACTGCTCCTTTCTTGGAGAAATTGGTTCTGCAGGATATTGAGGTATTTAATTATTTTAAATCTGTTTGACCTTGCTTGAAATCAATTGCTTATGTCATATGGGATCTTGTTTGACTTAAGGTGGCGATGAACCTATTACAACCTAACTGGGTTTTTATTTTAGGATTAAAGACGGGCTGTACTTTAATGTTTTGAATCTTTCAAGTATTTTGTAGAGGGGTGGTGCTTATTTCCAGATTACTATATATAAATAGAGGGGTCGTTGGCTGTGCTTCTGTTTGATCACCTTTCTATCTATGAGTTTCACCTGAGCAGGTTATGTCTGACAGTTCCTTGTGGATTTTCAATCTGCAGGTATTATATCTAATTGAGCCAATTGATGAAGTTGCAGTACAGAATCTACAGACATACAAGGAAAAGAAGTTCATTGACATCAGCAAGGAAGATTTGGAGCTCGGTTAGTGTACTTTTTGCATTTCAGTTAGCTGCAATTTTCTTTGCTGCGTTTCATATATAACATTTTATCTGTCTGATTTGTTAACAGGCGATGAGGATGAAGTGAAAGAAAGGGAGACAAAGCAAGAATACAACCTTCTTTGTGACTGGATAAAGCAACAATTGGGAGATCAGGTGGCAAAAGTGCAAGTCTCTAAACGATTGAGCTCATCACCTTGTGTGCTTGTTTCTGGCAAGTTTGGGTGGTCTGCTAATATGGAAAGGTTTGTTGTGGTGTATCTCATGGTGATACATGTAAAATTTTTGAAAGAGATGACATGAAGTTCTCTTTTAACTTCTTGAACAGGTTAATGAGAGCACAGACGCTTGGAGATACTGCAAGTTTGGAGTTCATGAGGGGAAGAAGAATACTGGAGATTAATCCTGAACATCCTATCATCAAAGACCTAAAGGTAAGTTATTTCCTCTTCAGGCCACAGGTATATATGTGAATGGGTGGGTTAGGAGACAAGTAGGGTCCAGAATCTGCTGTTACTTGTAACTTAGCTACTCAGTTCTTCAGCAAAGCTTAATTTTCTGCTAGAATTTCCATGTAGGGAGTGAGTTATCAATGCCAAAATATTCTGTTCAACATCTAGTAGTGCCTTTCCTTGCATATGGTTGCATGCATGGAGTTGTCAACTATGATGTGAAGTTGTTGGGAGGATATGGAAATCTAGGGCCAGCAATATAGAAAGTTTACAGTAGACTTGTGTCACTTGTGCTACTAATTTGACTTCGGCTTTGCGTGTTACAGGCAGCATGCAAAAATGCTCCAGATAGCGCTGATGCCAAGAGAGTAGTGGAACTTCTATATGATACAGCATTGATATCCAGTGGTTTCACTGTAAGTATGAGAGAGATGTTTGTGTGCTGCATTCATCCAATTATCCAACATTACATGATGGATTTTAATGCATTCTTAAAATTTGTTGATTCCTGGCACAGCCTGATAGTCCAGCAGAGTTGGGTAACAAGATTTACGAAATGATGGCAATGGCCGTAGGAGGAAGATGGGGCAGAGCTGAAGAAGGAGAAGCCGAGTCAGTAGAGGATTCAACCGAGTCAGATACAGGTTCTTCAGAGGCCTCAGAGCCACAAGTCATCGAACCATCTGAAGTAAGAACAGAAACAGACCCTTGGAGCGAATAAGAGACGTATATCAAAGATGGGATTCTTTTTGGGTGATTGCCATTAGAGCTGTGGCAAATAGAAGTTTTGAAGACTCGGGATAAATCTTATTTACCACTGGAGTACTCATTGTATTACTGGTGAACATCAGATTCGGAACAGTCATGCAACTGGTGAAAGTAGATGTGGATCTAAGTATTTAGTTATTGTCATTGATAAACAAAGTACATTTTGGATGGCTTCAACAAGCTGTGATAATTTTATTTCTTCAAGAAAAATAAAAATTTTGGACGATAGTTATTATGGGTTAAATCAGTGCTCGGTACCAGCATCTTCCTATTGTTGGTCATCATTCTAAAGAGTGGTTCAAGATTCAAACCAAACTCGAGTTTAGTTTAGCTGCTGTGTGATGCACGAAATGAAATTGATTATAGTCAAACAAGACTACGGGATGAAAACAATCGCAACTAATTCTGTCTTAAGTTTAAACTAGGAAACTGACTCTTCATTCTGGCTTTACAAATTATAAACTATTCTTAATATGGCTGAGAATGACTGTTGAACTTTTGTATACGGAATTTATAAGTTTGATAATTCGCAAGTGGCCTGATTACTAACTAAAAGCCATGAAATATTAAGACTCCTAAAATGGATAGAGTAGTAAATGAATTTCCATTCAACTGCCAGAATACTAGTTAAAGGCTCTTTTTTTTTTTTTTTTGGTTTTGTGAAAATTCTTATTACAAACTACTATTTGTTTACCAAATTCCTTTTATTATATTTCATACTACAAAAGTATAAAAACAATCGATAAACAAAATTAATGTACAAAATTGATGAAGAAGTCAATATAAAAACCTGTTTTAACTTATCATTTATTGCTTTGATCAAAATAGTAAAATGGGTATCAAATATAAATAATAAATGACGATCCAACTTGCACTTATTTGTGATAGGAGAAATTATAAGATAACAAAAATCGAATGAAATATAATTTTTTCCGCAATCCTACTAAACATGTCATATCATTAATAATTTTTTTTTTAGTTTCATCTTCTAAAGTTGTCTATGTTAAAATTGACATATTAAATTTAAATCAGTCCAATTTTCAATTATATAATAAAAACAAGGAAAAACTTTATAATTAATGAAAAATTTAGGGGGCAAACTATAATTTAGCCTAATGAACTTCGGGCGGCTGGGCTAATCGAATGAACTAATGCGCATAGGTTTTTAGCAGGGTTTAAGGCTGTATGTGAGGCGGCTTGTCACCCGTCTCCTCCTCCCTCTTTTCTCCTGATCTCTTCCTTCTTAATCCCATTTCTTTTTCCTTGAATTCATTCTCTCAATCTAGTATCCTCAGCTTATCAAATACTTCACCATTGATGCTTTGTTATTTGCATATTTAGAATCGGTCAAGATTTCAGCTTTCCTTAAAAAGATTGTCCGTTTTCTGGCTGCATAATCCACTGAATATGTGGAGAAATTTAACAAAGCAAGAATCTTACAGAAAATTCAAGTTTTTTTCTGAAACCCATTTTTTCTCACCTTCATTTGGCTCCAAAATGTTTCTCCAGGATTCTACCTTTGATGGAAAAATCAAGCCTTATAGCGCTGAAAATGGGAGAAATTCTCGAAATCTAGAAGGGGGTTTTCATCAAAACTCAATCTTGAAGCAGAAAAACGAAGATGGTTATGCAAAATTTGGGATTTGGAACAGCCCTTTTGGATTTGGGGTATCTGGGGGCTTAAGGGGTTATGCTAGTGCTGCTGCTGAGGCTATTATTTCAACCTCTGAGGAAGATGTGGACGAAATTCAAGAATTGATTGAGGAAATGGAAAGGCAAAATGAGGCCGTGGAGACGAATTTTGGGCAGCAAAAGCAGCAAAAAATGGTGGCAGGAATGGGGATGGGGAGGTACCATATTCTTAGGAAAAGGCAGATGAAGATAGAGACTGAGGCTTGGGAACAGGCGGCGAAAGAGTATCAAGAGCTTTTAGCGGATATGTGTGAGCAAAAACTTGCCCCAAATTTGCCATACATAAAGTCATTGTTTCTAGGTTGGTTCGAGCCATTAAAGGATGCTATTGCTGCTGAGCAAGATTTGTGTAAGGAAGGGAAGAACCGCGGTGCTTATGCTCCGTATTTTGATCAATTGCCGGCTGAAATGATGGCGGTTATAACGATGCATAAGCTAATGGGACTCTTGATGACTGGGGGAGGATATGGCAGTGCTAGAGTGGTTCAAGCTGCCTGCCATATTGGGGAAGCCATTGAGCATGAGGTTGGTCAGTTGAGCATTTTGATTTTATTTTCTTTTTTGTTCCTTTTGACTTTTTTGACTTTTTAGTTGAATACTAAATATTTGTTTTTCTCCCTTCTTTTTTTAATTCAGGTTGTTTGGTTTAGAGGTAACTTTTTGGTGTGTTTGCTAGTCGAATTGCAAGTTGGAAATGTGTATTTCGTGAATGTGACGTTGTAGTAATTGATGGACATGATTCAGTGAGCCGTCTGTGCATAAGGATAATAAACTATTCTTACGCTGGTTATTTGAGTATAACCATAATTATTTCGGTACATGTAGCAGAAAAGGCTCAGAAATGTCCTTGTGAGCGTCTTGATGTCAATATATAAGCAAGCAGTAATATGCTTGAGGTCTTAGGTGTGCAGTGTATACCATGAGTAAATATTTTTGTTCTACTAGGTTTTTGTATTGGGAAAGATGTGATAGATACAGTTGTAGCTCATTTATTTTAGAGTAAGTGTTACGCCATTTTTTAAGGGTACTTCATGTTTAGATAGCCGGCTTTGAGACCAATGCTAAGCTGTTTGAGATAGCATGCTGCTTTTGGCTGGGTCGCTTGAAATAGATTTTAGCATATTGCTCCTAGTAATTCGTAGTGGATTATAGATTTCATATCTTGGTACTTTGAGTGCCCTTCTCTTAGAATTATGATATGACTAGGGCAACAATGTTATGAAATCTTTTGTATGACTTGCACATGGCACAATTGTTTCTTGGGAAATAAATCTGGTGAATTGTGCCTCTTGTTAAAAGATGTTTGGTAGATCTTGTGTAAACATGTAAACATGCATTTACACTAAAATTAGTACACAAGAAAAAAAGAAAAGAAGAACAAAATACCCAATTGCGTAGGTCATATATTTTTCCTTGTCTATACGTTCCCCATCATGTGATGGATTCTTCACTGTTTTTAAATCTATGTCCTTGAATGTCTACATGCTTTAGAAAAGGGAGAAAAATAACAATGTGAGGGGGAGCACTCACTTTGAGTCAGAATCTGCTCTCTCTGTTTTTTCATACGTTCCATATTATGGTCTCCTTTATTGAACAGGTTAGTTATCATGGTTTCCATCCTTGAACAGGTTAGAATACACAGGTTTCTGGAGAAGTCTAAACGGAAGAATGCAATGAATAGAAAACCCGAAGAAGAAACTGAACCAGTGGCTAAGGCACAACCAGTTGCTAAGGCACAAGACAGACTGAGAAAAAAGGTCAATGATCTGATGAAAAAGCAGAAAGTTCGCCAAGTAAGAGAGATAATAAAACATCACGATGATTCAAAGCCCTGGGGTCAGGATGCCCAAGTTAAGGTTTGTACTTGTTTCTATTTCGAATTAATCTTCTTTGCGTCAACAACTATTATTGTTGTAATCAGAAAAAGTTTAGATGATTTTATATATTCAAATCAATTGTATAGGTTGGCTGCCGTTTGATTCAAATTTTGATCGAAACAGCCTATATACAGCCTCCAGTGGATCAGTTAGAAGATGGTCCACCTGATATTCGACCTGCATTTGTTCACACACTTAAAACTGTAGAGACACAGTGAGTGAAGCCTCACCTGTTCTTAAAGGAATTTTTACTTCTCTTTCACCCTTTATTCTATTCCTCTATCCAAAACAACCACTACATTCCTCCCATGCCCTGCTCTTATGATAACATATGGTCTTGCTTTTAACAGGAAGGGCAGCCGGAGATACGGGGTGATTGAGTGTGACCCTCTAGTACGGAAGGGTTTGGAGAAAACAGTAAGTACTATAGATTCTGCCTCTAATTGTTATGCATTGACCTAACTAAATTTGAAATTTGTAAGGCAGTGTCCCAACACCAAAAATCTTCTCCTTGTTAACTCCATACAATTCTTGGTGGCATGCGCAAGGGTCTTGTGCTGCCTGCAAGTTTTGTGTGTGGTGTTTATATTTAATTTGGGGTTGGGGCCTTATCTCTAATCCTTGAGAAAATTTTTCTGATACACTATTTGAACAGGCTAAGCACATGGTGATTCCATATATGCCAATGCTGGTTCCTCCCCTGAATTGGACGGGGTATGAAATTCTTGCATTCAATTCTTCAAATTCCTGTTTGGTATTTAAGATTTACTTGATTTAGAGTGGGTGTCCATTCATTCTCCTTCCACTTCAGACAGCAAAGATGAGAACAGTTACATTGACTCCATTTTTATGAAGAAACATGAAACTTTAGTAATTAAAATCTAATGAGTTTTTTCTGTTCAGCTTGTTGAGTTCTGTCACATTCTGTTAAATATTGAACCTTTTTTGGCTCCTTTCTTTAGCCTCACTCTTTTTTCCCTTTTTGGGTAATATTTCATTTTCTTTTCTTTCGTTCATGTTCCCCCCCCCCCCCCCCCCCCCCTTTTGTGTTTTTTTTTTGTTTTTTTTTTGGGGGGGGGTGGATTTTCAAGTAATGGCACTTGGCTTTCTTTCTTTTCCAACATCACTGATAAATGGAGACTCAAATGGGTGATTGCCTTATCAGAATAATAGTTTTCTATGAATTTTTAACTGTTGAATGACTAAAAGAGCTCTTTACTTGCCTATGCTGATCTTTTTAATTGTGGCAGGCATGACAGAGGTGCTTATTTGTTTTTGCCTTCCTATATCATGCGTACACATGGAGCAAAACAACAGCGAGAGGCTCTTAGAAGATGTCCAAAAAAGCAATTAGAACCAGTTTTTCAGGTTTGGTACAATTGGATTTTCTCCCTTTGCTGGCTAATCAAACTTTTCACCTACTCCTTCAATTTTATCATCTTACATAAGTGTTCATAGTTGTGTGATTTATCATCTAATTCTCAAGCCCATGATATGACAGATCTTGAAGATGTTCTTGTTTCATTGATTACGATTTTTCTTTTTGTGTCGTTCTTCATTTTATATTGTTAGTGCTCAAAGAAAAAGCATTGCACTTTTCTCTAACAATTTTGTGCTTTTTAATGAGATGTTTATTTTGATGATATTAGAGTAGATAATGGTTCTCTATTCAAGTCTTCCAGTATCAGATTTGAGATTTTCATTTGTTTGGCCCATCAGAATTAATAATTCGAATTTTACTACACGTGAGTTCCTCGAAAAGTACACAGATGTGGGTTACTGTCCATCACCAGAACTTTTCCTCTTTTTTTTTATAATTTTTATGAGTGAAGAATGTAAAAGCTGTTCAAGAATTGAATAGGATATTCAAACCTAGGATCTTTGTGCGCTTCAATCAAATTTTTTATTTCCATGTTTGCTTAAAGCTTGAATTATTTGAGGAGTACTAGTCTTTTAATTGTGAACTGTGGTAAGAAACCTTTAGCAGAAGCTGTTATATATTTAACTCTTAACTTCAAACTTATTGAGATAGGAATGTAGTTTATTCACTCGTATGTTCACTATTTTCTGTGATTCAGGCACTTGATACGCTTGGAAGTACAAAATGGAGGGTAAATAAAAGGGTGCTGGGTGTCATAGACCGAATTTGGGCCAGCGGTGGCCGTCTTGCAGATTTAGTTGACCGTGAAGATGTGAGTAACCCTGCAGTAAATTGCAATTCTTTCTTTTTTCCTTTTTTGCACCATTTGTGGGTTTTCCTTCTGTTTGGATGCAAGAGAAAACTTGTAGAAGCAGAAAAGCACTCCTTAGATGTTGACGCTATAAGATTGGTTCATGAACATTGCAGTTTCCTAGCTACTAAGATGGATTGATGAATAATGGACATGTAGTATTGCAGTTATATAAACATTCAGACTTTTGTAGATATTTTGGAGACACAGCAATCTCTATAAAGAAGTTATGATGTTTTATTATAAGTGTGAATCTATATGTATCTAAATGTATATAAATGGATAAAACATTAAAGATTGCTAGCAATCAAAAAGCAGTATGAAAGTTGGTTTGATAAAAACTGCTGAAATGTTGTTACATTTTTATTGAAGCCGTTAGTTATTTATTTGTTTTCTCACAAAAGAGTTATTTCTATGGATATCCTCTTGTGAATGCTTTTCCTTATTACACAAAAAGTTCGATCTATGTTCTAGGCCACTTGTTGAGCATAGTTTTGTCAAATGTGTTCGGTGGCTATTATACATACCTAAAATGTTAATTTTGTCAGCAAATAAGTATTACATACCTATCTCACTCTCATTCCTGAGACATTTTTTGGTGACCAATATAGATCCCTTTGCCGGAGGAGCCAGACACAGAAGATGAAAAAGAAGTCCAGAAATGGAAGTGGAAAGTTAAAAATGTGAAAAAGGAGAACAGTGAGAGGCATTCACAGCGGTGCGATATAGAACTCAAACTTGCTGTAAGAACCTTTCTCTTGAAATTTAATATGATATCATTAGCGATTTAGGAGGAGATAACATACAAATTCCTCTACTTATGGGAGCAGGTAGCTAGGAAAATGAAGGATGAGGGGGGCTTCTTTTATCCGCACAATCTTGATTTCCGAGGTCGTGCGTACCCCATGCACCCACATTTGAACCATCTTGGTTCTGATCTATGCCGTGGAATCCTTGAATTTGCAGAGGGGCGTCCACTTGGAAAATCAGGCTTGCGCTGGTTGAAAATACATTTGGCAAATGTTTATGGTGGTGGTGTCGATAAGTTATCTTATGAAGGTCGGGCAGCATTTGCTGAATACCATTTGGAGGACATATTTGATTCTGCAGACAGGCCTCTTGAAGGAAAGCGTTGGTGGTTGAATGCAGAGGATCCTTTTCAGTGCTTAGCAACATGTATGAATCTCTCTGAAGCACTAAGAAGCCCCTCTCCGGAGACTACTATGTCGCACATGCCTATCCACCAGGTAGAAGACTCTATTTAAAGCTTCACTTCTTGTACAATTTCATCCTGAGAACATGGATGTATATTTGAGGGAGGGTTTGTTCTGTGAAGGTACATTTTCTTTCATGCTTTTGATGTACCTGTCTATTTGAAAACCTTCCACATGAACCACATCTAGGTTAATCAAATGTGCAGAAAGTCAGCATTAACGAGATAAATATTTCTCTATATATGGACGAAGAGGGATGGTTGTTTATCTTGTCTTTTCTTGGTGGTTAAAATCTTTACTGCCTCTAAGATTGAGTTCTTGCAGTTTGCCCAGCTAACTGCCTAATACACATCTGAATAGGCATGACTGATTGCACTTATTCCCCTCAAGCTAACAGGATGGTTGCATGGTCTCAAACCATGCTTAGTCTATCACCTACAGTGTCATATCCCAAAATACTTTTGGGCATTTTCTTATTACTTTTTGATTGATAGAAATTAATTTGGTGATTTTGTATACAAATAAAGGTCCAATTTGATGTGAATTTGTTGTTTGCTGCTTTTCCTCTGAAGGATGGTTCGTGCAATGGCCTGCAACATTATGCTGCCCTTGGAAGGGACAAGGTAATACATTTCTTGCCATTGCTTGTTTTACTTGCATGTGATAAAATTAATCTACATTGGCCAGAATGTTTGCAACTCATTTGCAAATAAATTGCAAATATTGTTCAATTAGGTATGTTGATGTTGAGGTTGTGTGTGTTCTGTTTTCGTTACCTCTATTTACATTGTACCCTCCCAAGTTAATGGCATTTTACATTGCAAGATACTTACTTTAATTAGCAGAGTTGGATATGACTGAAGTCATTTTGTATGTACAACATGTCATTCCTAAACTATTTGCAGATAACGAACCTTTGTCTGGGTCTGCTCTTGTTCACATAGATATTTCAGACTAATAGGGATAACAGATTTTAGATGGATATGATTATAAGCTACGCTCATCTTTTGGGTCATACGATTGATTATGATATGTTAGCTGATTTTTCTAAATGGCTGATTTAAGCTGTTGCTCGATGGAAATGATGATCAAAACATTTCATTGAATAAAAATTGCCCCAGTGACAGGTCCACATTGGCATAATGAAATGTAATAGAGAAGAATTTCTACCTTCTCAAGATTTTAGTATCTCATCTGACTTGCTCCAAAAGTAAAGAATCCAATGAAGCCCTAATCTGAATATTTTATTTCTGCAACATCTTGCATCAACCTGTATTTGTACAATGTGTAAAGGTTCGTAACAAATACCAGAAATTTCTCTGACTTAAGTTGCCATTTTCAGTTGGGAGCAGCAGCAGTCAATCTTGTTGCTGGTGAAAAGCCCGCTGATGTTTATTCTGGAATTGCAGCCAGGTGAGCTAGATTCTTGGAATTCCTTTGTTCCTTAAACTTTTTCCTCTCCCTTTTCTTTCGAGGTTTGCAGTGAGCAATAATTGGTGGCTATGTGGTTCTTACCATTTTTTCTTCCTATCAACAATTTTGCTCAGGGTTTTTTTCGATTGAGATTTGGTTGCTACTTGCAGTATAAGTTGATTCTAGGATTACTTGGAATTTCTATGTGCAAATTGACCAAAGTACAGCTCGTTGCAACAGCCAAATTGACCAAAGTAACAGTGGGATAAAATAATGAGAACTATCCTCTATTTGATTTCTTTTTATGACTATTGGCAAGGAGTATGGTTTCAGAGATCAAGCTTTTCTCTCAGGCTTGCCCAAAACAACTGTGATTCTGATAACTATTATCGTTGAAAGCCTTTGGCTAATAATATGTTTAAATTATTTCGGTTTCAGATGTATAGCTCTAAAGGGATTTTGATGATGATTCTAAGCTTATAATTTGAGAGAAAATGTGCAGAAAGCTGTTGATAATTTCTAAAACCTCGTGAAATAGATTAATGGAATAATTAGCTTGGCCTGAATAGCTGAGTAATTCTTTTCTACCATATGATGCCTGAACTAGCTTTTGGAATATTTTAAATCATCCACCACAACCTAGGTTTAGATTTACAACTTAGTACTATTTTTATTAAGCCATCTTAAGCTAAAGTATCTCTATTTTTTATACTGGACAATTTCTGTTGCAATAGAGTTCTTGATATTATGCGAAGAGATGCAGCAAGAGATCCTGCAAGTGATCCCAATGTCTTGAGAGCCAGGCTGCTGATCAATCAGGTTCTCTCTCTCTCTCTCTCTCTCTCTCTCTCTCTCTCTCTCTCTCTCTCTTTCTTTTTTGCCTCCCCTTTCTTTTTTTCTTTAAATATATGTATGCTTGTGACTTGACTTGTTCATCTTGTTCGTTTCATGAATTAGTTCAAACTTTTATCTATGAGAATGTACCCTCAATTTTCAAGAAATGCTTATGCATTTGGCATCATTACCTTTCCTTGATCTCTACCTTTTCTGTCTATTTATTCTCCGCTTTTGGCTGTGGATGCTTAACTGATGTACAGCTATAATTGGTTATATCCAGGTGGACAGGAAATTGGTTAAGCAAACAGTAATGACATCAGTCTATGGTGTCACTTATATTGGTGCACGTGATCAAATCCTGCGGAGGTTAAAGGAACGTGGCGCCATTGAAGATAATGCGGAATTGTTTGCTGCAGCTTGCTATGCAGCAAAAGTAAGCATATAATCTTCATCTTTGTTGAGCTTGTATTTTAGTAATTTTCTTTAGTTACATGGCATATTGGTGCTGCCATACGCTGAAGTGATTTGAAGTTTTAACACTTTATGTATACCTTCTGGGCAGACCACCTTGACTGCTTTAGGAGAGATGTTTGAAGCAGCACGAAGCATCATGAGTTGGCTTGGTGACTGTGCCAAGGTCTGTTTTATCCTTGTCTAATCTTTGCTACAAAGTTATCTCTGGATATACTTGTCAATCACTATAGTTGTGATTCTTGTCTCTTCCTTGAGGCTAATGTATTGAGCTTGGGAGATGCATCTTACTTCATGTCTATTATTTTGTGGTCCCAAAATGAAATTGAGCTTTTGAGTGGAGGTTAGGCACAACACGCCACCATTATATGTCTGTTATGACAATAAGTGCAATGTGGTGAATTGAGAATACCATACTTTTTGGGCCTTATTCATCTGTTTATCTTATTTGATCATTTGAGTTCCTGATTGCTTATCTCTCATTTGTAAGAAAACGGTTGTAGGAGTATCAAGTAATTTAGATCAGAGTGGTAAGATAGAATAGAAAAGTTCTGAGGAAAATCTGGTTCCATATGACCAGTCTGTATAAAAACAATAAATTTGTAGGCTTGTGAAGTTATTCCTAATTAGTGGATGATGATATCAAGTAAGTTCCTCAGAAGGATATGTATATTGTTTGGTTGGGATGGGGATTGTTTTTTTTTTTTTTTGGTGGGTTGGTTTTTTTTTTTTTTTTTTTTTTTTTTCCCCTATTAGATGGATCATAATAAAATTTGTTAGGCGTAGTAGAAGTGAATATAAGTGCTAAATAATTTCTCCACGATATCCTGTATTCATTTCTTTTGACTGACATCTGGGTGACAAACATGTATAGGTCATAGCTATGGAGAATCAACCAGTGCGGTGGAGTACTCCACTTGGGCTTCCTGTTGTTCAACCTTACCGTAAACTCGGAAGGCAACTTGTAATCTTCTGATACATTATATCTTCTTTTAAAAGTTATTTCTTAACTTTTTAATTAACATTTTTATTTTATAAAGAGTAGACATGTAATGTGGACCTATGTTTTGGTTGTTGGACTGAATGCAGATCAAAACATCTCTTCAGGTTTTAACATTACAGCGAGAAACGGATAAGGTGGCTTTACATTTTCCTTTTCCTTCAATAAAGTTGTCTCTTAGTATGTGTAATGTGATTGTACTTATTGACTTTCAGCCTAAATTTATCAGCTTAAAATTTTGCATAGTTGTTCAGTTTTCTTCTCATTGCCTAAATGGTAAAACAAAAGAGCAAAACAGTGATGATTTTTTTTTTTTTTCTGGTAAAAAGAATTTCTACAAGATCCTTCAACAGCATGAGTTATACAGTCACTAATGTTTGCCAGATCTGTTGGTGTAGCAAAAGGCAAGATTGTGGACTTTCGAAGTCATGTTATGCTAATTCTTTTTTATTTTTATTGTGATAGGTAATGGTTAAGCGGCAGAGAACAGCTTTCCCTCCAAATTTTGTTCACTCCCTTGATGGTTCTCATATGATGATGACTGCCATTGCTTGTAGAGAAGCAGGCTTGAATTTTGCAGGTTCTTAAAATATATATATATATATATATATATATATATATATTCCGTTGTCTACATCTATGTTTGTAATCTTTGCTGTTCTCCTGCTTGAGCAATTTTGACCGGTCTCTTTACCAAATCTGGCCACAGGGGTGCACGATTCCTACTGGACACATGCATGTGATGTTGATCGAATGAACAGGATCCTTAGGGAGAAGTTTGTTGAACTATATGAAGCACCAATTTTGGAGGACGTAAGTTCTTTTACTGTCTGTTAATTTAAATGAGATTGTCGGTTTATTTTCCTTTTTATGATCGCATTGGATTGTACTATGTATGTGGGCGCGAAGTATATCACGCTGTCACTCATTCCTCACAACCACAGATAGGAGGGAATTGTTTTGGGAAGGTTGGGTGAGAAAGTTTAGGTGATATTCTATTTTTTCCTTTATTAAGTGATTGCAAGGTACTTTGACCTCCTTAATCTGTACTGTTCTCTGACAGGGTGGAAAATATCTTTGATTTCATTTATCCATTGACTTCCATCTGTAATATTAGTAATTGCTCTTGTAATGTTTGCACAATTTTTTGGCAAGAAGTCAAATACAACATTTCGACATTGACTTCCTTTTTTAGTTATTTCTTTTTTCTGTTTTCTTGAACATCTAGTATTGTGATGCCTTAAATGTGCTGCAACTGAATTCCACTGGAAATAGCACTTGTCCGTGCTACCTGGGATCGGCTTAAATTCTTGACTGGCCTTCTTTCCTTTCTTCTTTCTTTTTCTTTTTCCCTTTTATTCCAATTTGGAGAAGACAGAGTTCCTTTACTTAGCTTTTATTTGGTCTGATGGTTTAATATACTGTAATTACTAGCAGAAACATCACTAAGTTCGAATATTCATGTCATATTTCCTGGTCTCAATCTTCCCAAAGATATCCTTTAATCTTTGCATGAATTCCTTGAATTTGGATGCTGACTTTAATGGATCATTCTGTATGTTTGGTTGACTTGATTCTGCAGTTGCTGGATAATTTTCAGAAGTCATTCCCTAAATTGAAGTTCCCACCCTTACCAGAACGGGGGGATTTTAACCTGAGAGAAGTTTTAGAATCTCCATACTTCTTCAACTAGACAAGACTTGCTTCTATTTTGGCAAAGCTTCTCACCAATCAATGAAATGGCATCTCTATGGTTGTGACCACCATAATGGTGGGGCAAACATCTGCGGCTATACTGTAGAAGTCAAAGAAGTAAAAGCGAGAATGCTGATGATAGTGATCGACACTCTTTCAAGTGACCTCTTGATTTCTTGTGTACATATGTTGAGCATGCAAGTCTTAACAAGGTGTTGAAGCATGAGGACCTTCACCTGAGGTAAAGGCTGAACCCCACATTCACCATCAAAGTTGCTTTAGAAGCTGAAATGTAACACATATGGTCGTGTGCATAACATTGATATAAGCTGTTATTAGTTCAAGACAACAGATAAAAGATCCAGGAATACACTAATAGCAGCACTGATCAATACTTCACCGTTGTTAAGGACTGCTCTCCTTTCATAAATTGAAGATAGGACACTGGGAACAATGTCGTCACTTCCAGAGAATGGATGAAGTGGTTTCTGTTTGTGTTCCTTTGTCAATTCAATTTATTTTCCTCCTCATACTTTGTGGGAGGGTGTGTAAATGTGTACATTGGAAATTTTGTTGCTGTACCATTTGCATTATTTTTCTCTTGCAATTGAAGCATTGTATTGAAAAGATGATATTATAGTTTCAAGTTAAAACGGAGGTGGTGGTTCAACCGAACTCCTTTCCATGATAACTTAAAATTAAATTTGTTCTGTAAATTTTTTTGTAATGATGGACGCATTGGAAACTAGATTATTGACTCCAGAGAACCCTGATACTGTGATTTCGTTTACACATCTAAAGCTTTTAGCTCTGTTCATCTCGAAGCTGTTGTTTGCCACTGGCCGCTGGACATTTCACATTTGGTCCTTCAGAGTTGGAGCGAGTTTGAATCCCCTTCCCTGGCTAGTCCACGTGTACAAAAAAACACAAGAGGGCTGCTGTTTGATTCAAGATTCTTCAGCAATTTTCAACTTGAGCTGTTTCTTTCCTTTAATCATTGTCGTTCTGCACATTGTGGCATACGTCATTGGTTTTCTTTTTCAAGTTAACATTTTTCAGCACTAATGGAATTCTGGAAAATGATTATATGACATTTCAATGTTTTTCAGTCCAAAAACATCGAATCAAATGAACATGATAAGGGGGACAAAAACAGCAAAATGAAAAAAAGAACAGCCTTGACTTGGGATCCCCAGAGATCAAAGGCACATGCCAAGCCAAGGCACACTTGACAACTGAATTCTGAAAACCCAAGAACACACCTAAAATGGAAGGAGAAGAAATGGGATGATAGCGCTGGACTAACTGAGGTGTGTCCACTATCAACTACTACAATATACATCGGCATACTACTTGATTGGAAGCAAGCCCTGTACTTGTACTCATGTTTCCCTTCATTCCTTGTGAACGCCATACACTGGACACAATTAAACAAGGTGTGTTACATCCAGCTCTATTTGGATCATCTTGCAATTGATTGTAGAAAGTGCTCAAGCAACTCCTATATGTAGCCCCAGGTGAGATTTTGCTGTCTTAGAAATGCGTTCTTGAATAATGTGTGGACATCACTATATATAGCCACCATATTAGCAAATACAGCCAGACCAATCAGGAAAACAGACAAGATCCTGTCCTTCTTAGTAGCTATGGCATGAATATCCCTAAAGGATGGAGAGCAGAAGTCAGGAAATGTTAAGCCATAACAGAGTTATATTTTTCTCAAAAACATTGAGAGGAAGAGTGTGAAGATATAGGTTATCTTTTTTATTTCTTTTGTAGGAGAAGGTATACACGTTTTAGTGAAGATTCATGATTCAGAATCAAGAAAGAAGCAACAGCTCAAGTTAAACATGTGTATAAAGCTCAACCAAAACTCCACCCAAATAAAGCTTAATAATCATGTGACCCAAAAGTTTGAAGTAAATTAATTGTCATTCACCAGAATTAGTTCACTTATGAGCAGACCATGAAGCATGTAGTGCATATTCAAACATAACTAATAAAAAACTGGCAAACTATCCAATAACTTTTATGTAAGATCCATTTTCCATTGGCTAGAACAAGTTAGCAAACAGATTATCCAGTATTATGACAAAACTGATATGAATACGTCATTTCTTCTGTCCATTTCTTCAGTACTCTTCCGCGGTATGATAAGAAAGTACAGTGAAGCCCCAGCATAAACTAGAGGTGCTTACCTCAAAGCAATAGCCGCAGGAAAGATGAAACCAAGGCAAACTGCTGCGGTTGCTCCAATGAATTGGAAAACATCCCAAATGTTGGGAATAAAGTTGGCAGCCAAGAACACAGCAGAAATGAGCCCTATTGTAATTAGTGGAAACCTTTGCTTACTTAAAACTAAAGGCGCAGCAGATGGGAAGAGAAGTCCATCCAAATTGAGGCGAAGAGGGTAGAATAGAACTGGGAAAACAAGCATAAGGTGGACAGCATAGCTGACACGAACAATGTCATTGAGCTGAGAGCCATAGGGAATACCAAGGTCTGTGTCAAAGTTAGCGAGCACATCCTCAAGAGTGGAATCGCCAAAAAGCAGGAATCCAAATAAGCTTGTCATAATGTAAATCATGGAGCATACAGCCAGTGAAGTCTGTACAATAGGTTGTATTGAAGAAGCTTCATCAAGCTCATTGTCGATATTGTGCACTGCAGAAATTTTATGAATATATTCTCTCTATTAGTTTAATTCTGGGTGAGAATATTTTATCTTCTCTAACAGTAAAAAATAAGTTCCAAGTAGCTTGGCCAGCCAAGACATCAAAACTATGGGCAAGGAGAAACTGAAAATGGTTTTTAGCAGCTTAAAACGTCCGCGGCTCTGCTAGTAACTGAACCAAGTAAAGCAAACATATCAATCTTCTCTCATTCAGGGAAAACATAGATCTCTAAAGCCGTTTTTTGTATCCTCAAAGTTCATGGCAGAGACATGTTGCTATTCCTTTTGATAGATATATAGAAGTCTGTTGGCTCCGGACCAAGTCTAGTACTTGAAGATGGCCTCTTTGCTGGAATCTGCTAGCCTTCAAGATTTTTGATGATTAAAAGACATTTATGTACCTTGTTGAAGATTCTCAAGTACATTCCGAAGTTTGAGACACTCAAAAGCTACTGAGCTAGAGTTATTCATAAAGTGTGCAAGAAAGCACCAATTGTATAGAGCATTCAATTCCAGTATCCTTAAGCTAATGTTTTTGCACTGGAATCTTGGTTCGGAGTCACATAAACTGGTCATTTCTCTTACACCAGAAGTCTTAGTGTGCAACAGTGGATAAAAAAATCCTCTATAGTCAAATTATTCAAACATGATTTAGGTGAAGACATGACCATAAAATCATTCCCAAGAGGAAAATAGTAAAGTGGAAACAGGTGTTCATGTCCAAGTAGAAATATATTTTCTGCATTCTTCTTAGATTATAGAGGCTACTAGATTCAAAATTTTCATTTATCTATGTAGTTGTTCTGTGCAATAGGTATATAAAGAAATACGGTCCAAGAAATTATTAGAGCGTCAGCTTGAAATCACCAATGTAAAGAAAATCAAATAATTTAAAACAACAAGTGGTTTGATTGCCAAAACTCTGGGAGATAGGCTTTTGTTGTCAGAAATACAAGAACATGATGCCTGACATCAGTATCATTTCAACTATGCATACAAACAGTGAACACATTGCTTATACTCATAAAAATGGCATGTCTTGTATGGTTTCACAAAAAGGAAAAAAAAAAAGGTATGACATACCAGTGAAGCATGTCTGCTGATGTCAATAAACCTATTGCTTACCATTAAAATGGCAGACATATGCTGTAACAAGAACAGGGACCACCGTGAATAGTCGCCAAATGGAATTCATATCGGTGACATCAGGGAACAATCTCGGCATTGCAATACTTCCTTGCACCAATTTAAAAATTGTCATTCCTGCAACAATCACCAGGAATAGCACGGCCAAGGCAACTGCTAAGGCAGACGTGAATCTCAATGAATCTGACAAATGAAGGAGGAACATGAGAAATCACAGCTATATTGCTTACTTCCATAACAATTGCATGTCTTTGAATCTGACAACAAATAAGCTTCAACAAAATTGAATAGCAGTCCTGTATAACTTCATACTGCAAGACATCTTTCTTAAGCGAAATTGTTATAATTAAATAAAAAAGAAACTGACGCAGAAACTCAAGATATGCTTCCCTTGTAGCTACTCTGAAATAAGGATTTTGTTTGGGGATATTCAACCGAAAAACGCAGCTGACAATATTATAAATTGGCAAGAACGAATATAGTTTAATTAAAGCCTAGCCAATCATGCAAATGATTCTCAAAATGTTTTGATGCTCAATGAATATAGCAACCGATCTTATTTCTACAGATAGGCACACAAACGACAGATTTAGAGTGCATACTGCGGTCAACCTCAAATATAAAAACAGAAAGAAGGTACATAACTTTTACAAGATTTTAGAAATCAGCTTTAAGAACTAGCAAAAATAACAGTTCTAAAGGACACAAAAGTACTAACCAATTCTCTTAAGACAGCATAATGGATAAAACACAAAAAGAGTCGTCAAAAGAATCACAAATACTCTTTCATTCCACCAATGTTCTCCAAACCATCCCTGCAAGACCCCAGCATGATGAATTCCACCCAGAGTTGTTCCTGATAACACATCACCTGCGCAAAATCAAGCAAAAAAACAGCATACTTTCTCCAGAATTGCAAACAACTCAAACAATTTTCCACACATAACAACATTCGAAAGCACATTCCCTTACCAATGATAATCATGTAGACAACAAGCAAACCAATATTATTGATGAACACACAAATTTGTAAAAGTTTTCTCCCACCATTTCCAAATGCATGCCCCATAACACACCCATAAGAAGTTGATCCTCCAGCCTTACTAAACTTTAACAACAACGAAACCGACAACTCCGTCAATATTGCAACAAAAATAATAATCCCAATGCCAAGTCCAAGGCCTAAAACTTTCATTGCAGCAGGCAATGCCATCATCCCAGCACCAATAATAGTTGTTGACAAGTTAAAAACTCCCCCAATGAATGAAGCCCCATTAACCAAATCCTCACCAATTTCCTCTTCATCCCTCCTTCTATGAATACGATCACTATTCACAGACTTCAATAAAGGTGCATTTACACCCTCAATTGTGACAAAAACTACATCTTTTTTGGCCATAATTGGTGAATTCCTAGTACATTCGTCTCGAACAAGATTGCAACTTTGTTAGTCGTGATTAATAATGTCGTCTTGAGATGGGATTTATGGGAATTGATCAAATTCTTCAAAGTATTAAAGTTAAAAAAAAAAAAAAATGAAGGGGCGCTAAAAGTATGGATGAAACTAACACGTAAACAAGTTGTAAGCATTCTTATCAACCAACCAGACATGTGACTGCATGAAACCCAAGAAGTCTTTTCCAAAACCCAAAATGGGACCATAAATATTTCGCCTGTTTCTCTGGGGTGAAATTGTTCAGCATCAAATTTCGCTTTCAAGAATTGGATTTTTGTGGCGAAAAGAAACCGTTTTTCTTGTATTTTCTTGTAGTACCCTTTTTTGTGGGGTAATGGATTGGCTTGATTGATAATGTTGCGTGTTACAATTAACACACGTCTCTTATTTGAAAAGCACGGTCCACATACTGATCATGAAAGTTTGGAATTTTATTTTGTAAATGTTTGTAAACGAATCTAATAGATCAATCTCAAGAATTTTGGAGTTTAGTTTAATTTTTTTTTTCGAGAGGAGTTTTAAACATTATGTTCGTGTACTCTATTTACTAGCTTTATTCGTCCTTAGACCTTTATCCCCAAGTACTCTATTTACTAGATATACTTACCATTGTAAGATAATTATGGCCTTGGATTTATTGTTATTGCTTTTTTGACTTATTCTTTTATTTTTATTCTTGTTTGAAAATCATACTTTATGTTATCAGTTACTAATTGTCATTTTATACTTTATTTTACAAAATTTGCCATTTTATACTTTATGGACCAGCCAAAAACTCTGAGATTTTCAAATGGCTTTTTTCTATTTTATCTCTTGGTGGTCCCAAGCTAAGCTTACCATTTTTTTTTTTTTGAAGCACAAAAGAATCCCTTATTTTGTGGATGACAAAACTATGATGCATTTGCATTAGTATATTACCATATTGCAACTTGATTTAGTAAAAAAGAAACAAATTATTTTACTCAGCTTATCAATTATTTTGCCATAAGATACACTAGCAAATTGCAATTTTAGTTTCAAGACATGACTATAAAACCTCCTGCATTTATGGATTACTTAAGATAGCTCGACCCAGATGAGTGAGTATTGCGTGCACCACGCGCGCCACGTGGCGTGCCACGTGGTGCACTAGAACCAATCACATATCGCCAAATAATACAAGGTATGGCCCACCGTTGCCACATGGCGATAAATTATTGGTTCTAGTACACCACGTGGCAATGCACGTGGTGTATTGTATACTTTTCCCGACCCAGATCAACAAAAGAATGGTTTGGGCTGTACGGGAATCTCAAAGCCCAAAGGCTCCAGAGTTTTGTTATAATATGGGCTTTATTATGGCCCAGCCTATAGTTTCCACATGAGTTGCATTGTTATCCATCTTAATACTCATCCTTTTCTATGGACTAGGGTGGAGAAAACTGTACTTTATGAAGGGTAAAATGATATTCACTCCTAATTCAAAAGTTCAAACACCTAAATACTACATTTTGCACACTTATTTTATAAATAATCATGGGGTTGTCACAAAACATTAGTCACAATTAGAGTTTTTTTTTTTATTTTGAAAATGTGTATCAACGTTTTTATGAATCTTTGTCGGAATTACAGAGGCCTTGTAGATTGTTGTTAAAATGACACTAATTTGATCCATGTTCTAAAATATCTTCTTTGCCAAGAGGAGGAACATTTATCAAGCATTGTTGAATTGGTTAACTTACAACTTTAGGTTGCACGCTACCTTGATAACATATTGATCAGAGAAGAGAAGACTTCTGCAAAATAAAAATTCAATCAAACCTATCAGTTTGATTATAAAAAACTCAATTGGGCTCTCATCTCTTTCAATGATATAAAATCCTGACGTCAAGATTTTTGAGTTCAGAAGCTATTAAAACTTAAAAGTTATTGACCATGTATAAGTCAATCTCTCCATAATTTTAACCTTTCTCTTTTTTTCTTTTTCTTTTTAACTGAAACATGTACAATTTCACCATATTTATTTGCAATAATCCCCCCCCCCCCCCCCCCCGGGCGGCCGGCAAAAAAAAAAAAAGAAAAAAGAATAGGTCAATGATGTGAAATTTGAAAATTCACCACCTAACCTAATCGAATTGTAAATAAGCAAGTAATCAACCAAAGTCAATACTTTCTTCCTCTCATTAAAAATTTTCACCAAATTTTACGTCAAACTAAATCTGATACTACTAGAATCTAGCATTGCCGTGTCCGAGATGAGCTGTCCGATTACATGTCAATTGTGTTTGTAAGTAACTTGGCCACAGAAAACCCTATGTTGTGCCAATAATATTCTTAGTAGTTAGTAGACTAAACTTTTCAACTAGGCCCACTTTCAGATTATGACAATAGGCATATAGCAGAAGAACTATCGTTGACTGACTGGTTCAATGGTAACACTAAGAAAATTAAAATGTCTAGCCCTTTAACAAAAGTTGAGAAACACTTATGGAACATGCAACTCAAACTTCCATACTGCCAGAGTGGGAAGGTGATGCCAGGAATTGGATCCGAATGGATGTTGGTATGTATTATTCCAGCTTTTAATGGAATTTCTTACGTGCCTTGATACTTCTATCATACTTCTGGAAGTTTTTCTTAAGGTTTCAAAAGCTTTTAGATGTTACAAGAACAGTAGAGTTGAATTTACCTGAAGGCTTCCTTGTAACGTGTCTATTTCTATGAGCTCATAGACATATCAAGATAGATAGGTGATCTGATATGAAAAATTTTCTTGTTTGTGTGCATTTTGAATCCAACTAGCTTAATCATGAAATTTCACCAGAAACTCAAACAGAGTAAATCTGATTAAATAAATTTGAAGTGAAACTATAAATTCAAGTATAGCTTTATGCGGTCTGTAGCATTTATACATAACACTAGAGGCTAACCTGTTAATGAAGGGCTAACAGGCAACTGTGGTGCGTAATGCTCACAACAGTTGATCATTTTCCTCCTTCCAGTTCCAAAAAGAGGATTTTTTATATGCTTGCAGACTGAAGCAAGTAGTAGACATGTTCCTTTCAGTATTCTGCATTTGAGAGTGTCATTTTTGTACAGAATAATGCAACTAATGAAACTTCTTTTCTTTCTTTTCAATTTTTGGTGAGGAAAAGGAAGTGAAGGAAAAGGAAGTGAGGGAGGAAGCAGCAAAAATTGTGGAAGTACTCCCTGCAATGACTGTTATAAATTCCTTATATCTAGTACTATGATTATGTATATAACCATGTTCACTAAATTTCTCTATTTGGTTCAGATCAAAAGCGCAATCTTGATTTTTGTATTGGGCAATATTAAGGAGGGTCTACATTAATGTTCTTTTCATTGCCTGACTTATAACTAACTTCTTTTGATTCTGGAGAAAAAGTGGAAGAAATGAATTTACTCATGCCTTAAATATGTTTCCGTAATTTTTACATCCAGTCCTTTTCTATTTGCTTTTTTGGATCGATACTTAGTGTAAAAAATTCACAATCCTGTGATTTTAACAAAAAACATTTCTGCTACAACATAACTTCTTTAAAAAACAATGACAATTGTCACATTAGACAGCTGAAATAATTCGAAATTTCTCCAGCTTCAGGAGGGGGAAAAATGCACGTTAGTGTGGCTGAATCCTTATTGGCTTCTATTTCTGAAATCATAGAATCAGTGGTATGCATAGGCATAGAACAGGAAACTTTCATTCATTTTGGATCCTATCTTTATCGGGCTTCTGCTGTCGTAATGGAGTTGAAGATGGATAACAATGTCCCAATAAATACGGTAGAGATACTAAAGTCTCTGTCTAGAAGCGTTGATCTGGCCAAAGACCTCATTAACAAATGCCAAGGATATGCACGAAATCTTGAGAGTCCAGGCATAAGTAACATCATGGAAGAGCTAGAAGATGTCATTAGAAGTGTTGGGAAAGACCTTAGTTTGATTCCACAGTCAACAAAAGGAGAAAAAGAATATACAGAAATTGCTGCTGGATCTCTTTCAAAGGAAATGATAAATGCCAAATTTGTTGTTACAGGAACTCAAGGCTTAAAGCATGGAGAGCTTGAAAGAGGACAGCTGACTTTGGTGAATATGTCAGAGAAAGAATCTATGGAGCATGAAACAGATCTTTATTCTATTGATATTGAGGTTTCCATGAAAAATCTTCAGATGCTGGATACAACCACTCTCTCTGCGAACAATTGCATTGGAAGCACATATAGCAGAAATCTCACAAACTGCGATAGTTGGACTGGTGGATCTTTGATGAGTTTGCGAGAGATGGCTCAGTACATGGAGCCTCTGTATGAGACTTTCTTTTGCCCTTTGACAAACAAGATTATGGATGATCCAGTAACAATAGAAAGTGGAGTCACTTATGACAGGAAAGCTATAACTGAGTGGTTTAATAAGTTTGAGATTCCCGAGGAAATTTCCTGCCCAAAATCAGGACAGAAGCTGAGAAGCAACATTTTGAACCCAAATGTTGCCTTAAAAGGGACAATAGATGAATGGAAGGAAAGAAATGAAGCAGCAAGGATTAAGGTTGCTCGGGCAGCTTTGTCATTGGCAAGTACTGAGAACATGGTACTTGAAGCAATAGACGATCTGCAAGATATGTGCCAAAACAAGCAATACAATAGGGAACAAGTTCGGAATATTGGAATCGTTCCACTGCTTATCAACTTTTTGGATTATAAAAGTAGAAATGTAAGATGTGCAACCATACAGTTATTGCATCAACTAGCCAAGGATGATGATGATGGAAAGGTGATATTCTGGCCTCTTTTTACCTTGAATAGTTCCATCACATTGCCTGTAGGGCTACAAGTAGAAGGTCTCATTATAAAGCTTCTGTATCTCATTCGTTAAGAACCAAAGTTCAATAAAGTTATTGGAACAACAAACCTAATCTTCATAGCAATCTAGTAACAGATCAAGCTAAAAGTTCAATTGCTACAATTTTCAAGACAATCTGCCATATTCAAAAGGTCCATCTAGCTTTATCCCAATATATCTCAAAGATATGAAAAAAGGAATTCTAAAGGTCCTCTTTTATTACTATCTCCAAAGACAAGAGCATCTTCAATGTAGTACTCCTCCACATGCTTTTATTTGCACAGAAGTACCAATTCTATCCTACATGCACATCGCTATTAGAACATGATTGTCTTTTTATCTCCATTGTCCCAGATATGCTGTTACAACAGAGTTATCTGGAGAACTTGTGTGGGGTGGACATACAGGTTCTAGACTGTGAAAGTAAATAAGAAGAAATGTATGTATTGTCAAAATATATTTATCAGTGATGTGTTTGCTGTCTATATACTTGCAGGAAACCATTTCCAAGATGGTTGATATTACAAAGCTAATAAAGATGCTCTCAAGTAATCACCAGCCTATTAGGCATGCATCAGCCTCACTCTTGCTTGAGCTTTCAAAATGCCAGTTTTTCTGTCTCAAAATTGGGAAGGTTTCTGGAGGTGTCCTGATGTTGATAACAACAAAATACAGGCAATCCACAGATGAATACGTGTCAGCAACAGTTCAAGAAATCTTAAGGAATTTGGAAAAATCACCAGATAACATCAAGCTCATGGCAGAAAATGGGTACTGGGGACCCCTGTTAAACAATCTTACTAAAGGTAATATCCAAGATATTCTGGAGATTTCATTGCAATTTTACTCCTGATGAATTATCATTTTCCTCAAATACTCATTGGAAGACTTACGTAGCATATTTAATGGTTTCTCAACCTAATATGTGAAGATTAGGTAGCGTAAGCAACAAAGTTGCAAAACTGTATATTATGCTCTAGTAGATGAAGACGTAACACTTGTGGGTTCTTCAACACCTAAGAGGTAGCTTAGCGACATAAATCCTCGTTCATTGGGTGCCGGACATGATAGTTGATGTTGGCCTAAAGATTTCCTCATCTTTCCGGTCTAAAGTTACTCAAATTGAAGCTCCTTTCTTCCCAAACTACCTCACATTTCAATTGATGGCTATGTGCTATTGTCTGTTGGGGGTAGCCCTCACCATCCTATACCAAGCAAGCAAATTTCATCTCCCTCACTAACTACACTCTGAAAATTTCTAACTAACAGGTAATGAAGAGACGAAAATGGAGATGGCATGCTACCTTGGTGAAATTTGTCTTGGTCCTGACAGCAAAGCCTATGTGACTGAGAAGGCTTCTTCAGCTTTAATCAACATGGTGCGCAGTGGCAATTCTCTCAGCAGAAGTGCAGCGTTCAAAGCCTTAAGACAAATCACTTGCTACCAACCTGATCATGCAATACTTGTGGAGGCAGGCATTGTGCAAATCATGGTTGAGGAGATGCTGGCAAGAACAATTAATAATGAACCAGTAAACTCAAAGAATGAGGCTGCTGCAATACTTGCAAATATATTTGAGTCCGGGCTAGAGGTGGAGAATCTCCAAGTAAATGCCCATGGCCACACAATGGCTTCAGATTACATCCTATACAACATAATCATATGGATAAATAACCTGGCCCCTGAAGATTTCAACATCAATCTCATCAGGATTCTATTATGCCTGATGAAGTTCTCCAAAGCATCTGCCACCATTGTTTCTGTGGTAAAAAAAACAGAAGCTAGCTACAATCTGATTGAGCTAATAAACAACCCAAATGAAGAACTTGGAATTGCATCCATCAAACTCCTCACGGTACTTGCATCTCTCATGGGGCACACTCTGTCAGACAGACTATGCAAAACGAAGGGCCAACCTGAAAGCCTAATCCTGAATCCAACTGAAGTTGGTCTGATCACTGAGAAGCAAGCGGTATCAGCCAATTTCCTAGCTAAGCTTCCCCATCAAAACATAACGCTCAACCTGGCTTTGCTCAATAAAAACACGGTCCCTACAATCATAGAAAGCATCAAGTGGATACAAAGAACAGGCACAAGGACAAGCAGATATGTAAGCACTTATTTTGAAGGCCTTGTGGGCACTCTTGTCAGATTTACAACTACACTGTATGACTATCAAGTATTATCTATAGTGAAGGACTACAACTTCACGTCACTATTTACTGAGCTTATTATAAAGATATCCAGCGATGAAGTTCAGAAGTTATCAGCTGTTGGGCTCAAGAATCTATCAGAGCAATCAGTCATCCTTTCAAAGCCTCCAGAAAACAGGAAAAAAAGGTACAAGAAAGCTTTAATGTTGATCAAGTGTGTCTCTTGTAACTCATCTATGGCAGATTGTATCCCCTTATGCCCAGTTCACAGAGGAGCTTGCTCTTCACAAGACACCTTCTGCCTGATTGATGCTAACGCAGTTGACAGGCTCTTGGCCTGCTTAGACCATGACAATGTGGAGGTGGTTCAGGCTGCACTGTCAGCCGTATGCACATTGTTGGATGACAAAGTCGATGTGGACAAGAGTGTGAAAGTCTTAAATGAAATGCACACCATCAAGCATGTCCTAAATGTTGTAAAGGAGCACAAAGAAGATGGCCTCCTGCAGAAATCATTTTGGATGCTAGATAAGTTCCTCCTAAAAGGTGGGACTGAGACAGCTTCTGATTTATCACATGACAGATTCTTTCCTGCTACACTAATCAGTGCATTCCACCATGGGGATGATCATACGAGGGAAATGGCTGAGAAAATCTTGAGGCATTTGAATCAAATGCCTACAAATTTCAGCAACTTTTCCATCTAAAATATTTTAATAGCTTAAGTGTCTTAAATATTTCATGTTAATACAAACATGTGAATTTCTTTCCTTCTGCATGCTAAGATCATGAAAATTATCGTCGAGAGGTCAAGAAGATTGATTGTTAAAAAAATATAATGATTTGTGAAAATTCACCTTTTGAAACATCAAGATTGATGGGACTTTCTGATGGTTGCTGAAGACAATATTGACAGGGGGTTTGGCTGAAAAAATACTCAAGCTAATGAATCGTGGCATTTCAAGGCGTTGTATGGATAAAGCGGAAAAACTAGGCTTTCTCAGAGTGGAGGTGTGAAGGCATGACTCGATTCGGTGGTCAGAATTTGCGCTTTCAAAGATAACCTGCAAGCATTTGAATTTTGAAGAAGTGATGTGAAAGACATAATTACTGAGGAGTTTTTAAATCCACGCCTTTGGGTGTTACGACTCGGCGAATTTAAGACTCAGTAAATGATGCCGTTGAAATAATACGCCTATAACTACATCTTTGAGCAGAATTTATTCCTCAATACGCCAAATCCGGCGTAAATATATGACAATGTACAAATCACAAATGATTTCAACAAAAAATAAAAAGAAAAAAAGAAAAAAATAATGCTTGTGCTGCACATGTAGGGAGAGATAATTGTCTATTTGTAGCTACAATATACTAATTACAAAATTATGAATATTGTAAGTTTTGATTCAAGAATAAGAAAACAAAGACCACAATAGAAATTTGTGCAGATGTTTGTGCATGTGTAGTCTGTAAAAATTAAAGTACAACGCGAGGAAGGAATGGAAATTTCACCATAAAACTTCAAAAATATGGGAATGCTGCCTTTTTGTTTGTTTCCTCTCTCTTGCAATGGAGGAAATTGTAAGTTCGACGGCAAGTCAATGCTAGTTACAAGACTTTCAAGTGTACCGTCTTCCTTCACTGATGATGGCGCGTTTGTTTGGCAAGAATTTTGCAGATAAAGTTCTTTTTCGTTTTCTAATCCATTTGACCTTTCCGGATAGATCAGCATTTAAATATCTTAAAGCAAACATTTCTGTATGACAAGAAGCTAATAATCACTCACAATATATGCTTAAAATGATTCTCCAGATGCTAATTCTCGACAATCATGACTTTTGCAGAATTATATTTGGCAAAAATTGTAGCAAGACAATACGACTTTTTGTTGTCGTATTAAATGATACTAAATTACGACATTTTTCTATCCTATACAAGTCACATCTAAAACATACGGATGACGCATAATGAAAGACTGCAGGCTATAGTTATTGAGATGCCGGCCGATGGCAGGCGTGGAGATTACACTTTTAATTTGTTGTATGATGAGATATGTTTTTTAAAAGGATGTCTTGTTATTTTTCTCCTACAGCATCCCAAATTGAAGCTTTGAATTGCTTTGGCCGGCAGTCGTTTAAATATTCACATATGATTTCAGATCACTTCAAAAACAAAAAAAAAAATATCATTCCTATCCGAGGGATATCTGAACTAAATCTCCCATGCGTTCATGTTGAACTTGGAATATCTAACATCTTTTATTCTTATGGTTTTACTGCTCATAGAGACAAACGTGCAAGCTTTTCAAACAAAACAACTGAGTAGCCACCATGCAGAAATGAAACATCAGATTTTACAAATAGAACATGAAATTGAAAATGAGATTTAAAGGGGAGGGGGACGGAATAAGATTAGTATTTTCACTTTGGATGTCCAAATAAGCCGATAGTTCTTATCCAGTTGAGTACCAGCTGGTTAAAGAAACATAATGTTTAGAATACAATAACATGCATGCCGCCTGGCACTTAGTCTTCTGGTTGAAACTTTGCAGGCAGAGAGAAGATACCTTTGTTATTAACATAATGCTAATATTCAATAAGAAAAGTGAAATGAATTTGGGAGCTTAAGGGACAAATTCCAACAGACTTTGTCAAACAAATATTTGTGTCAGTATCAAGTTTTAGCAATTAGGCAGCGGAGTCCTCTTTTGTGAACTACCTAAGTTGAGGTTATTCAATAAATTTGCAAAGAAAACTTCAAATTCCTTCCAGCTTGCCTCTTTCTATCTGTGTCTTTTTTCCTTTTGATCTCACGCGGTGCCCATAATTGCTGAATAAGAGTCTGCTTCACAAGGGCCAAGAAGATGGGTTCTTTCTCAATGGAGGACTTTGTTGGGAATGGATCCCTAAAGGCAATTATCCCAAAGCTGTTGGAGGATGGTTGGGATGACGTACCAACCCTGAAGCTCATGAATCCAGAAGATATGAATGCCTTAAACATGACTCAAGAGCAGAAGGTTGGTACACTATCATATGATCTCCGTTTCATAATCTAGTTCTCTAAAAGTTTTCTTAAACAATGAATTCTGAATTCTCCCAGAAAAAATCTTTTAGCACCTATAGCTAATTGATCAAGTCCTTAATCACAGCATTTTCCAAAAGAGTTTCAAATTTTCTCACAAACTGGGAAAATTAATAGCTATGTGACATCTGTTTGTTTCCCAGAGTTGCCAATTTAGTGATGTCAAGACATTTTTCTATATTTTCATTTACCACCTCCCAGATTTGCCAAAAAACCAATATCAGCCCATCTTTCTGTACTTTCTGTTCTTTTTCCTACTCTCGTGTTTTTGCTAAATAAGTCATAGTTCTTTTATCATGTCTGAGGACCATTTTCTTGTTCTACTCAAGGATGTACTAGAAATCCGGTCATACCTGCATGATCGTGCACTGATGCAACATGCTGATCAGCTGGAGGCCTCTGGGAAATGCCTTCCCGAGCTTCTTAGCTTGAGCATCGGAGATCTTTCAGCTCAGTTTAGAATGAAAAGAGGTCATATTGCTCGTTTTATGGACAGAAGAAGTGCGTGTGACATAGATCCTTTGCCAGCATCAGCTTCTCTAACAACAAGGAGACAAATCTCTGGCCCTTCGAGAAATAATAGTACTTACAAGACACAGCCTTCATCTATCAACTCCAGAAGAACTCCGAGTATGACAAGATCAACTGGAAAAAGCAGTGTAGCTTATGACATATCTATCGAGCAGTCCATGGCTGATTTTAAGATCAAAGATGGTTATGTTTTTAAAGGAATTGTAGCTTCACTGCCTGCTGAGCCAAGAGCATGTGGATGCATACAGCCTCCACCAGTCATTGACAATGTCGCCCCATTATCTGCAATTGGGAGTGTTTCAGTTCAGAAACTCACCCCAGAATATAAGGTTGGAATGGAGCGTCTGGTGAAAACCAAGACCCCTCCCATGAAGGCTTCAGAACTCTGGCGTGATAAAACAGCTCTTCTTCTCTGCCTCCGCCGCCCTGGGTAAGATTTCTTGCAATTTTGTTCTGTCATCATCATACTTCGTTGATTTCCCTCCCTGATCGTGCATTTATCAATTCAAATTGCTTCATGGCCTAAAAGCTTTTGTGCTTTGCACAAAAAGTTACTTACTCTTTGCAGTCAATCTTGAAAAATATGTATCAGAAACTTGAAAATAGGTATTCAGTATTTACGCAGATTAAACACATTGCATGAAAGAATTGACCTTTGATTCCTCTTTCCTCATTAACACACCATCGATAACAGAATTTTCTTCTGCAAATGTCTTCAACCAAAAAAAAAATCAGGTGCATCATGTGCAGAGCTGAAGCTCATCAACTGTATTCAAAAAAACCCATCTTTGATACACTTGGGGTTCAACTGTTTGCAGTTATTCACGAGCACATAGAAGCAGAGGTACTCTTACCACTTACCTTTGACATAATCTATTCAATGCCTTCTACTTACTTAAACGACTACCCCAATGGTTGCAGATAAAAGACTTCTGGCCCCGTTATTGGGGTGGCATTGTGGTCTATGACAGAGGAATGGAATTTTTTAAAGCACTGGGTGGAGGGAAGCTTCTAAAAGAAAAATTCATATCAGGCTTCCTCTTAAACCCTCAAGCTATTGCAAATTATAAGAAAGCCAAGGCTACAGGATTGGAGCATAACTTCAAGGGGGAAGGTGAGATAAAAGGTGGACTCTTCATAGTTGGGAGAGGAAAGACTGGCATTGCTTACCAGTTCATTGAAAGAAACTTCGGAGACTGGGCACCTCTTCCTGAAGTCCTTGAAATCTGCAACCAATTGCAGGTAATTCTTTTAGGCTTTCTAAACTTTTCCCGGAGCTTTTCCAACATAAAATTCTCATTTTATTAAGCTATTCTTTATAACTGTGCAGAATCAGCAAAGTCAATCAGTGTCCATCATATTATCAGAAAAGGACTAAGTTCTAGTCTCCACTCAATCTGTATGCAGAATTCTTCATGTATTTCCAGAGTCATATTCTAGTTCTGGATATCGTTTGTCAGCTATTTAATTACTAGTAGCTTGAATATTTGTTTCTTGCACAAGAATAACATCATATTGTCTGTTCACATTCAAATATTAACTTCTTATTTCAAGCACAAAAGTTTGAACAGAAAAGTCAATTCATGTGACAAAAATAACCATCTAATGTAGTGTGCTAACAAACAAAAGCATGAAGTTTCATTACTTTTTCAATGTAACTGAGAAGGCAAAATAAAAATCCTACACAAATCTTGTCATCTTTTGATCCATTAACACTGGAAAATGATCATTAGTTGGACGATCCATCTGGAAAAGAAGCTTTCATGAACCAGTCAATACATAGGTTAGAAATGGAATATGTGCCACTTTCTACGGAATAAATTTAGTTTTTTGAATTGGAAATCATCATATGTTTTTTCTGTTCCAAACCAGAAGGGAATCTTTATCAATGCTAGAGATGCGAAAAAAGAAAGAAAATGAATGAGACATCTGAAAAATGTTAGGGGATTAAGATTATTATGACTCAAATGCTGTTTCTACAACATAAGCAAGAAGACTTTCGACAATCCAGTCATCTGATGTGCAGTTTCTTATCAGTAGATATTTTTTGGGAAAGTGCCAAGCAAGGACAGATGTGCAGTTAACAAGATGGAGCAAAACAGAACTCTTACCACATGAAAGACGATCCTGATATGGAGAGCTTTTAAATTTACCATGCCACCTTTCATCAGAAAGATTGATAAACATGTCAGCTTAGCACTCTCAAACCAAGCAGTTGTTTTCTATCATTTAACTAACATGTGATGTTAAGGATTTATTCACAGCATGAAACTCTATCTCATAAACGGGAAAAACAACTTAATTGCAATAGAAGCAACTCTTTCATCCAATCCATACTATGAATTATTTTTCCCCTTCATTCTTGGAAGTTGCGGTACTGCCAGCAACTGTTCGAAGAATTATGAAACTCATCACCAGAAATCCCCACAAGAACATTCCCCATCCTTGAACAAATGGTATCGTACGGCATCTCTTACAAGGATTTCCCTCTGAGTGATCTTGGAAATGATTTTAGTTGCATTGTGGCAATCCCCACATACACGAAGGTTTTTAACCACTCTAATGGGTAAGCCAGGAGGGACAAAGAGCAAACCAAATGCAATAGCAAGCCTCTCGCTGTGGTGGTTCAGCATTTTTATTTTTTCTGACTCCTCAACATCATGAAGTACAGAACTCACATCTGGAATATATCCCTCATCTATCATTTTCAGATTTAACTTTTCTAGTTCCTTGTATATCTGATCTGAAAATGGACTGGACTTGTCATCGGCAGAGAAGATATGCACCTTGTTCTTGTACTTAATCCAACTAAACCCTGGCTCCTTTTTGACACCCTTATCCCGCATTCTTCTCCTTAATTGAGCAACCTCAGCCCATAGTCCTCTAGAGGCATACATACTTGAGAGCAAGACATAGCTGGCAGGGTTTTCTGGGTCTATTTCCTGAAGATATTTTGCAGCCCATTTCCCAATTTCCAAGTTACCACGAGATCTACACGAACTCAGCAATGTAGCCCAGCCAATTGCATCAGGTTGGCAAGGCATCTTTTGTATAAAATCTTTTGCTTCTTCTAACTGCCCAGCACGGCTAAGTAGATCTATCATGCAAGTATAGTGATCAACCATTGGCTTAATTCCATACTTTTCTACCATTGATTGAAAATAGTGATGCCCATCTTTTACCAATCCTGCTCTGCTGCAGGCTGAAAGAATACCAATGAAAATAACACCATCTGGTTGTAGTCCAGTAGCCAACATTTCCTCAAATAGATCAATTGTTTCATTGGCCTTTCCAAATTGCGCATAACCTGAAACTAATGCAGTCCAAGACACTTCATCCTTAATCTTCATTTCGTTAAACATCTGATGAGAATCGCCTATACTTCCGCACTTGCCATAGAGGGTTACAAGTGCATTAGCAACAGTGGTAAAGGAAATTAAACCTGAAACTAGTGCTAGGGCATGAAATTGGCCTCCCTCTTCCAAGCTAGCTAGATTCGCACAGGAGCTAATTACGCTTCCTAGTGTAAATTCGTCCGGATCTATCCCATTTCTCTGCATCTCGCAGAAGATCTGAATAGCTTCCTCACTGTACCCATTCTGACCTAAACCCACAACCATTGCGGTCCAAGAGACCACGTTTCTGTATGTCATGCTCTTAAAAACTGTCTCTGCAAATGTAATGCTTCTACACTTTGAATACATATCAACAAGAGCACTGCCCACAAACACATTATCCACATGATTGGTTTTAATTGTGAAAGCATGAATCTGTTTACCTTCATTCAGCGCCAAAAGACCACCACAAGCAGTAAGAACGCTCCCAAAGGTGAACTGATCAATGGCCAATCCCTCCAACATCATCTTTCGAAATAAATCAACCGCATCTTTCTCCAAACCATTTTGCGTTAATCCTGTAATCATTGTGGTCCATGAAATTGAATCCTTTTCAGCCATATGACTAAACAAATGCCCGGCCTCTTCCACCATCCCACACCTTAAAAAAGCCATAATCATTGTATTATGTACGACCACATTCCTTTCAGGTAACTCATCGAAAACCAGTTTTGCATCACATATCAACGCTGATTTTGCATACATATCTACCAAAGGACTCCCGACAAAAACATAAGACATAAATCCACATTTCATGATTTGCCCGTGAATTTGCCTGCCCAGTTTAATCCAACCATTTTTCAACGACAATATAAGCATTGTTGAGAATGTAATCCTATTCAAACTCCCGAAACCATCTCTTATCATCACCTTATAAGACTTTAAAGCCGCATTAGACATCCCACAGGACTCATACCCTGAAATGATCAAATTCCAAGAAACCCCATCTTTTCTCGGCATCATTTTAAATACTTCTTCCATTTTTGAAAGATTCCCTGATTTTGAATAAGCTGAAAGAATGGTGTTCCATGAAAAAAGATTTGGTCTTGGAATTTTATCGAACACATTGCGCGCATAATCTAAGCTACTGAGCTTTATGTAGCTGTTTATAAGGTTGTTTAGCAAAAAGGTTTCTGGGTTTTCAATGATTTTGATTATGATGCAGTGAAGCTTCTTAGCTTGGGTTAAATTCTGGGCTTCACAGCAGTTTTTGAGCATTGAACAACAGTAATTGGAAACGTTAGACATGGCAGCAAGTAGGAAGATTTTTGGCGGGAGCAGTGCGCATTATATGGTTAGGTACCGTATAACTGGTGTTTAGATCACGTGAGATGTCACGTGCCAATAAAAACTGACTTATTTTAAGTTGAGAAATAACGTTTTATTTTATAATGGTGGAAAATAAAAATAGCACACTGTTTAAGGTTTTCTTTTTTCGTGGTTTAAGGTTGATTTCTTTTAAACATCATTTTGGTGGATGTAACCTTAGATAGCAAATAATCCTCTTCCTAATTAGAGAGCAAAATTTCAATGAGCAAAAACTGATTCACTTATTTCAAACATAAAATTGTAATACAAAGAATATACGAAATCAAGAGAAAAAGGTTATATAAATTTAATTCATGCTCTTAAGTATTTCACAAAATCTGCGGGAAAAAAAAAACAAGTTTTGGACTCCCAAAAGAGTAATTGAATCAAATTACATCGACAAAGATGAAAAGGATGAATTGTTTAAACTTGGTAATTTCGCACCAACCAACCTGTCGAACCTACTGAAAAAATTCTCCATTTTATATTTGTTTTACCAAGAATGGCTAGAGATTTCCATTGGGACACGCAGGAGATCTTTTTCATTATACAGACATCTCTAGTATTCTTTGTTTATTTATCAAAGCTTTTCCCCATCGCGGTATTCATACAGAACAGCATACAGAAAGTCCTCAAAAACTTTCATAGTATCATTTAGCATCAAAGTGATTGTACGTAGTCGTCTTGTGACTTTGATGGGATGATTCTTGGAACCTAGTTCTATATTGGAAGTGTTATTCCTATTTCCCCCTTATTTGTGCTTTCGACACTTTTGCCTCCCAAATTGCACATTAGACATTTCACGAATTAACCTGATCAGATCTTTCCACATTCCTTTTTGGATATTTATAAGATTTTAATGTACATTTATTTGAGACGACTCATTTTAGATGGTTATCTTTTAGAGTGTTTTTTTATAAAAATATTACTATAACAATTTAAAAAAAATTTCTCAATAAATGTGTTTTTGACATAAAATATTAATTGAAAAACATGTCTAAAGTTTTAAAAAATATATATTTTTAACAAACACAGTCAGTAAGAACTCCACAGACTCGAACTTGACAGCCCTGGAGAGCTAGATCCATGCTGTTATGGTAAACTCAACAGACTATCAACAATGAAATTATCATACAGGTTCCAGATGGCAAAGGTTCCAGCTCAACCAGGTATGGCCGATTTCCAATTATTATTTTGTAGCTTAGCAGATGAATTGAAACCAAAACAGAATGAACAAAAAAAGAATCACATTGTTTTTAAACCAAAAGAAATGTAATATCATCTTCATTTGCAACAGGTAAGCAACGCAAAATGCTTCCCAGTTTCTCCACCTAGATTTCACAATAGAAGCATACTTTCAACTGATACTGCGTAGGCGCATAGAAATTGACAAGAAGTCTTACAACCATCCACTATTTCTCTTGCTGTCCCAAAATTTACATTCTTTTGTCCCAAATTACTCCTCTTCGTCATGCTATTATCATATATCAATGGCTTTTTCTCAGCCATGTCAAAGAAAATTAACCATTGGAGGTTGTAATTTGTATCCAGATAATTTACCAGGTAGGCTGTGCAAGAACAAAATCCTTGTGCTTTTAAGATAAGAGACTAATAGATGCAGTAGAGCTTGCACCAAAGATACAACTTGGTCAATCCAATACGGGAAAGCTTTCTGTGTAGCAACTGTACTTTCTTGAACCTTGACTAAATTTAACCTTGATAAGCAGAGATGAGCTCATTGATTGACTTATCAGAATGTACCATACTATAAACCTATGAAACCAAATCAGAGTTCAGCTTTCATATGGCCTGGTGGCAGAGGCCCTGCAAATGCAGAAGAGAATTCTTTGATCAGATTAGCATTCTAGTGCTGTTTCAGATAAGAAAATAAGACAGGAATATCCAATACCACTTATATCCTGGCTGCTGAGAGGAACACTCGAATTTAAGCCCATTTGAATTATATTATGAAGCTCATCTTCCCACACATTAGATACCTATAAATGAGTATGTAAGAATAAATACTTAGCAAAAGCACACAGGCATAGTCAATGTGTTCTTTTCTCTTTTTGGCGGGGGGAATATCTTTTGACTGTTCTAGAGGTATTTTATCGGTTAAACCTAGTCTACCCTGAAACTCAAAAACAAGAGAGGACAAGCAAAATGAAACCTTTAAAAATCATAGCTTTAGAACAAGGCTTACGTGAGATGAAGGTTCCTTAAGGTTTCCACTGACGGTGGTCAAAGGAGAATGGATGGATCTTCGAAGTGTATCTAAGGGGTTCCCCAGGCCAGGAAGACCTGCT
The DNA here is from genome assembly GCA_024721245.1 of Mitragyna speciosa. NCBI lineage: Eukaryota > Viridiplantae > Streptophyta > Magnoliopsida > Gentianales > Rubiaceae > Mitragyna > Mitragyna speciosa. The sequence goes on along the minus strand of CM045564.1, from coordinate 21,722,503 downwards.
TGGACCATTGCTTGTGGTGATTGATTCAGCGGAGGATACACCATGGTCATATCAGGTGGAAAAGCCAGTGATGAAGGACCAGCTCGGGATTGAAGAACCTTTAGTCAAAGTAACGAATACGTAGGAATCAGTAATCATGCCAATTTACACCAGTAACGTTGCAATCAGTATGTTACATTTGCATAACGGTGTTTTTCTTACATCTTTTGCAAGGAGCCCTTCAATGTTAAAATCTAACCGAGGATTTACTGTTGCAAGCTTCATTGACAGAAACTGAATAAAAAGAGAAGAAAATACAATCAGCCACATAATGTCCATACAAGGCAAAGAAATTCTGAAATGGGAATGGGTTATAACAACTATTTTGCACTTCAACAACTAAGCGGAAAGTATTTAGCATCACTAAGTCAAAGGTTGACCTAAAATCTTTTGCCTTGGAAAATGATCTAGATCCATTTACTTCAAAGATGCAGGAAAAAATCTAATGAAGCGGTTAAAGCAATGCCACAAGAATATTAAGGAATATTAACCATATGGGACACTTTGTACAGGCTAAAAAGCCACATAAAATTTGGGAAATAGCCTGCAAAAAATCTATCCTCTTACCTCAACTTGACGTTGTAGAGATTGGACGTAATTAATGATTTCATCCAGCATAACAGCTTTGCCAGTAACCTGAAAATCAACCAATTTTGAGTAAACAAATAGAACACAATTGGCAGAGTTAATTCAACATAGGAACAAAAGAATTTCTTTCAGCACTACCAACCTTGCTGCAACCAGGGACAAGATCCTGAAGAAACTTCATCCTTTCACTAATTTTCTCCCTTCTTACCTATAATTTTTATTTTTTAGTTCAAATCAAAGAATGGAGGAGCCGAAGTTTTATTTGTACAAGGACGAGCAAATGTTGTATTGATCATTAAAAGATGCAAACTTTCACGTGAATCCTTACTCTTTCTGCAAGACTATGGCTGTTTGTTGCCTGGCCTCTTCTTGCTCTGACATGAATGTATTCTTCTTTAGGTGAACCTGAAGCCTGAGCTCCCTGTTTACCATTTCTCCCACCAAGCTTGCTAGAGGTTGGATGCTGGTCTCCCTTCTGCTGAACTTCAGTATCATCATTTGGAACTTTAGAAGCTTGCTGTGAAGACCCCTTTTTTTTATCAAGTTCAGAGTCCTGGCCGAACAAAAGCATTAATAGTAATAAGGTAATGTTAAAATTGACACTAATGCAAACTGCAAATCCTAAATATGCAGGTTGCTACAATTCATTGATTGACAAAAGGCAGTAATTATAACCCTACCTGACCACATCTTTTTCTCTTCTTTGATCCAACTCCCTTAGGAGTAGACTCCCCATCTGCACCCTCCAATTCCTCCTGACCACCTCGGCCACTAAATTCAGCTTCATCAGAGTCATGACCTGAAGCACCAACACCTCCTTTTGCTTCATCATGAGACCTCATTAAGCTTTCACTCTTCTTCTCATTCTTGAGAAGGTTTCCCTCAGAGGCCGTATGCTCAGCAGATAAAGAAACATGTTTTGAACTTTCAGCCATGTTCATCTCATTTTTTTGTGACTGTGTTTCAGATACAGGTTTCAGCCCATTTCCCATCAAAGTCTCTTGTGATCCTAGCATTGGTGCCAGATCCCTAGAATAAGGATTCAAGGGTTCATGTACGTTAAAGGGACTCATTATTTCATTAAAATTTCCACCGCTGAAGCATGAGTATCTCGCTGCTCTTTCAATGAAACCCGAATCAGCAGGAAAATTAGCCAAATTCTGTGGAAGAAATCCAGGTGAACCAGGGGGAAACATGCCCCCCTTCAACATTGCATTAGGTGGAGTCCATCCCATTCCCAGACCAACTAGGCTATCAATACCAGCTCTCAAAGGTCCCAGACCACCCATTCTCCTCCCCAGAGCATTTGAAGTATTAGCATTATGTTGGACACTGTTGTCACTGAAACCTAAATTATGCGAACTCGAATGCTGATCCCACATGGTAGAGGAAAATGAATCCATCATTTTAGCATTGGAGCTACAAGGTTGCTCCAGATTGCCTGAAGAAATCAATCCCATGGGTGAATTTGAGAGGGTACTACCACTTAATTGCCAGTCTGGAGGCATATTGGATGAATGATAGTTCAGAAAATCCTCAATCGTCTTCTCTGGTTGAAGATTATCCTTTTCAGCCATATCCGTTATCCTTAAAGAACTTCGAAACTTCTCAAACAACAATCACTTGCGGTTGTCTTTCAAGAATCAGATACGACCAGCAAGATTTGATTTTTTATAAACCTGTCCTAAAGGTTCCAATTTTTTTTTTCACTTTCTTCAACAAAAACACCTATGATAAGCAAAAATTGAAACAGATAAATACATTAACCTTCTTAAAACATCCAGGAACTAGAAAAAAATTCACTAACCTATGATAAATTTTGGAGACTTCTATAAAATATAGACATTTAAGTAGAATTATCCATAAAGAGGGGGAAAAAGAAGAAAGAGAGAAACTGGTAAAAACTAAACCTCCCACTTAAAAATAGCTGAAATGAAGCAAACAAAAATGACCCCATATGAATACTTTCATTTATTACCATGAACTAAACTACAAAATGCATATAATTTAAAAGAGTCCATGCACCAAAAACAAGTAGCATATTAAAGAACCCCATATAAAAGAACATTGGTTTTCCCAATGCTAACACTGAATTTCCAGAAGTCCCTTCAGAATTGCATTAAAGAGACTCCCAAATATCCAAAACAAGAAAAGCCCAGTTCAGTAAAAAGCTCAAAAAAGCGGGCAGAAGCAGTTAATTAAGCAGAGACATTGATTTTGGCACCATAAATACTCATTCAAACCCTGCAGAAAACCCTAGTCAGAACTCAACAGAGCTCTGAAACAGAGAAAGAACCAACTAAAAAGTGTGAAGAAAGAAGAAAGAAAGAAAGAAAGATACCCCATTTCAGATTCTGTGCTGCAGATACTTTTGGTACTATATTCTGCCTACTATAATTTTGAAATGCTGACCTTTCCCTTTATTTTTTCTTTAATTTTTTCAACTTTCTTGAAATTTAGTACTCCAATTTTTGTGCTCCGAGGACTATGTTGTTCAAACTTTTGAACCATAAAGATGTTAGTCACAGGAGCAGAGAGAGAAAAATGTGTAAGAAGCAAGTATAATGATCGGATTGAAGAGTCAAGGACTGAAAGGAGAGAGAAAAAGAAGAAATTGGGTAATTGAATTGAAGCTTAAAAAAATAAAAAATAAAAAGAAAGAAAGATTTGGAGTAAAGGTCCTGCATTTATACTCACGCCTGCATCAAAAAAAGTGCTCTTGATGATTAACCACCGCCACTGCCACTGTTAAAAAACTATCACAATTAAAGAATACGAGAAGAATTGATTATGGCACAGCAAAACTCTTTTAAATATTAATTAGTCTTTTGAAATTAAAGAAAACAAACATTACCTCAAACAAGCTTTTTTCAGAGATTAATACATCATAGCTCGATTTTTACTTTTACAAATATACCATTAAGAAGTAAAAAATTAAGTTTGATAATCCAACAATTGAGATCAATTCAAATTTTCAAACATATCAATTTAAGCATTAATTTTTTATGGTCCCCAAAAGGTACTAAACTAAAAGGGAATTTGCATTCTTCTTTCTTTATGCATTAATGCATATTGTGTGTGGTGTATGTAATTTGATTATTCTTGCATATAAAACCGACCTTAGCTTTCTTTAGATGCAACAATTCTTTTTAAAATTTCGTACATGTTTACTTTAGTATTAAAAGTGTTGTTTGACAGTAGGAGAATCCAAGCTTTCTTGGTAAGATTCAATATAGTATGTAATGTTTTACTTTAAGTTGAGGTCTGTGGTTTTATTAATTAAGAGATAATACTGGATTGAGCTTGCAACTGACAATTTGCCAACTCCTCACCAGATATTAACTTTACTTTATCACATTGTCCTTCTTCATTACTCCTTGGGAGAAGAGCTTATTATCTTTAATAGGATTTGTTTGGTCAAGACCCCTAGTTTATAGTGTAGTTGCTTGTATTCAGCCTTCATATACTTTTTGCCACTTGGGTCGTTTCTGGAGCAGGGCTATAGTCTTTTTTAAGTATATTCCATTTTGATAACTTGATTAACTTATGCTATCTAATTGGTTATTAAAAGATCTTATGTTACTAGTTCTACTTCAATACTCTTATATGAAATTTGAAGTGTTTCTTGTTTCTGAGTCTTCCATTTCTGCTCTCTCAAGCTGGATCAATGATTATTTGAATTTTTTTTTTTGGGCACTAAATTCTGAAGTTTTGAATGGTTCAGGGCACGCTAGAGTTCGATAGGTACAGCTTATTGCCTCTTTTCCATATCTAAAAGCAAAAAGAATTATTGCATAGCTGTCTTCTCTCTTTGATCTGGGCTCTTTCTCAATGGTTCGTTGCTTAGATTTATTTGGCATATGAGATGAAGGGAGCTTCCTTATGCTATACTGCAGACGAAAGAGGGAAATTGCTATATCAATCTTGTAAAACATTAGTTGTGTAAACAATTTGTCATGGCATAGCCAGAGGCAATTTCCTGCTATATACATGCCCCAGTACCTCAAAGCAGCAATACACTTGCATGTTAGTTTATGTGAATGATTGGGCAACCATACACTATTATTACATGCAAAATGGATATATACAGGTTTTTCTTTTATTATTATCGACAAGTCTTGAAATTCTCTTGGAATTAGCTATATAAGATTGTGTGTACAGATACACATATATAAACGGTACATCCAAACATTAATCTCGTAATAAAGGATTCTTACAAAATGACGTTGAAAAAAGATACGACCTATATCGTTGGTGATGATCTTGTGGTAAGTGTTCACCATTTTCTGTCATCAAATCGAGAAGCAAATAAAAATAAGAGTCAATATGTTTCCACAAAGAAGGAAAGAAATTAAGAAAATTCGATTGCCATTTTTCATCATTTTCTTCAAAATATTTTTTGTGGACGTAGTTAAAAAGACGGTAAAATAGTAGCTATGGTATAAGAACAAAGCAAACAAGATGGTGAGTGAGGACCTATTGCATAATATTAGAAACTAAAAAGAATTTACCACTTAAAGTTGTATTAAAAATAATTGATCATACGAACAAATGCAAAAAAAATCTTGGGACCCATACCCTTTTGAAACATTTATGGTTTTCAATGACATTTCCTAGTAGTAGTACTTTTCGAGCCTTAATTAGTAGAATCCTTGTATAGATTTTTTTTGCCCATCTTCCCAGACTTTGATGATCATTGTGCCGCCAGAGATTGCCATGAATTTATTACATAGCTACCTTGGCCTTTTGAAAATTCATTAGAAGTTACACAAAACTGTGTCCGAGTAGGGTTGATGACAAATAGTCTCAGACTCTCAGTGTCTTTAATGCCTTGGGTTTTAGAGGAAGCCAGATTGCATATCGGTTTTGTTCTTGAATCTTGAATGATTAGTTGAACACCGACCAAGAATTGATTTAAAAGTTTGCACTAAGTAATTGTCTTAAAGACTTAAAAACCATCATTTTAAATAGTAACATAGGTATGATGATAATGTATTAAAAAAGATCATGTTCAATTATAAAGAGATGCTTCTGCATCTAATCTTGAAATATTGAGATCTAATATCACATAAATGTGAACACAGATCGTTGATTAGATAATTAGCTGGCAGAGGAGATCACATTTCTTTCAGCCTCCCCAGAGTCAAAACAGCCAGCCCTGGTACTTTGCTGTTTAGTTGATTCTGTGATGTTGTTGACTATCATTGCTTCAAGCCTTTTTGCAGGATTTGGTAACGTTTCCAAGAAAAAACTGCAAGAACTAGATGAACTGGCATTTTGTCAAGCTTAACGAGGTGCTAAATCTTAGTTATGAGCGATTTAGGATATTGTACTAGTTGTATATAAAAAATACACATATAATTATTTGTGTTTGTACCCTGCTTGTATATTATAAGGGATTTATTCATAGACGTGTCGTGAATCTAAGTATTTACATGCTATACAAAAATCTATACATAGTTTACAATAGAAACATATTTATGAACTCACGAAGAAATATACCTACTCTTGATACTTCGAAGATAATTGAGGTTTGTCCTAAAATGTAGGTATAAGAATATTTGTAATTTTGCAGATTCTCACAAAAGTACTAAAAGAAAAAGAAAAAGGTATAACTATTTGATAATTTTATTTTTTCTTTGGCCTTTTTGGCAAGAATATTTGATAAAGTTACACATACAATTGGACTGTTTCTCTTCCTTTCTCTTCTGTCATTATTAGTTGCTAGTTGGCATCGGTACTTGCAATCACAAAGCCCTAAGCCTTAAAATATTGGAATCTCTTCCGCAATTTGCTTCATACCAGTAAATGCTTAATGCCTAGATTACTGATGATGTAAGACTGGAAAATGGTTTATGTTGATTGGGTTGGTTTTACAAGGTATTGTTTGAAACAAACTGGTGATTAATTTAGATGCTTTTACACATAAAATAACTTCATCTCTTGTTTCTAATTGATTGATAATGTGATACAGCACATTTTATTTATGCATCTGTACAAGAAACAACGTAAACAAGGGAATAAGAATTAATCTATGATAGCTTTGTCCAAAGGAGAAGACGATGAAAAATCAACCTAACCCTGCCCAATAAAGAAAAGGTTACTAGATTCCTTAGGGCCCTTTTCTCCAATTAGAATAAAATGGATGCCAAGAACACCACCAATTAATCGTCGCCACGTGGACAGAAGACTTGTTGATTGGTGTAGTACAATTAAAATCATAATAATTAGAGAAGACATATTATAATGTTGGTGAGGAGTTGTTTCATGGTTGGGATGGCTATTCTTTATCTGGGAAGACTAAAAACTATTCGAAAAAATTATCACGCAAAAAATCAAATCCATCTAAAGCAACATAGGATAGAAGTTGGGGATTCGAGATCTCTTAACCAGAGCCTTTGGAAATCTTTAATTAGAATCAAAGACTGCATTTTGATGATTACTTTCCCTTGGTAATTATATGCATGTGTGTGTGCATGCCTGCAAATGTTGATAAAGAGAGTTTGGTCGTGCGCTTTAATCAATTGAAAGTAAGCCTTGATGTACATTGCCATGGATGCTGTGTGATGTTTACTGTTACTATATATTGTAATTTAATGAGTATCATTATATGGGTACAAATGCTAATGCAAGAAAGTAATATAAGTGCTCCGAATTTGTCAATATTGATATGCCCATATTTTTCAGAGGTTTATAAAATTAAATAAGATTAATCTTTTTTAAATGATTGTATAAATATGAATTTTTCGAGCAAAAATAAAACTTGATTATGTGAACATATTTAGACTTATGCCACTTGTATACAAAGATTTGCTAAAATTTTTATTAATTAAGTAACAAAGATGTAGATGTAGTTGTATTTGGGAAAATCTTACTGTGCCAATAAATATGATAAACCTAGTGGGAATGAGAGAAAAATGGTAGGGTCAACAATCACCTAAACAAACGTTATTGAGAAACTAAAGTAGCAATTTATGTTAGGTTAGCTGAGCTAAAAATGACCTTAATTGCACTGACATGTGATTATTTATCACTTCAGTTTGTATTTTATACTTTTAGTTCAGTTTTGTTAGAATATCTAGCATAACTCTTCAAACATATGCGTTTGTTTACTCTTTAATTCGTGTGAAAGTAAAGATTATTACAACTAGCTAGCTAGAAACATTTGAAGGTCAAATGCACACACTAATTAAATTCAGATACAGCCATTTAACTTGGTCGATCTTTCTATTTAATTGTTCATTTTGGTTAATTAATTATAACATCTTGATTTGTTGCAATTTGAAAAGGACACAAAGAAATCAACCAAGAAAGTTTTAATCTGTCTTTCTAGAATTAAAGCTTAAAGTGTGACTATAAACACTTCATCTTTGCTGTAGTCATTGTGGATTAAACTTTAAAACCACCCTTTCTCTTCTTTCTTTACTTTCCAGAGTATGGTAAAGAAAGTGATGCTCTACCTATCAAGAAAACTCCTATTAATGGTGTTGCTTATGGCCAGATTTAGTACTAATTTCCTGTATCAAGTGCAATAGATAACAGAATCATCAACTTTTGGTTTGTCCTAATTGGTAATCAAAGAAAAAAAAAAGGATTACCTAACTACAGATCATAGAATGGATCAAGTGACTCAATTATATTAGCCAATGTCAATTGATTGAAACAATGTAGAAACTAAAACAATAAATGTAAATACTAAACACTAACATGTACATTGTACATTTACATATCCTACTACATTCAAATGAATGGATTTGAACCATTAATTGTATGGTGTAAATTGTGCCTAACAATTGCTAAGAATCCATTCCCCGAACCATATACAAGATTTAAAAGAATATACCAAGACACAAGTTCGTTGCATGTCTAATCAACCTTTTTTGAAGTGAAATGAAACCTTTGATGAAAATGATTTGTACCTTCATCCATTCTAGCTAACATAGGTGGGAACTTTTCTTGAGCATACCTTTCTCTCGATATTTTTCATCAGACAATGGTGTCACTCTTATCATGGTAAAATGTCACGTTTTTTATTTTCTTGTACATTTACATCCAAATAGAAATGTTGTAAGTTCTTGAAAAATAAAAAATTAATATTCTTGAGTTAGTTATTTGAACAAGTAATTCAAATCTAGATAAAAGGATACAGTTTTAAATAAATAATATTTTAGGAAATATTTGATATTGGTTACATTCCATAAATTTGCTTTTTCGTTAAGTCTAAAAGACATCTTCTTCTAAAAGAATTGAAATGTGAATCCCTTCTCCACTTCCTCTTCAACAATTTCTGATTGCATGTGCTTGAAAGCATCATGCTGTTGTCCACCAAAACTTTAATTTTCCTCGTACATGGTTGCCATTTTATCTCTTGCCATTTTTGCTAAGCGTCTAGCGAACGTCTTTCTATTATTGTAGAGGACATATTGCAGAGTTGGATTATGACATCCATTGAGATTCAATGGTGATATGCCAAACACTACTTTATAAATTCCAGCATTGCATGTAATAGATTCCAATTGAGAAAATTTTGATATACTTGTCGATCAATTCTAGGTTATGAATGCCTTTTGGATTGGACAAACTTTATTAAATGCATTGCGAGTTCTTTACCTTTTTTTTTCTTTTTCTTTTTCTTTTCTGGGATAATGTATGCATCACGAGTTTTAAATCTATTTTTGTTTTTAGTTCAAGGGCGACTTCATTTATTTATTTATTTATTGATCAATTACTGTTATATTACATGTTTGTTGCCTCACATAAGTGGGGTAAGACTTTCAATGATGTGTTGGATGAAGCTCCAGACTATTTGCCATACACAATTTGTTGCCATACACAATTTGGAGGTATAGCTCTCCGAAATTACCTAAATCCTCCTCCTTTCTGAAAATCCCCTAACTACTATATGTCTTGGCATTTGATCCCAAGACCTGCAGAAGGTCTCCCCTCTGAGCCGTTAGCCCAGTGGCTTATTTATTTATTTTTTTCGATTTAAGGGAGATTCTAAACCTCGCAATATGGGGTGGTAGAGGCTTCGGATCAATGACTACTAATAACATCAACTCTTACTATTACAAGAATAATTGCAAAACAACATCTCAAGAACAAAAACAATAATAAGAAAGAAAAACTAGATCATCAGCATCACAAATAAATTGCGCACACTATTCCAGTTTGATTCCTTCATCTGGCGTCCACAGGAAAAGGGTCGCGTTTGGACAGAGAAAAGGCAGTAAGCCCAATGTGAACTGGAATTGCTGGGTGCGATGGCCCATTAGATTTCAATTTGTTTGGTTAAGGATATTCTCTTGGACTTACTATTTCTCTTTCAGCTTTTGTGGGCCTCAAGCCTTAACCCAAGTCATCCTTTGGATCCAAATTAAATACGAGACTACCACCGGATCTAATGAGTACCTAATAAATATTTTGATAGAAAATTAAATTGTGACACTTTTATTCTAAGACATGTGTAGTAGTTGCCAAAAAAATAATGCCACAGTATTATACATGAAAAGTGAAAAAGAAAGAAATAAAATACTTCTAAACACATGAATTTCTTAATTTCAAAATGTAAATAAAATAGGCCACTTGAATAATTTTTGTACGAAGGGAATAACAACAGACTTGCTTTTTAATTATAACAAATTCCAATATGGAGTGGGTTGATGATTAAGTCCATGTTTTTTTTTTTCAAGGATTCTCTTAGTAGTTCTTGTTGGGCTTTTCTTGTCTTCTTCTTGTTTACCTCCATTCACTAGTAGTACAAAATCCCACTTGATTACTGTAAGTTGTACATGCATTTGTTTACAATAATATTCATTGCAATGGTTAATCCCACTAGTCAAGGGTGGCCGGTGGGCCTTGTGGCGGGCAAACAAGGAGAAATACTTAGGTGGATCCAAAAGTCTATAGACTCGTAGATCCAACGGTGAAGATTGAGCCACTGGGACTCGTAGATCCAACGATGGAGATTGAACTACTGGGATTCGGACTTTTGGGTCCACCTAAGTATTTCCCCTTGTTTGCCCGCCACAAAGCCCATCTTGAATCCCGGTGGTTCAATCTCTAATGTTGGGTCCACGGGTGGGACTCATAAATCCGATCCACCTAAGTGTTTTCCACAAAGAAGAGGAGCAAAGGGCAAGAAAGTGGAATTTTTTTTTTTTTTGGAGGACTATAACCTTTAGTATTGTATTAAATATGTTGCATTTTTTAAACATCTTAAAATAATAATAGGTAGCACCTTTTAATATGATATATCTGAAATTAAAATATGATTGAATATATAAAAACAATGGATTTAGAGAATATATCAAAATAATTTTTTGAATGATAAATTTAAGCAAACGACCAAAGTTTCCAGGTTTAGCAACCTTTTTCAGCCAAAGAGGCCATCTAATAAAAGCTTAAATTGCATTATGGAACGATGGTTGAGGACTAAATTGTCACGATCAAAAGTTAAAACCTAAATTAGCTGAAAATATAGAGGCCAATTAGCAATTTCTTCAAAGCTTAAAATGAAATACTATGTTCATAACTATATGCTAGTAACAGTCAAAAGAACATTCAAGTTGATACTTTTTCTTTTCATTTCCTTTTACCTTTATTCATGACAATCTCAACTTTTGGTACTACTTCAACAAGATAACACAACTTGTAAGCTGCGCAATCACATGATAAGGCACCTACTGATGCTGACAAGGCCCACCTAATTGGGCTAATTCTTTTTTTTTTTTAGAGTGATTGAGCTAATTCTTTGGTGCAATTGTTTTTTTTTTTTTCATCCCCAGGAAATGTATGATTAATTCATTATAAAACATTTTAAACCAAAATTTATATAAATATTTTACTTATTTTTATTACATGACATCAATTATAAAGTATTTTTATAATCATATTAAGTGCTAGCATCTAATTTCAGAAATTTTAGTCAATTTGATAAAGACGTTGATTTGTATGTAACATATTTTATTTTTTTTACTGAAATCTTGTATTTTTTTTTAGACAACGAAATCTTGTATTTTTTTAAGTGCAAATTACTCCAACTAGTAATAGTGACAACCAAGTCAATCCTTTTTATAATAGAATGAATTGCTCAGCGATTGCAAAGTATTGCAATATTCTTGGTGATTGCTAAAGCACCATATCCATATTATAACTGTGATGTACATCTTCAAGCGTAGACTTCTCTTTGTCCTGTCTTGTACTTTGCAAACACTCAAATTCAATTCAGGGCTCATAATTGGTTCCTTACCTTGGATTCTGCGCAACTAACTAATTTAATGATTAAGATTCCAGAAAACTTCCCAAGTACAGTAATTTTCTGAATAGCATTTCTCCTCTTCACCAGGTGTGTACTTTCTATATTTAGACTCGGTTAAAATCTTTTCATTTTACGGATAAGAAATCTGTGAACTGTTGTGTTTCTTCGTAGTATTAGTGCCTTTTTGTCTGTTTTCTGTTCTGGGTTCTTGTTGAAATGGAGAAAGTTGTTGACTTTGAACAGAATTATTCTGTGGGTCTGGCTGTTTTTTGGTGTGGTCTGGTGATTTTCGAGGCTTATACTTGAAGTTGGAGCTTATTTTCCTGTGAAATGCTGAAAGGACGGGTCATTAAAAGTTAGTTAATGGAATGGAATTATTTTTTGTCTTTTCTTGTTGGGTTATTAAGGAGCTTTTGTTTATCTCCTGTATGAAATTAAGGTCAAAAGTTAAAAAGCTTTTGTCATTAAACTTTTTTCTCTTTTTTTAACAAGTATTTTCGGTCTTTAATCAAAATATTTGAAGTAGGGCATGGATTGTATAGGGAGTTCAAAATTTCTATGTTCAGTGTGGAGACGCTGCAGAATCATGGTGAATGGGTTTATCAGCTAGAAGCCTCTGTTTTGGAGCTTCTTATTTGGTTTTTAATCTCTTTAACAACTGAAATCGTCAAAAGAAGATGTGGGAGACTTGGTACTATATCAAAGATTATCATTAGACGTGAGTTGACAAAGAAGGCGAGCTAGTAGAAGTTCTTTAGAAAAGACATAAATAAACGTTTGGTTTTGATCCTCAATTAAGGTCTTCGGAACACAATTATGCTAGGTACTTTTGACATGTGATTTGTCATCGTGTAATGTCCAAAAGAATGGATGATACAAGAATTATATGATCAGTAGGGGTGTGTAGGTGAAGCAATTGATCTGTGAACTTGCATGAGGTGATGGAACATTTTTATAAAGTAAGCCTAACTTTAGCAGCACATCCGTGTAGCTTTTAAATCTCACCAATAGAGTTTCCTCTGCTCCTTTGTAAATAGCTTCTGAAACATGCTGACCAAATGAAACATATTCTTGATTTTTCTCACTCAACACCGCTTGTAAAATATGTTTAGTCAGCCAAATGCGTAATGCTGTTTTCCTGGTAGGTGATAAGTCCAGTGCTGAAAAAGTAAGTCGATACTGAGCTTTACCTGTTCAATTTACATGAATGCTTGCGTTTACTTACAATGCCTTTAGATGGATTTAAGCAAAAGAATCCTACATTTTGTGGTTGACAGGTATGAACATATAGGCCAATATATGTTCCCATTTGAGTGAGGTTATGGAATTAAATATAACAAAAGTAGCATATCTGTTTCTTGTGCAAAGCTGCATATCTTTAGCCGTTTCAACTTATACAGAGGCACAAGGTCTTGTGCACTTGTGTTGTCTAGAAAATTGAAGTTTAACTGGTGTTACTAAAGCAGGTGGTCTGGTATGCTTCTCTTTCGAGTAATATTATCATCAGTTAAAAAGCAAAACACATCTCTGAATTCAATAATGTCAAAGCCCACTGTTAAAGCTATCTTTTCAGTTGACTCTTAATAGTTTTGGGAAAAAAATTGTAACTTGGCCATTTCCCTTGTTGTGGAAATTGGGATTTTTTTCAAGACCAAATTTTGGCATTGGGAAGCCAAATACAAATTACTGGTGACTTGATGTTATTTGTTGGATATGAAATGTCATATTACTAGTAGTTTCTAAGATCTGGCACTGGCTCTGGCTTTGTTGCCATTTCCAAAAGGGATGTGCCTTAATATCTGTATAGATTTGAAGATAAAACCTCTGATTCTTCAGCTTCGATAAGTTTCACATTTTTCGTGCCTACATTTGACAAGCGAAATGGTGGGCGAGTGAATATTGGGTGGTCATGATTCCTAGACATGTATAGCAATGTCCAGTTTAGCCAATTATTAGGATTGGACTTGAAGGCTTATGTGGACTGAAGCTCATTATATCAGAGAAATTTAGGAGATCTTGGAGATATTACATATATTAATTCATAATCGTGCACTAATGGTTGTCTCTGAAAATTACAATAGACCTTTTTTCCTGAATAGCTGTATTTATTTCCTTCTTTAATTGTTGGCTATCTTTCGAGTAGCTTTTCTATTTCTCCTTTGACTCCTCCAACAGCTCCACTAATTCGGTTTTGTGTGGAAAGGATTTCTGGTGCTTTGTTCTGTTCCCATTTTCCGTAATGTTAGATCAGCACAAAATGTCAATTTAGCACACATTTGGCAAATATTTACTACAATTCTAGAATCATTCATCTGATGTAAAAAGATATTACCTCGTGATATAACTAGTCATATCTGGACATCAGGATTATGGCAGTAAGTGTTTGGCTTATGGTGTAAATTATGTCATCGACATACATTCATATCTGTTATATTCTATGTCCTTCGGATTCAGTTTTACTGGCTTGTTTGACTGCCGGCTTTATGAATGAGGGTTCTGATTTTCAATTCTTAATCCTGAACTTTTGTCTGTCCTAGGTTTTTAATGGATGACCTGGCTTCTAGTAGCTTTGAAACTGCTGAATCAAAGTGGACAAAAGTAATCTTATCTGAAAGTCTCTCATGCGATGCTCAGGGAATGGAAGAAGCAAGGAATGCCATGGAAGTTTTAACTAAAGCAGATTTAAACCTGGCATATTCTTCTCACAAATTGGTGAATGTGAATAATCTTTTGATGCATGTTTTGGCATGGCAAAATGATGTGAAATCAGTTGTTGAATATGATGACATCTCCCCAGAATTTGTTGAGAAGGCAATGGAAGTTTGATCTCTTGAATGCTATTTTGAATTCTGAGGTAAGAGAGCTGGATAACTTTATGGGTAGTATTCAAGCTCTGGTAATTGATGCTCGTCATAAGATAACTTCATGCGGAAAGCTAAATGATTTGTTCATTATAGTGGAAAGTAAATTGCATGACACTGAAGAATCACTGAGACAAGCACAGGACCATATCCTTGAGATTAAGATGCAATTAGCAAAGCTGCAGATGACTTCATTAGCTTTCAACCAAAATGAATGTAAGTCATAGAATGTTATTGAACAAATGTGGATATACTATTGCTTAAAGAATTAAGAATCAAGGGTTCTTTTGGTGACTGTTTATTTTTCACAGGGAGTTCTAACGTAGGTGTGGATTTATCAGAAAACTCTGAAGTTTCAGCACTATATCTGAAGCCACAACTGCAGTCAGTTGAACAGCGACATATTCTAAGAATGTTGGAAAAATCACTTGCTAGAGAGCTAGATCTTGAGAAGAAAATAACTGACATAAAACAATATGAAGAAGATATCAAGTTAAAGCTTCAATTAACCAAACTAGTGGCTCAGTGCATGGAAGAGGCAGCAGAGGTACATTGGGGTACGTTCCTAGAGGCAGAAAATACATCAGAGGTTCTAATGGGAATATCAAAAGAGATGGTAGGTCGGCTTCAAATTGCTCAATTCAACTTGAACAATGCAATTGAAAGAGAAAACAAGTTGGATTATAAGCTCCAGTATTATGTTGCACAAACAAATGCAAACGATAATACAATGGAAGAGCTTAATAAGAAAAGTGCAGAGCTTGTTGCTGAAGCTGCTTCTCTAAGGGAAAGTGTGAAATCACTAGAAGCACAGCTGAGAGAATCAGTATCTAAGCTGAAGTCAGAAAAGGCAACAAATGAGACATGTCATGAGCATCTTGCAGAAATGGATAGACTTATTGAATCCATGAGAGAAACCATTGATGAAGTTGAGGCTAGAGCTGAGAGTGCAGAGGTTAAGGTTACCCAGTTAACAGAAATGAACTCAGAACTCACTGAAGAACTCAATTTTCTGAAAGGAAGTAATGATACTAAGAACAAAAAGGTGAGCTCACTCGAGAAGCAGTTGAGGGACCTGGAACTGCAGCTACAGCATGCCAAAGCATCGTCAGAAGCAAGTCAAGAGCAGCAAAACATGTTGTATACTGCAATTTGGGATATGGAAACTCTAATTGATGAATTGAAGCAGAAAGTCTCCAAAGCTGAAAACAAGACTGAGGATGCAGAGGAACAATGTCTGGTGCTGTCAGAAGCTAATTTAGAACTCAAAAAAGAAGTTGAATTTCTGAGGACTAGAATGGAGTTCTTGGAAATAACTCTGGATCAGGCTACTGTTGAGAAAATGGCTAGTGCAAAAGATGTAAACATCAAGACCAATGTCATTATGGATATGGTCATGCAACTTTCAGTAGAAAGAGAGCGGATAAACCAACAGGTGCTGAAATTTGCAGTCTTCTTATTCATCGCCTGTCTTTCTATTTGATTTTTAATGTTTCTATTACCCTATACTGCCTTTTCCAGTAAAAGTGAATTCCAAGTACAATCTTTTTTTATCACTTTTAATGAACTGTAACTTAATAAAAAGCTGAAATGATTGATTTGGAGACAGTTTTATACTTTAGCAAAGGAGAACAAATTGCTCAAGGAGAAGTTAAGAAAAGCAAAGAAGGCTGAGTGTTCAGTTTCATGTGACTACACGGATTATAACAATAAAGAAGAGCTTCGATCATTCAGAGCTGACTCTACTACTGCATTACGTGTACCAGCCTCAGATGAAAAAGAAGCAGAATTCTTGTCCAATGGCTTCCAGGCAGGCTTTCTTTTGCTTTTTTTCTTGATAAACTTGTAATATAGATGTTATGGAAGTTTAACCGTAATTAGTGGTCTAGTTACTACATTTCTGAAGACGAGACTTTCATTGCTTCATTTATTGGCTTCTTGCAGATTAATAAGTCAGATGCCAAATACTTTTGAGTCACTGAGGGACCTTTGTCGTATGAACTTTCCATCATGCACTTCGAAGCACTGGATATGCACTTTTCTGTTATTCAAAAACCTTTCTTAAAACAATCTAAAATCAGATAATTATGATGTAGCTTTTATAAATGCATCACTGAGGCTATCGATAAAAGTCAGGAACTTGTACTGCAATAACAGTAGAGTTCATTCTAATGCTAAGGTCTCATCTGGTGTTATTACCACTCTCAAGCATGAAACATGAACTGATTTTCCATTTTTACTCTCCCTTCTAGTAAGCAGTGATGATTTTTTTCTTCTTTTTACCATTGTTTTTATGATTTTTTCAGACTTTCAAGTCCTGGCTTTCTTTTAACTGATTTGTTGGCTCATAAATATTACTATTTTTCTCCAAGTTCCAATTCTAAAGTTCCTTTGGCATTTTAATTCAAGTGAGGAAAATTCAGGCACAAAAATGAGATGCTCCTTTTTTGATGCCAGATAGAAGTTTGCTCAACTTTACAAATGGCCATTATTGTGGACTTTTGATGTTTTGCAAATTTTATTATTTCACACCAGAGTACTGAATATTGCTATTGCATTTGCTGGATCAGGTAGAGGAAACTCTTCAAAATGCAACTGCAGTTCATAATGAAATAGAGTCGTCCATTTCTCCTGGAAAATAGCAGTAATTTGGTTCCAAAACTGGATGATAAGAATGTAGTCACGGGGAAGACCAGCCGAATTTACATCTTCGTGGCAATTGTGGTTGTACTGCTTTCAGTTTTAGCAGCATATTTCTTAAACAGAGAGAATGCCACATCTTAACTTCCTCGACGGTTAACCAGTTATTGCCTTTGCATTGGAGACATTCTTTCCTCAACTGCACATAATTCCTGACCTTAGTTCTTGTAAAATTTCATTTATTCATCAGTGTGGCATCTGTAATTTCGGTTGCTTGCCCCCATTTTTTCTCAGGACGAGTTTGAAGATATCTGTGAAGGTTGTAGGTGAGATCTCAAGTACACTGTCAGCAGCACTTGTATTTGTAGAATTGTTGTGAGAGGGTTGTTTTTCTTTAAGCACGTGCTCAAGGAACATTGAATTCGAGAAGTTTTTTGTACACGTAATATAAGACTATGTTATTCAAACTTTTCACTTCGTCCTAATGTACCTATGTTCTAATGTTCCTATGTGGTACTCTTCATTTTGTATTGAAGTATATATGTGGTTAGAAGGTCAATTGAAATAATAGATCTTTGGAAAAAAAATAAAATGGGACATACATAATTTTAAGCTCCTGCTAGATCCCCTTCTTAATCATTAACTTTGTGAATTACTTTGTTGAAGGAAAGGCAACTATTTCATTTAAAATAATCTGACTGACATGAGCATTCATGCTACAGTTGAGCAACAAAGATATATAGGTTTTGAGCCCAAGAATTATCCCATACAATTTCTATTACTTAAAGCGTGTTTGGATGAGGTTTTTTTTTTTTTTTAAAGAAAATGAAACTGTAGCATTTTTGGAGTAAGTGTAGTTCGTACAATAAAAAAGTAGTTGAAAAATGTGTTAAAATATTAATTTTTGAAAAGAAATTCATCAAAATGCAACCTTAATTTCTTTAATCGTGGTTATTAACTAATTTTTTTGGGAGGTTTGAAATTGCAGCTTCTGGGCACCAAAAGTACCTCAAAAAAAAAAAAAATTATTCATCAACTTCTGGTCTTGTAATTTATAAGTAAAACTTTTTTACTAGGTTTCTCATAATTGGTTATTCCTTGTTCCAAAAAAAAGTGGAAATCCTATCTTCAAGAAAGAAAATGATTTTTGGAAAATTGAATATTCCCTTTGTTTTTTAATTAAAACAAGAGTTCGATTCTCATAACTTTAATCCATATTTACCTTTCTACCTCTTTCTTTTCACCCGTTCTTCCAAAAAATTATATATGTAAAATAAAAAGGCGATCTTCTCTATCATACACACTACAAAAACGTTTACTCGGCGTAATAAGAAAATCTTATATGCAATTAGGGTTTTAAAAAAAAACAAGATTTAGAACTTAAGAAAGAGATCTAAACTACGTCGTTTCTTTAGATTTGGAACGTAAGAAAGAAAAATAAACTACGTCGTTTCTTTCTCATTGAATAAACAGCATAAAACTAAACCTAATTTATCAACTATAAATACTACTCAGGTGACTTCTTCACCGTCTCAGTAACCCTAAGTAAGCAAAAGCCTCAATTTTTCTACTCCTATTTTTTTTGAAAATTCCAAATTTTCAGCTTAATTGCATAATAATTTCCACGGTAGAGATACTAAATTTAGCACCAAACAGCCCTTTGCAATTTCAAGTCCTTAATTGCAAAGAAAATTCGAGATTAGGTACTTTTGTGGTGCCACATTTAACTTTTTTTTTCTCTTGGGAAGAATTCTTGTGGGGTTGAATTAGAGTTATTTATTCAGCTTCCTGAAACCAGTGAAAAAACAATATCTCTATTTATAGGTAATTTTTTTTTAAAGAATTTTTAGTACTACTAGTATTTATTAATCTTTGGGCAAAGCAATAGGATGAGATGTATCTATAAGCTGAATGGTTTCAGATGTTGATTGTTATTCATCTTTTATGCCTTCAAAGTTCTCTGATTGTTTTGCCAAAAATTGGGTTTTTTTTTTTTATATATGTTTTTGATTTCTTGGTTTTGATTCTGAAGTTTTTCTAGTCAAAATAGCATTAATTTCTTGTAGGAAAGATCTTTATTTAGTTTTTAATTGTTCTTTTATTTCGGAAGATGGGTTTTTAGTTAAATGGTTTTCCTGGAATTTAAGTGGTAGTTTCCATAATGTACTTGGTTAACTTTCAATAGAAAAGGATGTGGGATTCTTCAAGAATCTGATCGGGACTTGACATTGAGAAGAGAATATTGGGATTTATATGTTAATTTTAATTGTCTTAGATAAGGAAATGTGACATGAAGCTCACCTTGGTAAACTATATAAAGATTAAAAAAGAGAGGGAGCCTGTGCAAAATATCTTGCTTTACGTGGTTCAATTTGTGTACATGTTGAATAGGTCTATTAGATCTTACTTCATCGTGCAACTATACTGGTAATGGATTCTGTTATGTTTGACCTGTGTGATCTACATATTCTCTGTGCTTTTCGTTCGCATGGGCATGTATGGCTTTTTTGGTGTGCGTGATACTCATTGATTGTAATGTGTCAATCACCGTATTCATGAAAAGCTTGCAGAATTTGTGCGTTGTATTGCCATATATTATAATGTGGTTCGTATTTTTGTTTGTATGTTCTCTTGGTGTAATTGGCAAAACGAAGAGCAAAATGATGAAAATTCACAATCTGATGGTTAGATGTGGAATATGTTTTAGAATGACCTTCAAAGTTCTCTGATTGCTCTGGTTGGTTTTGCTGTGTAGCTTGCACTTGCAGTTTCATACAGCCAGTAAAAAATAGTGGTTCTTGATGAAGACTATCAAGTATTTTTTCGAGTTATTGGAGTAAAATCTATAGATCACAGTATCAATTGTTGCAATTTTGCATTTTTTTAGACCCCTCATGTGTACTTGCTGGTTGTTCATCAAACATGGATCTTTGATTTCGTCTTCACTTCCATTTGTAACAGTATGAAGCACCAAAATACATAGTCGTCTGTTACATGTCATTCTGACTATACGAGCATGGTGCCAAATAAATGATCTCTTCTCCTATTGCCAGTTGATTTTTAGCAGCTGGCAAAGCTTTATGGTGCTTAGAAGAGCAACATTTTACTGCAATTATTTCTAAATGTTGCTGATTTAGTAATAACTGTTGCCTTTTGTAATTATGCTACTCTACAGCATACTGTTATTAGTAGTTTACTATTTATTTTGAATCCTGTTGCCTTACCTTGTTATGTGTACTTGTGGTTTATGAAACAAAAGGAACAAAATATGACCATGTACTTGCTTTTGGCTTAATGAGAAATGGTCGATTGACTTTTGACATAGTTGAAATGAGTGATAGGGCATGCATTCTTTGTAGGTGAGGGTGTAAGGCACATGTTTCAGTTTATGAATTTTAGGGCCTGTTAGCTGACTTTCTTGATTACTGTTCTTTTGGTGTAGCCACTATTGGTCAACCAATTTTCATGTGCTGCAGCAAATGGAGTATTATGGTCTGTTCAATATTGTGGATTGCTGGAGGAAGATTTTTTATCATATTGACAGGCTATGTTCTTGACTGGGGTTCTGGATTATATCCTGTAGATATGTACTTAAAAGTGGATAGATCCTTTTAGATATGTCCTTGTATTTATATAAAATGTACTTCCAATCCTGTATAAATTTCAATTTTGATAAAGAACCAAACAGAGCCCAACTCTAATCGCTCTCGCTTGATTGCTTCTATGTAACTTGGAGAAATATAAAACAGAGTGGCAGACATAGACTTCATTGAGAGCAAGTAAAGAAACTGGCATCGACCCTCTACCGTTCCCATCATGCCGGACCGTAATGTTCACAACCACAACAAAAACCATGACCACAATGGATGTTGGCCTCGCCATACCTCTAACCATAGAAAAAAAAAGGAAAAAAAAAAAGAACCTAGATCAGAAACTACCAAAAACACAAGTACTTTGAAGGCCCCAGAATAGATAAAGATGAGAAGGGCTTATTTTAAGCAAGAAGGGACATTAAGTCAAGTAAGATTTTCGATGGAAGTGATAACAAAGTTCTTTGTTTCCCCACCTTAACCAGGGAACAAACATTGTATTGCTGAAAATCAGGAAGCACAAAAGTCACTAAAAACATCAAAAACCTTGGTAAAGTCTTTCATTGTTTGGACAAAATCAATTTAGATAAGTTAACCATCTCCATTACCATTTTCAACAAAATTATAGGATTAGAGTATATGTTTGTGATGCGTGAACAGAAAATGGGCTGAGTGGCGTTTCATACCCGTAGACGTCTCGGGTTTTCTCTTCAACCCAAAAAGGGGACATAAAACACGGTGCCAATATTCTATCAAAATTGTTGCTAAACACATTTTCGTACCCAATTTAGGAACCAACATAAATATTATACTGTAGTACTGCGTTTCTCTTTTTCTTCCTCCTTGACAATAGCATTCTAAAATGATAATGTTACATGCATATATAATGGATTTGCACATGATACCTATTTAATTAGCAGAATAAGAAGAATGAGTGAGTAAATATTCACAATCCATATTAAATAAAATAAAAGATTCTTAACTAATATATCGATACCTTCTAGTCTCACATTTACCTTAATAAAAAAAATGGTAAGGTATCGCTTGTTAAAACCTTTCTACAAAATGCAATCCAAAAGTAAAAGAATTCCACGGCTAGAAGATTTCAAGAAATTTGTAATATTTAACCCTTATATATGTATGGTTTGTAGTGCATGAACTTAATTATATCTCGTATTCTATTACCATTTTTGCTAGATCAACATGTTGTCTTACTAACCAAAAGTGTAGAATGACACTTTCGTTTTGGCTTTTTCCTTTTCTCTTTTGGCGAAAACCATTCTAAACATGATAGTTTTCAAGAATGCTACTTAGTATCGCAAATACGATATGATTCTCTATTAGTTATGAACTTTTCTCGTGCACGTTAGAGGTCACACTAACTGTACTTTAAATCTGATTGCCTTAATGTTTTGAATTACTCGTTTGTTAGGTCAGATGACAAAGTGGTTAACTTCATCTCCCAAAGTTTTTGAATACTCCCTCCGTCCCATTTTGATAAGCTTACAATTTTTTTTCACATAGTTTAAGAAAAATTAGTTAACCTTTTTGAAAGAATAAATTAATCTATGATGTTTTTAAAATACCCTTATATTCATCATTAAATATTTACATTAAATACAAATAGAAAATTATACCATTAGTCAAATTAATTTTATTTGATATGTGAATACACGGAATTATACTATAACTTATAACAAAGTAATTAAATAGGGGTATTTTAGAGAAGTTGAAAATTAATTATATTTTTCAATTGGAAAGTGGACTATGATTTGGGACGGATGAAAAAAGAAAATAAACCTATCAAAATGGGACGGAGGAAGTATTTGAGTAGTTTGATACGTGCTTAGCATCAATATTATAAATTGTCAGTACATTCAAGCACGTTAATTGTACTTCATATATCACTCTTTGAAAAACATGAAGGGGCTTCCAATGCAGTTTATTATTTCAATAATTCTTGCAATTCTTGTTTCTGGTTAATCCCTTAAAAATTTTACGTTATTTTGCTGATGATGTTGCCCTCTTCTTTAGTTTAGATTAGTCATTTCTCATCTAATTTGTGGCTTTATTTTTTTCTTTTTAACTGAATGGTAACATTGTTAACAGGAATTATACTATCAAATGAAGTGATTGGAGCTGAAAGACAAAAACCTCCACTTCCAAGATGTGAAATTAATGCTGACTGCTTACCAGTATGTGGGAAATGCAAATTCTGTCTCTGCTCTATGACTTGGTGCGTCCGTGGGTGCATGGTTGGTGCAAATGTCAAGTGGGAAACCCTCAGAGGCTAGTCATCGAGTGATTAAAGATGTACTACCTTTAAAAAAAAAAAAAGGAATAAAGATGTACCATTTCTAATTTGGAGTACTTGAGATTATTGTCCAAGTTACTCCTTATGCTTGTTAAAAATATTAATTATCTAAATATTTCTTTTTTTAGGGATTTTTGGCCTCTTTTTTTTTTTGTGGGGGGGGGGGGGGGTGGGGGGTGGGGTGGGGTGGGGAATCAATATATTCCATCCTCAAAACTATATTTGTATTACCGAACACACAAATTTGGGGAGTATATGAGAGGTGGCCTTTGGTTGTATATATTGAATATTGATGGTATACTACTTCCATAAGTTTGTCTCTGTCAGGAAAAAAAAATAAAGATTTTAATCTAGTGCTTCACTGGAGATTTTGCGAGTGTAGTGATTAATTTATTCTTTTAGAAATATTTATCAATAGTTTAAAATGTACACACACTTGACAATTATAGATGAAATAGTCTAAGAACTTGGTCACATAACACAGATAGTATAATGACGATTAAATAATTTATCAAAAGGTTTTGATTGTTATTGTATTGGGATCTCCAATTCTCCAAACATACCAGTTTGCTTGTTCTGGTTATGTATATGCTAGTTTTATGGTTAAAGTATATATAAACTGGTCCTTTCTTTTTTCTCCATTTTCATCACATTTCTAAGAAGCCATTACCAGTCAATATACATATTGGCCATACAATTTGGAATTTCACTTTTAATCTCAAGTACAAGATAAGATACAAAATGATTTTATTGTGTCCACGAGAAGATGAAAGCCACTGAATTTCAGCTGCCATCGGAGGGAGTTCAGAACATATATCCTGAACAGTTGAAATATGAAACTGCGAAGTTTGTAACAAAACAGACAAAAATGTAGTAAAATCACAAGCACTGCACCAGAGGTGCACAGGGAATGATTCACTCAACAACATCAAGGAAGCCTAGGAAATTTCGAAAAGTCTGGTTGTTTATGCTGCAAATATGAAGATCTCCCCTCGTTGCCTTCCTCAGTTCCATAAAACATCAGTGTTGCATCTCCTGCAAGTGCCTGAATGGAAGAAGCAGAGTTAATGTCCAAATGTATGACAACTGGAATGGAAATTTGAATTTTGTTGCAAGAATTGCTGGAGTTGTGAGTACCTGAAGTCCAGTATGGCCATCATCAGCTGCATTTATGGCTGATTTGCATACCCGAATTGCAGTTGGACTGTTTCTTAGTATCTCTCGGCACCATTTGACTGTTTCTTGTTCCAAATTTTCAAGCTATAACATGACATTCAGATAGTTCAGAGATAAGAGCATGTTGCTAGTCCTTTTTCCTTTAAGGAAGCTAGAAATAGGATGGCTATCTGAATTAAGGGAAAGCCAAAATGGAGAAAAAGTTGATGGCCTGAAAAGGAACTTACTGGGACAACAATATTTACAAGCCCCATTTTTTCTGCTTCTGAAGCTGTGTAGAATTTTGCCAGATACCACATCTCGCGTGCCCGTTTTGGGCCAACCTAATATACCATAGCACATTTATGTTGGAGTATGCATTAATTAAGTGTTGCTAAACTTGCGAATATATGTGCACTGCTGAAAGTGGTCTAATGCTAAATTGATTAAGAAGTCAAAACTTTTCTCCTGCACCAGTTTTTTTCTTTCTCCCCCTTGGCCTTTTGAACAAGTCTAGTTTTCTACAGATAAGGAGATGCATTAAGCTTGAAAATTTACCAGGCGAGACATTATGGAGGCTCCGTAACCAGCATCAAAGCTTCCAACCTGCAATTTGTACACAAGAATTGAATTACACCTCTGTTTGATATTAGTGGTCAATGCAAATAACTGTTTTATTCCATTGTGGCTAGGGATGGTATTAAAGAGTACTAAAACTGCCCCCCGTGTCCAGTTCCAAATACAGGGGAAAAGTGATTTTTGCCCTTTAAAACTTCATTTACCAAAGTCGCCAGAAAATTAGTATTAAAAGGAAGGTTGGATGTCCATTAGGGAAATCATGTATAGCATTAGATAGTTCTGTGGGCAGTGCGAGTGTAGTATTATCATTAGTTTGAAAAAGTTAAAATTTGAAAGAAAGAAATTGCATAGACAAGAAGTTAAGAGCTTCAACACACAGACAGAGACACGGAATATGACAAAAACACCTTTGGACCAGTCTGGCCAAACACAGCATTATCAGCTGCAATTGTTAGATCACAGACCATATGCAGCACGTGTCCTCCCCCGACAGCATAACCAGCAACCTGGTTTAAGGAAAAGAGTATCATAAAATACTCAAGAACACACATCTATGAAAATGGAAAAAGGTTCAACAAAGCTCACCATTGCAATCACTGGTTTTGGCAAACGTCGAATCTGGACCTATATAACAAGAATTGATTGTTGTAATCAGGTAAAGAAATTAGTATTGTTAAGATGCATATCTTTCAGAATATCTACCTTTCAGAATATCTACCTGTAAATCCAAAACATTGAGCCGACCAAAATTGTCATAATCTGCATAACCATTTTTACCTCTAAAGGATTGATCACCACCACTGCAAAATGCCATGGTTCCCTATAACAGAATATACGATCAAATTATTCCATTTTACATATTAAATTGATATTTGAATAAAGATTACTATTAAGTTTTCAAGAAAACTAGAGAGACATAAACACTCGTATCCTGATTATAAGAGTAGCATTACCTTCCCAGTGAAGATGATCACTCCTATGGAAATATCATCCCTAGCATCATTAAATGCCCGCATGAGTTCCTTGACCGTCTGAGGTCTGAAAGCATTTCTTCTCTCTGGCCGGTTAATTGTTATCTGTGCAGCGAGGTAAGAAAATAGAAAATTTTATACTCTATAGAAACAAATCAAAAGAAATGTTTTCAATCAAATTGTTGAAAAAAATTAAATCATATGATCCAATATTAAGGTATATAAATTTTCTGATGAATTTCAAATATTAAAGTTGACATTTAACACTGCCACGAAAGAATAATAACAGGTACTTGATCAATTTTTTGACTCCTCGGACTGCATGCGCGACAAGGATTCGACTACCAATCTATAATGCTAGAAAACAATAGTTACGTTACTAACCTTAGCAATACCCTCTCCGACAGCTTTTTCATATATGATATCTGTAAACTCCTTGCCAGATTCATCCAACACAGTTTTCCAAACGGGTAAATGGCCAGGGACTTCACCATGAGTCCTGCGGTAGCTATCATCCACTGGAGAACTGCAACTGGATGGAGCAACAATATCACCAAGGCTGGTATCATGACCAAGACTAGCTTGGTGACCTTCAGGCATGAGATGGTTGGCAACACAGGCCATTCTTCTCCTAACGATCATGTTCATGTTTTGTTCCATCTCTGATCAAGTTCCCTCTCTACCTGCACTGCAACCTTCAACAATTTGATAAATTTGTTAACTGCATTTAGTATTTATAGCAAACTGTTTGAAATGGTGGATAAAATGTCAATATCTTGGTCCAAAAATTGATGATTATTTTAGAAAAAAACGGCATGCAATTTAAAGCCTAAGCTGCCCCTTCTTCCCCGTTCTGCAGGCTGACAGTCGAGCAGTTATATTATATAAGATTATCTCGTATCTAAGTCTTACTCTTTTTTACTGAATACAACATATATTATTCATAAAAACAGAATACCATAAACTTATTTATGTATCAAGTTCTATTCATCTGCAGCCCAACAAAATAAAGCATTAGTGATGGCTTTCCTTATTTTGACCTATATCTGATGAAAGTAGTCCAGTCAAGCCAATGGAAGAAAACTGGGAAAGCAAACCCGTTGACTTCTCGATCCAAATTTGCAACTTATGGTCCAACCCTCCAAAAAAAAAAAAAAAAAAAATAGAGAAGAAAGAAAAAAGGAACAATTTTAAAGATTAACTGTAGAGGGCACCAGCACTACCTCAGTTGTTAAAGCTGTATCTCAGAATCTCAACGTTTTACTGACCATTGGCATCTAAGTGTAAGCTGCAATCTTAGGGAATCCTTGATAATTTTATGAAGGGAAATGTGGTGTAATATCTCTCATTTGATTCGAAATTCTAAGTATTTTAAATTGTATTTGTTTTGCTAAATTGAAGGAAGACGTTGGGAGTCCGCCAATTAAGTTTTCATACCGTCTCAATCAGCTGAGGTATTAGTTAATTGGCATCATGTTGTAGAATGGATATATATGTATGACTATAGGTTGGAGGTTAAGCATGAATAATGCCAAGAACTCCGATAACGTTTCTATATTTTGGGACCTAGATATTAATTATTAACGATCTTTGTTGTGATTCTTGAGCAACAGAAACCAATCTCCTGTTGAGTGCCATTGATCATGACTGGGATCATAATGGAAAATTCATGCCAACTATAGATAATAATACAGTAGCCACGACGACTATAATAAAAACGTAAATTTGTTTTATTCCTTGTATTTCTTGCAAAAATTTGAAGCGGACAAAAACTCCACTTTAGTTTTGGTATATACCTATTTTTTGGTAGGAAGACTCCCAGTTATGTAACCATGGAGATTTCTTAATCATCTCTCTTCATAGGTAAGTATGTGATTAAAGAGGCTGTCACAAAAAATGATGTATATCTTTGGGTGTCTATCAGCGCTCCATTTTCTGTTCGAAGTGAATGCAAGCTTTTGACCCTTTTTTAAGATGAAATTTAGGTGGTGAAAAAACTCACTCCATTTCAAGGTCAGGGTAAAGTTACCTGATAAGCTTGGGGCCTCTCAATTCAGGGTCTTCATTTCTCTCAAGTTGAAGCTTTGTAACTACTTTATATTTTTGTGTAACTGAACAATATTGTGATGTAACTATTCAGGATTTTTATGTCACTACTTTTCCCTTCAAAATCACTTAGGTTTTGGTGTTTTCTCCCTCCAAATTTGCCAACATAATACACATTTCAACCATCTATTTTTTCATATTCAATCCTAGCAATCAACTTAATGAAAATGGCACTTGAAAGGCCCAAAATTTAGTTACTGACACCTAGCGGATGCTAAAATTTAAACCCGAGTGCTCTCAACACGTGGGCCGAAGTCTTTGTCAACTGAGCCACAATACGTTGACTCTTTTAAAGAACTGCTGCCTAAGAGCACCCAACAAGGATAAACTTATTACAGTGACTTTGTTTGCATGGTGGAAAAGTAAAGTTGATTTGAAATATGATTTCTCGAAATATTATTTTACGGGAAGATATTTCTTTATTATGTTTAGATATTAGTGAGAGTTTTGACAGAAAAACTTGTACATTCTAAATCCAATGTTTGGTTTAGAATAACGTGATATGGAATGTAATTTAATTCTCACTAAATTTCTAAAAATATCTCTACAAATATAAAGTGAAAATTATTTTTTATTTTTTCTTTTATATTCTTGGGATTTTAATTATATTTAATCGAATAAGTAATAAACAACTATTATTTGTGTAAAAAAAATTATTGAAAATTTTCAAAATTAATAAATCTAAATAATAATTTAATTTATTGGAAGTTTGAAAACATCTTTTTTTTATAACAAAAATGTGTTATTACAACATACAACAATTAAATATGCAATGAATAATAAAATACTAGGAGATAGGAAATTTTTCATATCAAATAATATAGTAGATGTAAGTTGAAAAAGATAAGAGTGTGTTTTGTAAAGATAAGTGTTGATATTTGAATTTTGTGTAGAGGTAGAAAAAGAATGGGAAGATTTAAATATGTAGTTATTATCTTTATTAGATTAAAATTTTGAGAAGAGTAATTAGAATAACTAAGAGATGTAAGGATTTAGAATCATGGGCATCTCCTTTCTAAGTTTTGAGGAATGTTTTTACTTTACTAGTAAGCTAAAAATAAACCAAACACTAGAATTTAAATTTTAAGAAAAATATTACTTTCCTAAACAAGAATCCTTGCCAACCAAATAGGCGTAAGGGGATTCTTTAGATGCATTCACATCAAGTTGTGTACTTTATTACCATATTTTAAAGCCATGGGCAAGGTGATTCTTGCTCCCATTGAGAACCCAACAAGGATAAACTTGTTACAGTAAGGGTATTCTCTAGATGCATGCACATCAAGTTTTGTACCTTATCACCATATTTTAAAGCCATGGGTAAGGTGATCTTAGCTCCCATTTGAGTACCCAACAAGGGTAACCTTTTCAGAGGTTACTAGGAACCAACATTCTTTTTACCGGCAAGACATTACGAACCGACACGCATAACATAACAGCAGTAGTCTGAAGTCATCATATGTGCTTGGTGAACTGCCTATATTATTGGCGAATTCACGTTTACATGACTACCTACCTTTGATGAAGCTTTGTAAATTTAGAATCACCATAAAGAATGGAAAGTACGTGAACAATTATGTGTGTCATCATATTTGTTTCTAATACTAAATGATCTAAGTACTAAATTCTCCAATCTCCATTATACTAGTATTTGATTCCGTCCAGTGCTGTGTAAGTTTTAGAATATTAGAAGTCAAATGACCTGCCAAGACTGTCTTGATCATCCTTTGTTGTTGTGTTTTTTTCCCCACTTGGATGCTGTTAGTGCTTTGTGGGTTGTTTTCATCAAAGGAGCTTAATTCAAAGCGAACAACTCCACCTCTAGGTTATCTTTATTGACAAACCATTGTTGGTTTAGAGTTCAAAAATTTGCATAATTGAACTTCAATGCGTTCTTGGTGCAATTTATGTGTCTATGCATATCATTTATTGTAGAACCCACAAATTAGAGGTTTCAATATCAACTCACAGAATTACAGAATTGATAGAAAATTAATCACAACAAAATATATGAGGAGGAGAAGAATAAAATAAACTTAATATTATTAATATCTCACAACCAACAATGGTGTACAAGCACAACCAAGACAACTGGAGAGAAAACTGAAAAAAAAGAAGCACGAAAAGAACAGAAGTAGACTTGGGACAACAATGTTTATACTACCACAAAGGAGATTTAAATGCGTTTGGCAGCACTGAACATCTGCAGAGTCAAAACTTACATTCCATGATCTTTAGGATTGAGTTTTGTTCTTAGAATTCCACAGATGTTCAACACTTTGAAGTTACAAAATGCTGAAGCCAAGAATTTGATAATATTTATATATTTTTATGAAATCCTTGATACTCGTTGATGAGAAATGGCATGGAGACTATTTTTGGCTCCATTTTCTGGCTGGAGGGAGTGAGCTTTTACTCCATTCAAGAACTGCCTTACAGCAGATATTACAGGGAGGGGATTCTCAAGATGCACAGCATGCCCAGAGTTTGGAATTTCAACTTTTGCAGGATTAGTCTTCATCCTCGTACTATAGCTGATGTTGAGCAGCATCTTTTCAGCAATTTTCTTAAACTTGGCATCATGTTCTCCAACAATGAATAGAAGTGGTAGGTTGCACTGCTTCAGATCTTCCCACAATGGTCTAATCATGAAAGAAAGGACCAAAAAAAGTCATTGATCAGAATGAGAATCAGGAATTATGTCCTATCTAATCTTGAAGATTTTAGTGATAAACCACATGCCAGCTGATGAATGGTAAAGCCTAAGGTAGTTTTTGTTTAATAAAGAAGTCTCCATGTTTATAATCTTAACTTTCATTATCAATTTGGTCCATTATCTACATAAGATTAAGAGGTATCTTTTGCTTATTATGGGGTTATTCATGTATATAGTCCTTTGCGCTTAACAATGCATGGAGCTATACCCTTAAGTATTTGTGAAGATTTTCTGCAAAAGATAATGGAAACCTTAAAATCTTGGATTCCTCAAGACAAAGTGATAAAAGATGTAGTTTAAGACAAACAAATGTACTGATAATAGAAAAAATTAGTTAAAGTACTTTGGATTTATGGTATTTTGTTTATCAGAAGTTAGCAATGCAATTAGAAAATAGTTACCTTATTCCACAATTATCTATGAAGCTATACTCAAAATGCGGAATGAGATATAAGGAACTCAAAATGTATAAAGAGGAAAAAAGATATCCATGGACTTACTGTTGTCTCCCAATACTTGAATCAGACAGTACTTTTGCAAGAGTTTGCAAGTCATCATGCTGCAAGCGGCTAGTAACTATTTTATTGAAATGTGGATGGCTCCTTAAGCTGCATGGTTGGTAAACTGTTACTAAGGTGGCCATATTTTAGGAATGGTTACAGAGAAAATTGATTGAAATCCGCAGCAAACATGGTTATAAAAAAGGATCAGTTACCTATTCCACATTTCTTCAGAATACCAGGCATCTAAAAAGTGTTCTAGGCCATGCGAAACAAGGGAGCAAGCTTTAAAATTGTCTTTGGCTCGACGGACCTTTCTTGCCCCTGGATCTGCCAATCCAGGACTTCCGGAGATTATAACAGCTCCTTCAACCTTCCAGAATAGGTCATATTCAGAACTGACATATATGGAAATCAATAAATTATTTAGATGATTGACATATCAACTTATGTACCATATCACCAGATTTTAAGGCCATGTGTAATGCGATCCTTGCTCCCATTGAGTATCCAACCAGGACAACCTTTTCAGAGGCTATGTTAGGAACTAACTTACGCAACATACCAGCAATGGCCTCAACCGAGAGAGTATGCTGCTTCATGGAACCATTACCAACTTGACATTTCAAATTGGATCTACCATGACCTGGAAGATCAATTGCTATGCATCTTACTGATATTGAGAGGGCTTTCATAACAGGTACCCAATCTTCACCACATCCAAGAAACCCATGAAGAAAGACAAGCACATAATCCTACACAATTAAAAACGGAACGAGCAAAAAGGATTATAGGATAGTGGTGAACTTAGGCTTTCAAATGAAATAGATCATTATTTTGAAAACCATCATGTTAACGAATTGCAGAGGAATTTGAAATCCATCCTCATAGTTATCAATTTTCTCTAGTGAAGGAAATTACTCATCGTCTAGATTATACATCTGCTCTTTAGATACATAAAATTCTTTTACTTTTCTCCAGGAACAGGAAAAAGGAGAAAACATGGAGATTTCAGAGTACAATGGGCTGCAATATGAAAATAGTTATAAGCTCATGATGAATGGAAAACCCTTTTACTAAAAATATCAGTTCTTCCATTTTACTAGACTTGAGCAGTCCACACTCGTCTTTGTTTTCCTTTTCAGAAAGCACCATCCGAAGGCCCTTTAAAACATTATGATGTCTACATGCATAAATTAGCATACCATTTCTATGGTCCTCCATCAGCCTTCTTCCCACCTATTCTTACCTGCAGCTCTGATCAGCATTTCTGCCATCATTTGCTATATATATGCATATCAGTATATGTCTCTGGATGTTACTTGGCTTTTCCAAGAGTACTTGTCTAAATGCTAGTATGTAATGATAAATATTATGGAAAGTGACATTAATGCAAATTTCTATACTTACACTAACTCCCTTTCCCATCTCTAGCACATTCAGAGAGTAGGAGACACCCTCTACATCAACTGGTAACTGGTAATTATGAACCTGTTCTTCATTACAAGTTCGAACAAGCACATTTTGATTGATTTGAAACCTCTGCAGGAACCGACCAGTATCAACAACAGAAGCCCCTGCAAAGCCATTGTCTGAATTGAAATTGATATCTGAAGGCTCTGCACTCAAATCTTCTTTAAGCCATTTGTATGTCCCAAGACCGTGAGCTAAGCATGCTGTTGGTTCCATTTTCATCAGCCTATGTATTTCTGCATTCTGCAAATCGAGATAACTTGAGAACTGAACATAAGATGACAATCCCAAGCCACTCTCAAATGTAGCACTAACGACTGCCATCTTCCCTTGCTGCTGGGCCCATCGTGCGACTAATGCTGCTTTTTCAAAACCCCCCATCATGCTTGGTTTAATAACCTGATAAGAAATTCAGCAAACCCAAAGTTAGGTTTCTTGAGACTAAAATTCCTGTCTGATGTGACAGAATCCTGCATATAAACTTCAAGAATGAGACACTATTAGTTGGAGAGCCAAGTTCTACTCAATTCTGCTGTCATCGAATCTCAAAATGCAAATGATAATTATCAAGTAAATGGCAGAAGCTGATATTAGCAAACAGTTCTAGGAAGCATAGACAAAATATAAAGTTGATCTTCTCTTATGGATAAGAAGATGAATTAAGTGGCCTTAAAATTTAACCATACAACTATGATAGAAATGCACATGCAAAGAAATTTGGAGGTGTAAACCTGCAAAGATATAAATTAGAAGAAAACAAAAAGTGGGGAGAGATGTTTCTGCTTATCATTTTTAAACATAAATGCAAAGATGTATGCAGCATTAAAGCAACCTTGTTTCCCACCTAACCTTGCTAAGCATCACAATTACTGATTATTATTTGTATTTGGCCCACAGTTGGACAATTTTACATAGCAATTTCATAAACAAAGTAACTGACTACAAAAAGCTTACAAAGTTAGTATCAAGGAAGCATTATTACGTACCACAGCAACAACTCCTGAGTGGATGTATTTCTTTAGTACCTCCAAAGGATTTTCTCTTGTAGTATTTACAGTCTCATCTAGTGCCACAGGTAAGCTAGTTTCTTCACAAAATTTGACAATATCAGCTTCATTTGAAACAGGTTCCTGAAATTAGAATTGTAACAGATAGTTAACTCACAACAAAAGTATGGAAGTTTCTAAGATGTCATACCATCAAAATGTTGAACACTGCAAAATTTGATAACTTCAAGAAAATTTGATACAATACATGCACAAATAGTGACAATGAAATTAGCAGGATTGGATCACGATGAACTATTTATAGAAACAAAGGAATAAGAAAAAAATGTGCCCAATTCAAAACACAGGATAATACATTTTTAAAGAATTGAGAAACAGAAAGAGTTTAATCAGATCATAACACCATTCCATGGCGAAATACCTCAATATATTGAAGGTTGCAGTTTTTCACCAAATTAGCAAATTCTACTGCTTCAGCAAATGTCCAACTTTGGTTGGCGTCAACACGGAGTTCAACTTGATTCCCCACTTTTCTCCGTATCTCTTGTATAACCATGGCATCCTCGATGGGATTGGCTCTACGTGCCACCTATAAGTATAAGTGGAAGTATCACTAGATTTTGTTTCCACTAAATCTAGTTGTCTAATATTGTCCTCAGATGTTAAACCAAAAAAAAAAAAAATCTCTCCAGAATAATTATATACAGGCAAATTTTTGGCTAAAGTTACCTTTACTTTTATAGCAGTAAAACCCTCTTGAACAAGAGCATATGCAGCAGAAGCCATATCCAGTGGGACCCCAATAGAGTCAATAAGGCCACATATCTTAACATTTAACCCCTTTGTACAAAATTCTCCTGTCCTTGGATAAAGTATATCTAATAAGCAGGAATCTTTGCTTGCTGCAATGGCGTTGAGGATAGCCATCTCCAAGCCACATCTTACACTTGGAAATAGTGAATTTGGCTGTATGAGTATTGGATATGTAACAGCATTAAAGATGATCAGACCAAGAAGTTAAACAAGATACATGCAGGATAGTTAAGTTTAGAGAGATAAAAGTTTATGTGCAATGCAACCCCTGGGTCCAAAATGACATTTTTGAAGAATAATAATATAGCAAGTAAAATTGAAAGATGCATTGACCTACCGATATTCCTAAACAGTTCCATATCCAAGATGAAATTGATCCATTGAGCAGTGGAAGAAAATAAGTAATCTCTCTTCCTTCTATAGCCTGAATGAGAAACTGAAGTTGCTCTTCAACATCTAGCAAGTTTTCTTTATGAATTTCAAGGGGTGCAACCTGTTTAAACAGTGAGACGGCAGCTTACTAAGTTTTTTAACAGCTTAAAGTGAGGTAAAGGAAATAGGGCAAGCGGACAGATGAAAGAGTGATTATCATAATCATGAAATTCTTGAGTGATGGAAAAAAGAGCAAAGAAGAGGTCTACTGACTCTTTTAATATCACAGGTGTACAGACATGCATTTTGACAGGATCCTCAACGTAAGTGTGCATTTACATGCACACATCTATGTGTATCCTGCTTGAATGCTAAACTAAGAACAGAAAGAGTAAACATTACCTCCCCAAATCCAGTGCCACCACCTTCAAGAGACAGGCCTATTACAAAGCCTTCTCTGTAGAAGATGGAAGAGTTATTAATGCCAGAAAATGAAGTTGGTGGAGCACATAGTGGAATCCTGCCATAATAATGTTATATGATGCATATTAGATCAAACTGCAATTTTACAATACCTTAGATGACTTTACATTTTATCTACATTAAAGGACTCACCGGTACAGAGAGTACTCCATCTTAGCAATTCTCACATTTGAACTTCTACATATGGCTGTTTCTGATAGCAAAAGCTTTGAAAGCACACCTAAGGAATGATCTGCAGCTTGAGAAACAAATTTCCCCAAATGACTGAGAAGAGGAGTGAAACATGTCAGCAGAGCATTCAAATCAGTAATTCATTTGGGATGAGTAATCCACACTAGAATGAAATCTGATACCTGTGAAAGTTTGCATTGTTATCAATGGAGCTCTTAACTTCAATGACACAATCACCCTTTTCCTGCTGAGATGTTAATAAAGCTTCATGCAGTTCCTTCTTTGTCTGAACTTCTACATGCTTCACACTGCATTCATGGTGTTCTTTTTACTCAGAATTTGAGAATATTTTGAGGAGTACAAGAATGAAGGACAATTCCTAAAACATATAAACTTATTGCAAACAATTGATTTATTTCATAGAACAGCCTTCTATAGACAACTGAGCCACAGTAATTAGAATTTTGTGTATCCGGAAAACTTTAGTATAGGTGTTCCCAATTCTGGAAAAAGGACATATCCAGCCAAGCTGTGTATAGGTAGATAGCGTTTTAGAGCTAGAAGTACCATAACATCTTCTAAACAACCGGTTGGTAACATAACAGTCATTAAATATA
Organism: Mitragyna speciosa; assembly: GCA_024721245.1. Lineage (NCBI taxonomy): Eukaryota > Viridiplantae > Streptophyta > Magnoliopsida > Gentianales > Rubiaceae > Mitragyna > Mitragyna speciosa. Next base: position 21,686,248 of record CM045564.1, on the reverse strand, counting down.
TCAGCACTTTCCTCTTAATGGCACAAGAAACCATGCAGAATCACCGAAAGCCCTCAACTCACAAGTAAAAGGAAAGGGGCTTGGAACGAAATGATGATAAAGGGTATGTAGAGAGAGGATTATTTTACAATAAACCCGAGCTAGTAATAACATCTTGCAAGAGAGAGCGGGAGGCTGGCCCCAATAATCTGAAAAGCCCACAGAACAAGGGTGGAACGGTCAAGTCATTCTACCTCTGACACTATGAAAGGCATAAAAATATTACCAATGCGCCGTGCAAAGATCACCGATCAGAACATTATGAGATGTGTAGAAAAACTGATCTAAAATTTTGTTTTCTGTCATCTTTGCATATGGAAGGAGACTGAAGATTGCACCACCCTGATTGTTTACTACAATTACAACCACTGGCTTCCGGGGTACCCTTCAAACAAAAAATGATTGAGAATTATGTCAGTTTGCATATTGTGAACAAGAAGTATGGTAAAAATCAGTACCTGCAAAATGGAATATGGACTTTCAAAATGTATCCATTTTAGGTTTTGGCATAGGAAGGGAAACCAAGAGAAGCAAATATTGAATATCATCAAGCTAGAAATATTCTAGAATGACAACTCTGATGTACAAGATGATTTTGCATGCACCCTATAAAGTGTAGGGGAAGGAAGGTATCTTAGAAAGAATGGATCCATGAAAGGGGAGGGTGTTTCTTTGTATATCCATGCTTCTACATGCGTATCACTAGGTAAACAATGAAAATCAGATGTGAAAGTTCGGAATCACAGACAAAGTTTACATCGAAATGCATAAATTTAAACTGAAAAGAAGGAAGAATATCTCATTACCCTTGTCTCAGTAGTGAGAGTCCATTTGTATCATACAGAAAAGAAACATCTCCAATTAGACAAAGAACCTAAGAAGCAAAGAATTAATCAGATACTACCCTCAAAGGGATAGTAAGGAACCAAAAAAAAAGTAACTAAAAAGAAACAATAAGGTGCATTAAACTATTGAAAGACCGTCATTTGGCTGAAACGGACAGAAGCAAAACTTAATTAAAAATTAATTTTGAAGGGAGTATACTAACCGAAAATAGATTAATCACACACCCTTACAATGCAAAAACTAGGGAAAAACAGAAGTAAATATTAAAAGGCAAAAACTTAAAAGTTATCGTTTTCAAAAACAATGCTAAACTACTCACTGGTTTATTGCAGCCAACAGCAAATCCAACTGCTGTGCTAGTCAGTCCATCAATACCGCCTGTTCCTCTATTCCCGGCAACCTGAATCCAGTGACACTGGAATCCTGAGCTAAGCATCTCAGAAGCTTTGTGAGTACATTTTGCCCAGTTATATCCGTACATGTCTGCATCACGTATTGCCATGCTGTTTCCAATAAATAAAGCAGAGTCGCATTTAAGATTCTCCAATGCTACACGTGCAACATATGGTTCAGTCAAGGAGTGCTCTGAACCAATCAAAGAAGATATTTCTCGGGCAGCCTGAAAGAGTGTTAAAGAAAGCAAATATCATTGCAGAGAAAGGAGGGAAAGGACTTCAAATTCAGAAGCCTCGAAATGATCTGAAGTTTGGATAAACCAGCAAACATATCCCTGGGCTTATTGGTGGTGCTCTTCACAAATACTAGGCACTATGCATAAATAGCAATCCAAAAACTAGGGATTTCTAGGGTTAAGCAGATGCAATGGAAAAGGACACTGAAGAAGATCATAGAGGAGTGAAGAAGAAGGATGCAATTGCAAAGAGGCTGAAAGACCAATTATGCCTAGCATTGTGCTTAACTACTCGTGTCATGCATTTGACTGGAATGAGCTTCATTCTCACAAGTAACTTCCATTCCCAGCTTTTAACTGCACAAGGCAGAATCCAAGCTTTTAACTAGCATCATATAGATTAGTTTTATATTTATTACAAAAAGTTTGAGTACAGCAGTTCAATCAAACTCACATGAATATAGAACAGAAACCAAAAAAAAAAAATCAAGCAACTATCCAAGGTAAAAAAAAAAAAAAAAAGTGTTAAATCTGGCCACATACCATTGAGTTTAAAATTCGTAGAAAAGCTTTCCAAATGTTGTCACCACGTGGAATCCAAGCTTCAGTTACACAACCAGTGAACTCCGTAATAGTACCCTGGATTCTGTGTGTTACAACGTGAGAAGGATCGTGACGTTTTGGATGCTTGTCAATCATTATATAAGAGCAAGGAGAGCAACGTTCTAGTATCTTTGAAATGCGCTTGCTTACTAACCGCCCGCCAATCTGTTACAATACGAGTACAGAACAACAGTAACACATGATGAAATCATTCCAAATGATTAGGGTAGGAGTGATCATATTCAGGAACTACCGTAATCATAACTGTTTTGTCATTTCTAGTAAATGTTGGGATCATTTGATATTTTTTTCTTCATGATTAAAATATGTTGCTGCCACCACATGAAGATCAAAGGAACTTTTCCATTTTGCCTATTGATTTACTCTATAGTTTTTTAGAGCTCAAAGAATGGGAAGTATGACGGCAAGCTACCTTTTCTGCTTTTATTATGGTTCCAGTTATTATTTAAAGCTTCTTAAGTGATATAATAGTTGTTGATAAACAGTGGAGACAAAGCATGAATACCTGAATTATTACATCAGCCTGGATCCAGTCCTTGACTGAATCAGAAAGTAGCAATTGATCTAGGTGATCAAGGAATATGATGTTTTCTTCAATTTCAGAAAAGGAAGCCATATATTTCCTTAAACGTAAGCCTGACAAGATGCCAGGAACAACTGGCCAAGCTAGGTGTTTAGCAAGGAGCAGAGCTGCCCATATGTCATCCTCAGTATGAAGAGCACCAAGCACTAAAAGCCCTCGTTTTGCTCCTTGAATTAACTTTACTACTTCATCCATAAGCCCCTGAGATTGATTAGATGAAATAGAATGCTGCAGCTGAGAATAGGTCGTAAACGGTTCTGAAGTTGATATCCAATTTTCTAATCCATTTAAACATCTATGTTCCCACATCATTGGAATGTTCCCTAATGGTTCCCGGAAAGGACAATTGATATGGACAGGACCATAGGGTGAAGAGGTTGCCATGTGAACAGCAGAGTCAAGTGTAGTGAGGACCATCTTAGCAGAGATATCATCAGTGGGCACTGGAAAACCAAAAAAGTGCTTTGTGAACTGCCCAAAATGATTGACCTGATAGACAAACAGGGGTATGAATCTTGGGACCAAATATAAGAGATTGAGTAAGTTGCAAAGAATGATTCTTGGAACAATACAAATATAGAAGTCAGGTTGCACGGCAGCCAAGTCATGAGCGGCCAATAATTAAATGTTGCATCCAAACAACGCATAGATTTGAAAGAAGTAATTAAATCATAGCACTTTACCATCCCTTTTCTCATAATAAAATACTGTTAGACAAATAATTTCAACAGGATTTCCAACAGATGGAACTATGTTATCCATTCAATACTTGTACTGTTCTCACCAAGGCACCCCGCTTTGAGGTTCTCCAAACTTAAGAATATTGTATCACAGTCCGAAACAACTACCGAGGACATGAATCAAAATGCTTGTGGCTTAAACAAAAGAAAGTTTACCAACTCTCATTTACCTGAAAGTTATTGAAAAGTTAACTGATTACAAATTTAACTTTTTTTTGGTTATTTACAGAATGAAGCTGCTTCACAACAATCATTACCCAGTACCTGATTAATTGCCTGGTTGGCTCCAGCATCCAGGAGCTCTGGTGGACGATCAGCAGTGAGTAATAGAAGTGGTACAAAATCTTCACTGGCTTCCACAACCTATGTGTTATGACTAGGATGATGTCATGATGTATTTACACAATTCTGTTAAGCTGAGTTTATATAAAAAAGTGGATGCAAATGAGAAAGAATCACTAAGAGGGGAAAGTTTAATAAACAGAAGTTCTAAATACTTTCTGCAAAGAATGTTTTAGACTCAAACGAGAGAGAATGATTAGGATTGGGAAATTTAATAAAGGCAATCACTAAATAATGGTTGGAAAGAATGTTGTAGTGTAAATGTCTCAACAATTTAAAATTTGACAATATACTAATAGTTTTCAGGTTGAGTCATAATATGAGGGGGCAATAAATCTACCTAGCTTTATGCAAAGTGGAAGAAAGCATTTTGTTTAGGCTTATTCCAAAGAAGATCATTACTTCTGTAGGCTTTTAAAACAATATGTAATACAAACACGAAAATAAAGAAATTAAACTTACAGCTGAGAGAAGATTTGAAACTGCGGTGCCTGATGTTGTTATAACTACTGCTGGTCTATGAGAACCTCTAGCATAACCAAGAGCATTAAAGGAAAGTGAGCGCTCATCTATGCACACAACACAAGTTGCAAGAGGATGAGCAGAAGCAGCAAGAGTAAGTGGAGATGATCGTGATCCTGGAGCTATACAAAAATACTGAACAAGGAATACTTCAGAAACATGTAAAACCAATGGTAAGAAATTAAATGTGTATGAACAGGCGTACCGATAAACCAAGTCGAACACATTCTTCAATTATCAGTGAAGCCCATAAGTTATTGATGTTGGGGCAATCATGTAAGTGGCTTGTAAGATCAAAATGATTACTCTGGTACTGAGAAAAAACAGTGGAATGAATAGCTTTCAGCAAGTTTGTGTTGTATAACTTTGAGATGTATATCTATTCTCTCTTTAAAAGTATGGTGAGTCTTAGTTGTTTCGGAGTCTTTGCACTTTGTAGTGTTAGTTTTCTAATATGCCTAAAATACCCTTATGTGCTATTATATTATATTAATGTATTCTAAGTGTAGTAGAGTTACAAAACTCTTCACATTCCCTTTGTGAAGTTCATTGAATTTAAATTTTGCTGTTAACTAAAATAAAACAATTCTCCATACAAAAAATCTTTATCTACACTTCAATTCAATCCTCAAGAGATTGATAATACCAAGAAACTTTGATTTTTGTTCATAATTTAGTTTTGACTTATTAAAAGTAAAGGACGATGATTAATACAAATTAACTGCAAATTCAAGGAAAACGAGCAATGTACTAAATTGCACTAAATTATGTTAATAAATTATAACATAATTTCAAATTTTATTAAATTATTATAGGATTCTTTTTTAACAAATAGGTTGTTACAAAAAGATAATACATTAAAATTTGGGTTATGAATAAGCACTCCACTAGCAAGTTACTTTTCGTTTGGTGATTGATAAAATAATTCAAAAAATTGTATATATAGTTCAAAGTTCAAAAAACAAATTGCATACTATCTAAATGGCTCATAAGTATTGGCTTTTACAATCTATGGAGGATGAAAAGGATTTTAGGTACATGTTTCTAACGTAAAATTTAAAATATAAAGAGGGCTCATAACAAAAAATGTACAAGATGTAGGATTTTCCTTAATGAAAATGGAAAATAATTGGAAGAGTACTATTAATGTTGCCTCCTAATTTTACTTGTGAAAGAACCCCTTTAATTTCATTTTTTGAAAAAAACTTCTTCAATAAAACAAGGATTTAAAAATTTAAAAATACATAAAAAATTATTTGTAAAGTTGATTTCATAAATGAAATAAAATAAGATAATATATGATATACTTGTATAAAAAAATGAAGTTTGCATATCAAAAATATAAAACAAATTTACTTGATTGTGATGGATCTTTTTTCACATAAAAAAATGATATTTTGCATCATTTAGAAAGCAATTAAGTTAATTTTGTGAAATTCTTTTTTAAGTCTTTTCTAGCCATGTTAAAAATCTAATCTCGCAAATGATTATAATTCAAAATTTACTAATTTGATCATACTAATTGAATAAAGAACTTGAATCCTAAAAAGAATAAATATGTATATTATTTACAACTATATGGATAAATAAATAACTGTTCTTAGAAGTCCAATGCTTTCTTTCACCAAATTAATAATTACCATTACGATATATGGGATTTTAAGTATACCTTTGAGTTGACATATTTAAAATAAATTAAAAAGTAAATAGGTTTTAAGTATAATCATCAATATTTTAGAGAAAGAACTTCAAAATCTTTTAAACAACATTATTTTGTAAATAAAAAACTTATAATTTAAATTTTTGAATATAATGATAGTTGAGCATACAATACGTTTACAAAATACCTTAGTGTCAGTTTTAGTATCATAATGCTATTATCTGCAAAGTTTTAAAGAAAAAATTCAAATGTTTTGAGGTTAGGACTTGAAATTCAAACCATGTATTTCAACAAAAAAAATTTTAAGAAAATAATAATATATAATCAATTTAACATGGTATTTAGAAAATTATATAAAAATTTTAGTGTTTAAGAAGTATTATATTTTAAAATAACTTTAATTATTACAATTTAAAACTTGCACCTACCAAGTGCAACCTATGTTCGTTTAGATAACCATAAACATTTAAACATAAATTATGTTTTGAAAAAAGAAGAGTTATTCTTTTTTGACTATATACGAAATTAATTAAATAAAAATGTGACTTCATGCAATGTAAGAGAAAGAGTTGTTAATTAGATATTATCTCCTACTTAAGTTCTTTTTGTCTTTTATTTTTGGGACTATTTATGAAATAAAATTTAAATAGAAAAAAGAATGTGACATTGTCCAATGCTTATGATGATCAAGAGTTATGAATCTTATTAAGTAAACTCTCCTAAAGTATATCTTTTGTATTGTTTTTGAAATTTATCCTTTTTTTATTATTAATAAAAATAAATTTAGTAGAACAAAAATGTGACTCCATTTAATATAAAAGGAAGAATTTTGAGTTCAATCAAACATACTATTTCCTAAAATAAGTTCTTTGTAACTTTTGTTATTCAACTATTCATGTAGTATAATTAAATAGGAAAAAATCCAATCTAGAGTAATAGAAAGAACTATAAAAATAACTAAAAAAATGTCTCATAAAATGTATTCTTCGTAAAGTTGAGAAGTAACTTATTATGTGTACTCAAACACATTCAAATAACATCATCACACATATTTGGAATTGTTTTAGGAAGTGAAATGTCTACTATTTTAAAAGAAGGCATAATCCATTTTTTCTGGTGGTCCAAAAAAAATGAGAATTCTTTAAATTTAGGAATATTATGAAGTTTTCTTAATGCATCAAGAGATATATATGTCCGGTAGTAAAAAAAGTCTTTTAAAACCACTTAAAAATGAAATATTCACATGATCATTGTATATAATTTAATGAATTGTTCTTGAATTTTTTGCGAAATACTTTCTAATTTATCTTCGAATGATACAATTTTGAATTGATGATTAAGCATTTTATTCTTTTATGAACTGTAAATTTTTCAACATGTTTTTGAACATATTCTTCAAAATAAAAATGAAATTCCCGTGCACTAATGATTCATCTCATGTATTGTTGGATTATTGGAAGTGTTTTATAGTAATATTGTAGTGTCAAAATGTCAAAACATATATCAAGGTTTTTGAAGACCGCAGGAGAACTGAAATTTAATATTCTTCAATTCATTCACTTTGTTTCAAATACATTTGTATATAAAATAATTAAATTTATCATAATCAAAAAAATAAAAAACAAAAGGCATCATATTCACGTGCAATGCACGTGCTTCATTACTAGTATTATGAAAAGTATCAAAAAAATATATAATGTACATCATTGGCCCAAAAAAAATGTGGAGGCAAACAAGTGGAAGAAGAAATGCGGTAAAGGAATTGACAAATTTTATCTTGACTAATGTAATTCACTGATCTTGTAAGATGTTCAGCAAAACTGGAGCTTGGGAAAGTTCTAAGAATATTTCAAAAATATTTAATCACTACTTAAAATATTGTAAGATGCATTTGATTCATCAAATACTTGATTTCTGGTTTCTAAAACATTGTCAAAATGTTTTGTCATCTACATATTTTTTCCACTTGAAAAGGTGTTTGTATCATTCTTCTAAATTCAGTCAGCAACTTATCTTCTTTTCAGACAGGTTAAAGTTTACTTCATTTTCCTTATGGAAACAGTATAATTCTGCCAATGAAACAGGAGTCTGTTTCCTGTGCAACACAATGTTCAAGATTTCAATAAAAGTTTTCCAACGCTTTGGTGAGAAATTCTATAGCTGATTACACAGAAAATTACAAATGAATTAAAAAGGACTTGTGGCTTACCATGTTATTGGCGATAGCCAGTGATGGAGAAAGCCTGGCAGAGAACTGACTGGAACAACAAGAAGCATCTTTGATAAGAAGTTTAAAACTGGCAACTCATAAAGGTCTTTCAATGAGCATACAAATGGAGAGAGGAAACCATCAAGCGCATCAAACTAGAAATTTTGATGTAATTGACAGTGTTAAGAGTAAGGATTCTTACATAGTGTCTATAATTACCATCCCAACAGGTAGTTCACCGGCTTTGGGATGGGCTCTCGATTCTCCCAAAAAATTTTATGAGAATGATAAAATCATGAGTTAGATTGTCTAACAAACAAAAGGTTACCAGGATAGATCAGAAGTCAGTTCCTTATTGCCAGCTAGAAGAAGATTTCCTCTTGCACGAACAGAGCTCAGACATACCTAGAAATTCATGTTACAAGGTGTTACTGTTGGGATACTTGTTTTCTCATATCCAATTTTGTTTCAATTCTCTAAGATCATTCATGAACAAGATGGAATTGTTCTTAACAGAACACCCTTAACATACTAACATGTTGCAAAGATTGAGAATAATATAACGGAAACTAAGAAATAATAAAATTTCATCCAGGTATCTTTAGAACCTTGAAGGAACACATTCAGACGAATGTTCAGTAAAGAATATAACCTTCAGAAAGAGCAAATTCCATTTTAGAACGTGAATGCGAACCTCCCTCCCTCCCTCTCTCTCTCTCACACACACATGCACACACACACATTAGGGGGCTTAGCACCAACAGATGTTGCAGTGGGAAGCTGATCTTATGCAACGAAGCTCAAACATAAACTTTACCATTTGAATACTCTTATCCTCCATCATATTGAACTTTTGGACTGTGGAAGAGATGCGATTTCTGCTCCATTCTTGTGTGGTGGACAAAAAATTGTGTCTGGCCTGAAAGAAGCCAAAAATGGTACAATTAAAAAAAATAATAATAACAAGTTGCTTAAGAATACAGGATGCACCCTACATGTTTAATTTTGAAAGTTGCACACTATCAGTGCATAAATATAAGCATGTGCTTTATTGATGGAGGAACGGAGTCATATGGAGAGCATGAAATAATTGATGACATTGCTCTTACCAATGACAGTTTATGAATAAGAATCTGAAGTAATGTCTATGCATATAAGAACATGAGAAAAATCTCAAAATCTAAACCAGGTAGAAAAGCACAAAAGAAGTTGCATAATAGTGCACAATGACAAACAATCGCTATGAGAACTCTCTATAGCAGTTGGACAGCAACACCAAAAACATATAGCCATAATAATTCAAACAATTTTTAGTAGCCAAGCAAGCGCACATACAGTTCTAGACATACATGTAGAGAGCTTAAATTAAAATACTCATTGCAATTTATGAAGCTAGCACATAGAAACAGAGAAAAGAAGTTGGGAAATGTGGTTTAGTTAGACAAGCCCAAACCAAAAATTTAATCAAGAAAAACTAGAACAGCAACTATAAAATTGTGCAACCACCCAAAGAATGTAAAATCACTGAGGTCACAGAAGAACTTGGCATAATTCCAAAGTGAAAGTGGAAACCTTGTAGGAGCAATGACAAAAGTGAGAACATGATTGTCATGATGTTAGTTCATTCAAAACCGGCAGTAAAATCAGCCTTTAAGTAGTTAAAACTGTAAATAATGCATTATCTGTCACAATTGTTTAGGGAAAGGACAAATATTCTGCTTAAAGAATTTCATTTTCTGGGACTGTCCCTGAAACTGAGGGCATTTAATTTCACTTTAAAAAAAAAACCATAAACAAAGCAAATAGCATTCCTTCTGAGATGAAAGAAATACTAAATAGAGTTCTCTGTTCCAGGTTTGTTGTCCTTCAGGAAAGATTGAAGCTGAAATTTTACATCAAATTCCCAAAGCAAGCAAACTCTTATAGCCCATCGGACCAAAAAGAAATTTGGGAAGAAAAACTTGGCACTTCAAGGATAACAATATTGTTGTACCTGGTAGAGCGATAACCCAAACATTTGAGCTGCTTCATCAAACGTACATAAGGAGGAATTGTTCCATGCCAGGTTTGCAGCCAAGATAGAGGTATCCTCAAACTCATTTAATTCAATCTGTTGAATTTTTTTTTTCCCAAATACCAAGGTATAAAATAAGCAACTTTGTTTTCATTTCCTAATTACATGCAACCATGGGGGTGAGATTATTGTGTAAAACCATTAACCTAACGTTAAAGCCATGCAAGAAGCGCATAACTATACCTGTGGAACAAAGAGGTAAGATGAACCTGTGTCGTGCTCTATGGAAGACAATATCTTGTGAAAGTGGGTATCAAGAAAACCATATAGCCTTGGATATGTAAACTCAACGGATGGATATCTGCAGAAATACCAAAGAAAGACTTCTTATCAATCCAGACATTTTTAAGAGCTGCTAGGATTCTTAAATTCAAGACAAAGTGCCAACTTAGTGGAAGTTCCAGAATACATTTCAATTTACTGCCCACTTGGGGCTAAAATACCAAGTGATTTTTAAGTTGGAACCAATGCTCCATGTTAATTTTTCTCCTAGGAAAACTGCAGTTCATCTTGAAGTTTTGGAGTCTTTCCACTTCTATTCATTACGTCTTTTACACAAAAGATAGGGTCCATCAACTTTTGAAAATGCACCAATTGAGGACTACTGATTCTTAAACATAGTATGTTTAACATTTATTCCCTCGATTGTATCCAACCAGCGCAACTTGCAAACGTGAGTAAAGCTCAACTTGCAAACGTGAGTAACTTAATGTGCCAAACCAGAATGTGTATAACTAAATTCAAAAGCCATCTTTTTTCATGGGAAAACTTTTTCAGGCTGGGGAACATTCACAAGTTCAGAGTAGCTTCCAAGTTTTTGATAATTACTAGTCGTTTCTAAGGGTGGAAGAGTTTTAGAATTTTGGTTAAGTAAATAATTTTGTTGTTCTTGTAAACAAAATCCTGTGCATGTAAACAAAGTGTGTTCATGTATCCTTAAAAACAATGCATGCACAGGAAGCTGGCATGTACTAGTAAGTATTGTAGTTAACCTCTTATTGCAACACGTTAGCTGAAAATGTTTTATAAAAAACCAACAAATATTCATTTTTAACATTTTCCTACAATTCTTCTGCTCTTTATAGACCTTTGAATTTTGACGGTTTTGACTGCCATCCTTAATAGAAACTTTCCCATGTATGCTTCCAACCCAGCTTGGGAAATTTTTTTCTAAGCGGACTTCCTACTCTTTGACTGCTATGGGACAAAAGGCATTGAAATGCCACCTTTCCAATACATTTTAAAACACACGGATGCGAACTCCTCCAAGGGAAAAAAATGTTTTTTTTTTTTTTGAGGAAACCAAGGAAAAAATGTTGAATGGTCAACCTATGGTACATTAAGGATAATATGTATACGCTATCACATTAGGGTGATCTTCCTATGAGTATTTAACTTATTGAGATTGAGTAAGTGGTTTGTAGGGTTAAATTTAGATTCACATCTCATTCCTCCTTTCAATTGAGGTTGAGTAAGTGGCTCTCTCCGTTCTCTTTTCCCCAATTGTCAAAAAAAAAAAAAAAAGCTTACTTATTTGATAAAATATAGTTAGTGTGACTATGATATGTACTAGACCATGCAACCTCCATCCTAATCCCTCCGAGTGAGTATCGCGGGCACCACGCGCGTCACGTGGCATGTCACGTGGTGCACTAAAACTAATTACACATCGTAAAATAATACAATATATAACCTACCGTCGTCACATAATGATAAATTATTAGTTCTAATGCACCACGTGACAATGCATGTGGTGCATTTTATACTTTTTCAATCCTTCACAGCACTCTGTCCTCTCAAATCAATCCAATAATAGAAATAAAAAATTTTACTTCAAAAAAAAAAAAAAGGAAAATCAACAAGTAAAAATAGATAGAAAAAACACACAGTCGCAGAGTAAAGAAATTACCCTTGACTTGTGGCACTGCCATTATCTTCTGAACCATTAATACACCGGGCATTAAAAGATAGAGCTGAACCAATCCCAAAAACCCCACGAGTTCTGCCCAGAGCAAGTGATTTGTATGAGGGATTGTCCTTCTCTTTTGAAAGATAAAATTGAGGAAAAACCCGATCTGACTCCGTTTGACTGCAAAACCAGTTCAAAGCCTTTGCACTCGGAGGAACTGCAACCTAAGCAAAAATATTAAATGTTAAAACAAGATCCCAGATGGGTTTTCGTTTTAGATTCTTGTGTCGGTCGCAAAATAGTGAAAAATAATTAGGTTGGCAGCGATGCGGAGGCGCGTGAGTGTCACTCGATTTTGGAGGCGAGTGAGGCGCGTGGACTATATTGAGCTAACTCCCAATATTTTCTAGTAGAGGAATTTTATTTCTTTTTTAAGGAATTCTTGAATGGGGTCATTAATTTTCGTAAATACCTCAATTGACCATCAATATCTGATTTTTCATACCACTCAGTGAAACTATTTGGAAATAGAATTTTGATGGCGAGGACAAAATACAATCTTAGTGACAAATCCTTAGTTTCAATGTAGGCAAATCCTAAATGCAACAAAAGTATATAAAGACTTGAAGATAAAGAAATAATGAATTTCTTTTCTCAAAAAAAAAACAAAAAAGATATGATCAATTTTTGTCTCTTTAGGTGAGAAAAGTTCAGAGAAGTACGATCAGTTTTAACCGATCTAATGCCCAAAAAATTTTAGTCCTTTCTTTAATGTTTTCTAACAGATCCATGCCCACACTATGGCCAATTATCAACTGGCCAAGAAATTTAGCACTTTCTTTTGTCTTAAAACAGTTCTAACTTTTAATCCACATTCCATATATGTGAAGTTCACTCTATAAATCGACTTGTATCTGTGAAGCATCAGGTAAAGATTACCTTCTCTTCGTAACAAGATTTTTAATACTGGCTAAAATTTTAGACTGATATAAGAAAATGGCTATTGTTTTTTATTTGTGAAAAATATGAAAAGAGTGGAGTTCACGAAATGTTGATTTTATTCACATGTGATTGCTACATATTTGAAGGGAAATACGGCTAGTTATAGCAGATTACTTTCGGGTGTTCACAAATCCACATATTTTCAACTTTATTTTGAGTACTTTAACTTCTTGCATTCGCATTTTAAGACTTTATGGTCAATTATCTCCATCTCATTTTCCAGTTTCACCCTCAAAATATTAAAAAAATGCGACAATTAATGGATTTTAATAGGAATTCTTCTATGTAGACTATGAATTCAACCTTTTTACTACATAAATCATCCTCATGGTAATTATCTCTCTGTTACACTTCTTCGGATGTTATACTTCATTTTACACCCTTTGACAGAATAATACATAATTAATTAGAGTTCAAAATCTTTATAACTTCTCATTGCAAGAAACATGTGACAATTTATTAAAGTGTGTAAAATGAAGTATAATATGTAAAGTGTAACATAAGAACTAAATCCGTTGAAATGTATATATTAAAATATAGGTTTTCTGAAAGTAGTATAATACCTGGAACCTGAACATCCCACTTGGACTAGAAGGCGGCTTATCTTTCAAGAATTGAATAGCCTCCTCAATTTTGTTCAAACCTTCCTCAACAGTTAATGCTGCTGGCAAAGTTCTAGTAATGCAAGTGGACATTAGAATTGCAGCATCTTCTAGCTCCAATCCTTTTTCTTCTTTCAATGCATCTACAACAACCTATCCATGAACATATGATTATAATTCCTTTAATACAGATAAATAATTAATCATCTAAGGGACAAATGATATATATACTTTAGTCTAATTACTGGTACTGTCTTAGGATCTCCCTTCACAGTTGCTTGTACATGAAGAAATATATCTATAAAACAATTTATACAGTACCTTCTTGTATCTCAAAATAAACCACATGAAATTTCTATTGAAAACTAGTTGATATATCAAAAATGGAAATAATGTATATCTCGTTATATTTTTTATGGTTTTATAGCAGGAAAACATTTTAGCTAAACAACAGTCACTAGCAGACTGTTAGGCCTGGATGAAGCCCAAGATTTATAAATGGATCTTTTTGGAAAAATAAAACTTTTTATAATTGAATTTGTTAACCCCCCCCCCCCCCCCACCACACCCCAAAAAGTTTTCTCCAAAATTATACCTAGGCTTCAAATCTCGTCTCTTGAATGAAATAAACGACAGGAAGAAAAGATAGGAAGGCTGAAGAAAAAAGACGATAATTTTCCACAATTTTCCAGTGCGTGAAAATGTAAGAAAGAAAGGCCTTCAAAATCTACTTATATTTCGTACTTGATCCTGAATTCGCTCCTCTAGCGAGACACAAAAATTATTACTTAAAAGCTGTTCAGTTTGAAAAATTCTCCTATTGGTCCATTTTTTCTGGGTTCATTTCCAAGCTAGTCGAGTCATGAGTTAGAAAGCAAGCTAAAGAACCTCTGATTTTGCATCTTTTGAGGCGCAAAGAAGAGAGAGCTGCCGCCGGAGAGGATGTTTGATGTAGTAATTGGATGAGTTCAAGCAACTGGGAGTCGGAGTTAAGTATCTCCGGCGGTGTTGCGGCGTTAAGCGGGGAGAGAGAGGGAGGTTGGGAAAGCTGTGGGAACGTTGTAAAGTGTGGTGGTCCATTGGTGGCTTGTTGAAGAAATTAACGTGTTGACGTCCTACTTCATTTTGTAGAAGAGTTGGAAAATGGCAAGGGTCACTCCCAGCGGAGGCGGCAGAGGCTTTTTTCTTTTTTTTCTTTTTTTTCTTTTGGGGTTGGTTTTTCTTTTTTTTTTTTTTTTGTGTTTTGTGGGTTTTTTTTTGGAAAGAGGAAAGAAGAAAGAGAAAAGAGAAAAGAAAGAGGGGGAAAGGGGTGGGGGGGGGGGGGGGGGGGGGGCTGGTTTGATTAGATGAGAAGATTGTATGTCCAAGAAAAAATGGAAGAAAATATCTTGGAGACTTCATTTTCGGGATCGAAGATGAAGCATTTATACATGCGTGCATGCATGGTTGACTTGGGACGGCGGATAAGCACTTTAAAAATTTATATTAATACCAGATGGGCTTGCACAGCCTAAATCCACCCGAAATTGTATGTTCATTTTAATACTTAGTAGAAGAGAAATAAAAATTGAGAACAAATACTTTTGTTTGTGATATTGCGATAAAAATATTGATATATAATCTCAAATCATATTTAATGGTTAATGCAATAAATACCATATTAAAGACTCAACTTGGTAAAAGTTCTAACAAGAAAGTAAAAAAATGAAAATATAATTGCCATAGTACATCCTATTATAACACCTAACATCATCTTGACAGTAACACTTCATGAGTTCCATAGTAAAAACTCCAGAATTGACTCTTTTTTTTTTTTTTTCCTTTTACACTATAAGCATAATACTAAAATATAAATTCAATCATAAAAAAAAAGATAAAATCATAAACTATTTATCAACAAAAATAATAAATTTCTTCATGTAATTAGTGCAATGCATAGCAAGATCCACCATTTTTTAGTTCATAAAGTTTTAATTAAATGATATTGTGTTGATATTACTTGTTAAAAAAGATAATTATTTTTACTCAAATATATAGTTTATCATTCCAAAGAAAATAAAGAAATGTTAGTACAAAATTCTTTAAAATATTTTGTAAGAATATGAAAAAAATCCATTCATTGTGTTATATGAAGAAAATGGAATTCTTAATCGATTCCAAATGCCTTCATCTTTATTGCTTTTGGCCTATTAAACAATGAAGTCATTACATTGTAGATGTTTATGGATTCGGTTAAAGTTCTCACTTACCATTGGTAAATTCTTGATTGAATCCTTCAACTTGGTAAGTAGTTTAGCTTACAAAGATATCATGTTAGTAATATGATATAATGAATTTAAATTGTAAAATTGATCTAGTTATGAAACAAAAACAAAGCTCTAAAATCATGTCATTACCATATAATATAGAACAAACTTTGGTTCCTTATTTGATTATAGAGTTAACATTCACAAGTTTGTAATTAAAAAACTCAAAAGTGTTATCCCAATTTGCTTGCGGATAGATAAATCAAACCCTTAACGCCAACATTGTAAACAACTATTTGCTGAATGTTTAAAGATTTCGATTGAAAAATTTCGCTGCACATGTGATCCTAAAATTACTTGCACAATCATTGTCCATTTTTAGATTCCAATATCGACTCCAAATATTGGGTAAATCATCTTGTCATTATCAATAAAAAGAAAAGAAAACCAAGACAAGTGTCCTAGGTTTTGGTAGGAGAAGACCCCGATCAAAGAATAGAAAAAGATATGAAATTTGATAACTATGTTCAATAATGGAATATGAAGATGGCAGCATTGTTGATAGGAAATAATTTCAGTTATAGAAGTTGTCAATAAGTAGGGTAATAACAATTTGTTATTCAGATGAGTGAGAAACACCAAAACGCAAGTCATAATATAAAAGACTAATGAAACCTCAAAAGTTCAATTTTCTAGTAACTATTAAATTCAATAAGGGGCAAAACAGTCTAGGAATGGAGATTTAAAAGCTTCTCAGCTAACACTGCCACATGGCAATCATTGGGATTGCTACAGTAACTCACTTGTCTTTTTATTATATAGAAGACATTGGAATCATCTAAAATCTAATAATGTTTACAACAATTAGCTTAATATAATTTTTCATCAATCTTCCCACCTCCATCTCTAACTTGCAACTATAAAATTTCTCCAATGAGCATGCAATCAATCACATTGCTAGTTAGTAAACTTATATTTGAAAAACAAATGCTAATTATTATCTTTTAAACAACCACACCATACACACTATTGAGAAGAAATTGAAAAGAATAATATAAAAACAATTTTTGACATGATTAATGTAGAATCCAATAGCAATTTCGGTATCAGTACAACAATTAGTTTGATATTCATGATAAACAATTACATTTACATTGTGTTAAGCTCTACCAATTTCCCATTGAATTGCATAAAAATGCGTTAAAATTTCTAAAAAATAAACTAATTGTAAGTATCAAAATCTAAATAAAAAAACTCATAACTACAAAGTAAAAAAAAAAAAAAGTTAGTGGTTACCTTAAAAAAAAAAAAAACATAGCCATTAATAAACACAAATGTTATTGATGTTTTGTTTTCATTTCCAATAAGGCTAACTCTTTTTTACCTAAAAATACTATCTTTTAATATTATATGCAATTAATGATTGGAGAATGGCTTAAATGCCTTTCCATTAAGGCAAGAAGCCTTTCATTTCAATAAGAAAAGAAGTTATTTGCTACCCAATTAGAGTGCCACATGTCAAGTGTAGGAGTTACTACAGTAACTCTCACGTCTTTTTATAATATAGTTAAATAGAGATTACATTGAAACAATTAAAATATGATTTTTTTTATTTTTTATCAGTATCACTTATTCTATTTCTACTCTTATTATCATTTAACCTATCTACGGGAGAACTTAACTGGGTTATGAAAAACTAATGGAGACTAAACTACCATTAGACCAAACAGGTGCACTTTATGCACCTGCATAGATTTGAAGCCAAATATTAGTGTTAAATTGATAGGAAGTAAGGTTTGAACTTTTGACTTCTCATCCCACAAAGACTTGAGTCTTTTTGTGGTGCTCAACGACCCAAGAGCTATTGGTTTAAAATATATCTTATTTAATAGCTAGTTCTTTTACGCTGATGAAATGTACATTTTCGTGAACAAATAAATAATTGTACATTTGTGCACTATAAATGTACAACTTTACTTATGAACAATACATTTCGTCTATATTGGATGTAAAAAGTATTTTCAATAGTTGACATTTAAGTGCCGAAGAATTAACCTATTCATTACACTCTAATAGTTTGGAACTGTTACACTTTTTCTCCTTTTGCCCCAAAGCATTATGATAGTTATAGGTATACTATGCAAATTTACACAATCAAATATACCTAATTTCACATGGATGGATAATAGCCGTTCTGTTTCAATAAAAACCTCATTTATGTGGAATAAAGTTTTTGAGGCGGCTAATCAAATAGATTATTAGAATATGGCGGCATATTCTGACCAGAGAAAACTGACCGTCGATATTGACATTGTTATGTATGCTAGCTAGTATTTAAACTGTATGTCCATTAAACTCAATCAAGGGCTTAATTAGTCTTAGACTGTAGCTTTGATCTTGCTGACTTTTTATTTTTTCTGTTGGCAAAAGTACTAGGTCTTTGACTCAATGATTCTTGTTACGTGTATTCTAAAGAAAGTCAATTAGTTTTCATTTCCTTTAAAAGCCAAAAGAAACTGTTAATTGTTGATTATTTACTATTAAAAATTTCTTCATGTTTAAGAGAAAACAAAATAATACTGTTAATTTGCTAGGTCACTCACTGGAAGACAACTAACTAAAGTAGGACTGTTTCCGTCATATGAATAATTGAAAGAAAAATTATAATTCAAAACATATGCAAGGAGAATAATGTCACTAATATTGCTGACATTTCATTTTTTAGACCAAATAAAATTGTTCCGTTATTGGACAATTACTTTATTCAGCATCACTGATTAAGGGCACTTAAGAAACAAATTATGATTAACTTCCAAATCGACTTGGATATAAAACTCTGGCTGCTAGAAATTGACACTTTTGGATTCTTTCGAGATTGAAAAGTGCATATCGTCTCCTAAGTCGTGTTTGATGACTTTGGAATCTTATCAGGTGATCCGAAAATGCCGTAGACAATCTGTTTTGTACTCTTCTTGGCGCAATGTAGGAAAATTTAACAAACCAAACTATTATATTTAGTAGTGAAATTCTTAGATGGTCAAGTTCACAGCCCCTTGTGGGTCTTGTAAAGAAAAAGAGTGTCAAATAAGTATAATAATACATATTGATATACAAAAATGGTGTAAAAATGTTTATATAACTTTATTTTTTTTATCACAGAACCTACAGGTGAAGTCATAAATCGATCCATTTAAAAATTTTCCGTTTAATAGGCTACATAACAAGTTTTAGTGACAGTTAGACCAAACTATTATATTTAGTAGTTTAATCGGTTGCTTGGTAAGTTACAGTGATAGTTGCATAGTAGTTGATGCCGTTTGCATTTTATAAGAACTGTGCAGGCTTTATAGACTTGTAGGTTTTGTTTTTGTTTTTGAGACCAGCAGCCCTCACTTTTTATTTATTTTTTGAATAAAAAAATATTGAGGTTTTATTTTTTTTCTTGTAGTTTCTTGTCTAAATTCTTGTGATTTTTATTCATCAAATTGATTTGGATCCATCAACCTATATCACCCTCATGATCATTATCACATTCCTTGATTTCATGTTTAAAATTTTCATTCAACTTGTTTCGATTTCTAGAATTAGTTTGATCTTTTCTTTAGCACAACATTAATAAAAGGAAATAGGGATCACAAGTTTCATTTTCCACCAGTTCACCATCTAGATTTAAAAGTAAAAAATTGACGGATGAGATTGAATCATGCTGGCCAAAAATGGAACTCCAAAACGACGTCGTTTCACTTAAAAAATAATTACATTGTAATTCTGTAAAGTTACACTATAATGTTAGACAATTATGCTCTGATGTTGAATAATGTTAGACAATTATGCTCTGATGTTGAATAGTTAAATCGCATTCAACTTGCGGGAACCGGGGAGAGAGAGCAAATTGCGAGTTCCTGTTCCATAAAATTATCTTCTGCATCTCGTCAAAAAAGAAAAATAATCTACTAGATCACATACTTGTGCACATAAATTGTAAAGCAAGTAACAGGAAGATTATCATCATCACAACAGCTATCATTTCTTGCTGGTGTAGGTAAAACTATCTTCTTATTGGGGCGAAAACTTGAAAGAGTTCCTTAGCATGCCATTCCAATTATTTTGACCACATTCAAAACTCTGAATTTTTTATTCATTCAATTCTATCAGCAACCACATTTTACCAGTTAGGATTCTCAAATATGCTTCATTAATCTAAGTTAACAACTAATATTAAGTCACCCTGTTCTTTAATCTTCAAACCACAAAGGCGGCTTAAATGTACACTGTGTAAGGTATGGGACATGCTGCATTAGTAGTCATGGGGGAAGTGATTGCAGGAAAAAGCAGGAACCATAACGCAGCCGGACATGATTTCTTTGGATTACTGAGCGAATATATCCAGAACGCAGCCGGACATGATTTCTTTAGATTACTGAGCGAATATTGTATAACTGGAGGCGGCGTGCATGGTCGCATGAAATGAAGCATGATTTGCAGCACATTGGCTGCTTCCAGAACTTTTCTTTCTTTCAAGAAAAAATGAGAACTTGGATCCAGCCATCCATAACCAGTAACGTTTTCTACCAATAGATTCATAATAAGTCATGAGACGGATCATTTCAGGGTTAGAAAAACTCTGACAGCCTATCAACTTGTTGAAGTCTCAAAAAGCTTTTTTTTTTTTTTTGTATTCTTTTTGTTTTGGCTTTAAATATATGTACTAATGTTTAAACAATTTGGTAATGGCATGCAATACTTGAAGATTTCTCTTTCTTGATAAGGGCAGCATATGCGATGTGTACGAGACGACTCTGATGTCAAACATATATATTTAATCAAATTGTTCTCTCAAAGATAAGTTACAATGTAAGGGAATTAAAAAATGATGGATCCATCAATTCTGCAGCCACTATTTTTTATCGTCTAACACATCAGAACCTCATGAGAGTAGCAGAAATCTAGCAGCATGAAAGTTGCAGACAAGGGAAAGAATTTTAGGCTTGCTCGATCAGTTCAGTATTTTAGCCCCTGATTGCCTTTTTCCATGCCACAATATTGGTCATGACATTTTTCCAGATGTGCAAAATATTCTTACGGCACCATTTCTTCCACTTTGTGCTATCAACATACATCCATGGATACTGCACACCTCAACTATATTTTGCAATTCAATAATAGATTCTTTCATCATCAACATGACACCGGCATAATCTCAGAGGTCACTTTTGTCAAATTCTTAAATGACACTAGTAAAGATGCATAATGGATCCAAACTCGTCAATCAATATTTGCAAACGTCCAGTAGGCAAATTGTAAGATTGAGTGAATTTCCGACCATCCTTTAGGCGAGCTGCAAGATTGAATAGTCTTGCCAAAGAATATCAATTGACAACCTGAATAAAATTTGCGTAATACACTACAGAAAGGATTCTTGACTGTCTTGAGCAGCACTGTACTAAATAATCTAGCTCCCTATCTTCTTCAAGATAAGGGGACTTGAACAATTGTCAAGGCATAAGTGCTTGATTGTTTCAAAAAAAAAAAAAAGGCATAAGTGCTTGATGATTCACGATCCTGGTCAGCTGCATCATTTGCAGTGTTCATTTTAAATTTAAAGAAAAAAGAAAAAGAAAATGGAAAAAGAAAAAAGAAAACGTTGGGCTTGGGCGGCACAACTGGGCAACTGGGCTGAAACTAATGCCACCCAATCTGGGAGCAAACTGTTTCGCTCGATGGATCTGGATCAATAAATCCTTCTGCCCCAGTCAAATTACGGTTGTTGAAGCAAACTAATTTTACCAAATTATCAGCTCTTTAGTAAAACTTCAGCCCAAAATTCATCGACGGGTTTGATCCAAATTATTCATAAAGCCTACTTTAAAAGTCCACACCGAATTCAGCCCTGAAAAACGAACCAGCCTCGATGGTTGTAGGCCCAAATGAGAGCCTTGGAAAAATGAGGCGGGATCCTGGATTGGATATGTTTAAAAAGGGTTGTGAGAACCACTTCTTGTCGAAGAACAAGAACCTCATGAATTATTTCCCACTTTATGGGCCGTTGAGTATTGAGCACTGAGATTTACGGTCCAAAACCATGAAACGCACTCATCTCTCGGCCCATGTATGTTAATTGAATGCGGGGCTAATTACATTTTGCCAAGAAGTGGTTTTCCAATACAATTATAATCAATTATATCTAAAACAAATGTTGGGGAAATTTGAATAAAGAATATTATCATTTATTTAGGTAAAAACTGCTATATATAAACTAGCAACAAGATTAATTTCTTTTTAGCCTACACCAAAGAATCTACTTAAACAATTATTTCATAATTATTTTAAAATTTTCATGCAAAAAGTAGTGGGGCTTGGAAAAGGTTGCTTCAATATACTAGTAATTTTAGACATGGCTTTAGTCCCTAAAAGTAGGATTGTTAATTTAATGTCTTTTTGAAAGATGTGGTTTTATTGTCCCTACTTAGAAATAAGGGATAATTACATATACCTCCCCTGAGGTTTATCGTAATTACACTTAGCTCCCCTCAGGTTTCAAAAATTACACTTGCCTCCCCTATTTCATAGTTTTGGTAACCAAAAAACCCATTTTGCTGATGTCAGCAAAAAAATTAATTGAATACCCTAAAATGCCCCTAGGATTTTTTTTACTAAAACAAGAAAACAATTCTTAAAAATAACAAACTAACTAATTCAACATAAAATAAAAAATAAGCCATAATATTATCCAATATTACCACTAATGCCCAACAATTATGTAGCTTAATATACCTCTACCACTTAGTGTTCTACTTTATAAATCTTTATCATCTTTTTTATTATCCAAAATATGCCATAAATAAACGAGATAACTATCAAACAAAATGAGATGATCAAAAAAATTTGCAAAATTTGTGCTATGTGAACCTTCACTCTCAAGAATAAATTAAAATAAATGTTAAGCTTTTTTTTTTCCCTTTTTATTTTCCTTTTTTCATGTCTTTTTTACGTTTTTGTTTTTCTATAATTTTTTTGAGGTAATTATAGTGAGATCCAAGGGTATTTTAGTAATCCCAAGTGCCCAAGGGAGGTAAGTGTAATTCTTGAAACCTGAGGGGAGCTAGGTGTAATTATGATAAACCTCAGGGGAGGTATGTGTAATTATCCCTAGAAATAAACTGTTGCCACCGATGATAGTCAAGATCAAAAATTGATAAAGAGTTGTATAGAATAATAATGAAGACCAAAGGACATAAACCTTTGCATAAGCTCAGAGATCAATTTCAATAAAATGAAAATAAAATGAAATGAAAATGAAACCACAGGAATACAATTACCTTATATTAGAAAATTATTGATACATACTTGATTTTTCATAATGAAAACTTGATATAAATTCACTTCAAAGTTGGTCTCTTTCACACTTCAAAGGTAGTCTCTTTCACTCCTAGCATATATATATATATATATATATATATATATATATATATATATACTTTAATTTCTTTAGCAATAGTATAGAGTGAAAAAGATTATTTTTGGAGTGAATTTATGAGTAATTATTAAAGTGATGTATTTAGAGTGGTGCGAGATTTAATTATTTGAGAATCATATAACTGTATAACAAAACAATCTTGTTATGGGATTTTTTATTCCCATCATCCAAATTTCCTTAATTTTGCTTCTTTTTGTCCTCATCCCTTTCTAAGGATAATGATTCACTAACTTTTTTTTAACCATGATACTTATTCATAAAAAGGTAAAAAGTTTTAATAAAAACTTATTACTTTTTTGAAAAAATTTACTATTTTTTATCATTTTGTCATCAGAGTATTTTTACAAAGAATACTATATTTTATGCTTGTGCTATGGCATGTGAGGTGCTTTTTGTGCCTCTTCGTGCCTCCTTAGGTGCTCAAGGAGATGAATGAAAGCTTTTCTAGACAATCCTTCATGTAAATGGGAGACGCCAACAGAATAGGCCAGGATTACCAGACAAGTCTCCAGGTGCAAATTTGTACTCAAAAGAGCAATCATTGTCACTCAAAACTTTAAAACCATTTTTGGCTTTAGTGGGCAGTTTCTTGTTAACAATCTACCTCAAATTACTTTCTTGGTTCTTACTTCTTTAGAGGATAAATTTCAAAGGGATGTCGAAACCATGCATGTATTGACTATTGAGAGTGTCTAGTGTCTTTTAACTCAAAAGGAAAAAAATACAAACAAAATAAAAAGTAGATTCTAAGATCACAGTTCTCTCCTTTTGATTTTTTTCGGGTCATAAATCGCCACAAGTGGTTATATGGAGCTTCTATTTACTTTGTAAATGGATGGAGCAATGCTTATTATGTAGGGGTGGTCTAGTAGTAAAAAAGACTAAAAGGTTAGTTAAATTCACACTAGAATATTGCTTCTTCTCTTAATTTTTTTTTCTTTCTGTACTTAAACTGCCTGATTTCATGTCAGTTTGTGTTTGGCTTAGGGCTGTTCAAAAAAACTCGAAAAATCGAAAAATCGGAAAAACCGATCCGCCCCGAACTGAAAAAAAGGGTAACCGAACCGGTTTTTGGTGGCGGGGCGGTTTGCGGGGCGGGTTATATTTTAATCGGGGCGGTTCGCGGTTCCATTTTTGCGAACCGGCGGGTAACCGAACCGAACCGAAATGGGGGTAGTTATGTAATTTCACATGTCACTTATGTAATTTCATATATTAGTTTGGGTGTTCATTTGGCTATTTGTTGAATATTTATGTTTTTACATTGATTGAAATGAGAAGATGAAGTTTGAAAGACTAAGTGATTATTTTCTTGTTTATATAGTTTTTGGTTATTTGTTGAATATTTATGTTTTTATGTTGATTGAAATGAAAAGATGAAATTTGAAAGACTAAGTGATTGTTTTCTTATTTATTTAATTTTTGTTTTTTTGAAGATTAAGGTTTTGGATGTAATTTAACTTTAAGATATTAATGTTTGTATTATTAGTGATTTATAATATTTTGTAATTTTTCTTGTTTATTTTTTTAAAAATATAGGTAAATTATTATGGACCGGGTCGGGTACCCGCCCTATCCGAACCGGTTTTGCGGGTAACCGGAAGGCCGGGTACCCGCTACATGTGGACCGGTTTGCGGTTCGAATTTTTGCCGAACCGCAAAAACCGGTTCGGTTCACATTTTTTGTCCATGGACCGGGTACCCGGTCCATGAACACCCCTAGTTTGGCTACATACATATATGCATAGATATCAGTATTGATTCTTTTACAAATTAAGAAAAGTTCAGTAATTATACAACGAAATTAGAAAGTAATGGAAAATGAAAGTTACTCGCACTCTGGATATAGGAATGGAAAATTTTCGGCACAAAGGAATGTGACTTTCTAAGAGTGATGATTCCAGATTTCAAGATTTGTACGATTCTGACTCCAAAAGTGAGAAACTAAAACAAAAAGATGAAATGATTGTGGAAATAATTAGTACTAGTCTTCCAACAAATGCCATCATGTAACACTAGTAGATTTTAGTCTACTCTTATGACTTGTTTGGATAAAATCCCTGTTTATCAAAACTTATTTTCAAGTGCTTTAGATTTGTATTCGTGATTCATGAGCTATGCTACTAATGGAGGCACAAAAAAGCTTTGAAGTTGACAAGTTTGCGCCACATTTTTTGTGTTAGGTTCAAAGGTGGCGCTAAGTATAGAGCACTTGCATAATGCCAGAGCCCAGTGTGTGTCTAAATGTATACATAATAGCGTCAAGTCATCATGTGTGCTTGTTAACCTGCCCGTATTATTGATGAATTCATGTTTTCATGACCTACCTTTGATGAAGCTTTGTAAATTTAGAATCACCATAAAGAATGGAAAGTCGTGAACAATTACGTGTGTCATCATATTTGTTTCTAATACTAAATAATCCAAGTACTTGATTTTCTAATCTTCATTGTACTAGTATTTGATTCCGTCCATTGCTGTGTAAGTTCCAGGATATCAGGAGTCTACTGACCAGCCAAGACAGTCTTGATCATCTTTTACCCCCACCCACATTTGGACCGGGCCCACGGGTACCAAGGCTTGGTGGGATCCACTGAGCCTTGGTGGCTCATTTATCCATCACCCGTGGACTTGATCCATTCCAGAAAAATCCCCCTACTTGGATGTTGTTAGTATCAGTATTGGAAGGTGTACGAGCACAACCAAGACGACCGGAGAGAAAACTGAAAAAAAGCAGCACAAAGAGGAACAGAAGTAGACTTGGGACAACAATGTTTTATACTACATCAAAGGAGATTTAAATGCGTTTGACAGCATTGGACATCTGCAGAGTCAAAACTTACATTCCATGACTTTCAGGATTGAGTTTTGTTCTTAGAATTCCACAGATGATCAACACTTTCAAGTTACAAAAATGTTGAAGCCAAGAATTTGAACCTATTAATATATTTTTATGAAATCCTTGAAATTCATTGATGAGAAATGGCATGGAGACTATTCCTGGCACCATTTTCTGGTTGGAGGGAGTGAGCTTTTACTCTATTCAAGAACTGCCTTACAGCATATATTACAGGGAGGGGATTCTCAAGATGCACAGCGTGCCCAGAGTTTGGAATTTCAACTTTTGCAGGATTAGTCTTCATCCTTGTATTATAGCTGATATTTTGAAGCATCTTGTCAGCAATTTTCTTAAACTTGGCATCATGTTCTCCAACAATGAATAGAACTGGTAGGCTGCACTGCTTCAGATCTTCCCACAATGGTCTAATCATGAAAAGAAAGGACCAAAAACAGTCATTGATCCGAATGAGAATCAAGAATTATGTCCCATTAATCTTGAAGATTTCACTTAAAAAACACATGCCAGCTGATGAATAGTAGAGCCTAAGGTAGTATTTCTTTAATAAAGAAGTCGTCTCCATGTATACAATCTTAACGTTCATTATTGATTTGGTCCAAGAATTCTGTAGATTAAGAGGTATCTTTTGCGTATTATGGGGTTATTCATGTATATAGTCCTTTTCACTTTACAATGTATTGAGCTATACCTTTGAGTATTCGTGAAGACTTTCTGCAAAAGACTATGGAAACTTTAGAATCTTGGATTCCTCAAGACAAATTGATAAAAGTTGTAGTTTAAGGCAAACAAGTACACTGATAATAGAAAAAATTTGTTAAAGTACTTGGATTAACGGTATTTTGTTTGCCAGAAGGTAGCAATACAATCAGAAAATAGTTACCTGATTCCACAATTATATCTGAAGCTATACTCAAAATGCGGAATGAGATATGAGGAACTCAAAATGTATAAAGAGCAAAAAAAAAAAAAATCCAAGGACTTACTGTTGTCTCCCGATACTTGAATCAGACAGTACTTTTGCAAGAGTGTGCAAGTCATCATGCTGCAAGCGTTTAGTATCTATTTTATTGAAACGTGGATGGCTCCTTAAGCTGCATGGTTGGTAAACTGTTACTAAGGTGGCCATATTCTAGGAATGGTTACAGAGATAATTAGTTGAAATCCGCAGCAAACATTGTTATAAAAAAGGATCAGTTACCTATGCCACATCTCTTCAGAATACCAGGCATCTACAAAGTGTTCGAGGCCATGCAAAACAAGGGAGCAAACTTTAAAATTGTCTTTGGCTCAACATGCCTTTCTTGCCCCTGGATCTGCCAATCCAGGACTTTCCGAGATTATAACAGCTCCTTCAACCTTCCAAGATAGATCATATTCAGAAACTGATGTATATGGAAATCAATAAATTCAACTTAGATGGTTAACATATCCACTTATGTACCACATCACCAGATTTTAAGGACATGTGTAATGCGATCCTTGCTCCCATTGAGTATCCAACGAGGATAAGCTTTTCAGAGGCTATGTTAAGAACTAACTTATGCAACATACCAGCAATGGCCTCAACCGAGAGACTATGCAGCTTCATGGAACCATTAATAGCTTGAGATTTCAAATTAGATCTACCGTGACCTGGAAGATCAATTGTTATGCATCTTACTGATATTGAGAGGGCTTTCATAACAGGTATCCAATCTTCACCACATCCAAGAAAGCCATGAAGAAAGACAAGTACATAATCCTGCACCATTAGAAATGGAACGAGCAAAAAGGATTATAGGTTAGTAGTGAAATTAGGTTTTCAAATGAAATAGATCATTATTCATTACTACACTTTTTTATTTTGAAAACTATCTTGTTAGTGAATTTCAGAGGAATTGGAAATCAATCCTCAAAGTTATCAATTTTCCCTAGCGAAGAAACTTGCTCATCATCTAGATTATACATTTGCTCTTTATGCACATAAAATCCTTTTACTTTTCTCCTGGAACAGGAAAAAGGTGAAACATAGAGATTTCAGAGAACAATGGGCAGAAATAGGAAAACAGTTATTAGCTCATGATGAATGGAGAACTCTTTTACTAAAAATATCAGGTCTTCCATTTTGCTAGACTCGAGCAGTCCACACTCATCTTTGTTTTCCTTTTCAG
Source organism: Mitragyna speciosa (assembly GCA_024721245.1). Lineage (NCBI taxonomy): Eukaryota > Viridiplantae > Streptophyta > Magnoliopsida > Gentianales > Rubiaceae > Mitragyna > Mitragyna speciosa. Next base: position 21,657,732 of record CM045564.1, on the reverse strand, counting down.
AAAGCACCATCCAAAGGCCCTTTAAAACATTATGATGTCTACATGCATAAATTAGCATACCATTTCTATGGTCCTCTATCAGCCTTCTTCCCACCTATTCTTACCCATAGCTCTGATCAGCATTTCTGCCATCATTTGATATATATATGCATGTCAGTATATGTCTCTGGATGTTACTTGGCTTTTCCAAGACTACATTGTCTAAATGCTAGTATGTAATGATAAATATTATGAAAAGTAACATTAATTCAAATTTCTATTCTTACACTAGCTCCCTTTCCCATTCTAGCACATTCAGAGAGTAGGAGACACCGTCTAAATCAACTGGTAACTGGTAATTATGAACCTGTTCTTCATTACAAGTTCGAACAAGCACATTTTGATTGATTTGAAACCTCTGCAGGAACCGACCAGTATCAACAACAGAAGCCCCTGCAAAGCCATTGTCTGAATTGAAATTGATATCTGAAGGCTCTGCACCCAAATCTTCTTTAAGCCATTTGTACGTCCCAAGACCATGAGCTAAGCATGCTGATGGTTCCTTCTTCATCAGCCTACGTATTTCAGCATTTTGCAAATCGAGATAACTTGAGAACTGGAGATAAGATGACAATCCCAAGCCACTCTCAAATGTAGCACTAATGCTGAACCCATCGTGCCACTAATGCTGCTTTTTCAAAACCCCCCACATGCTTGGTTTAATAACCTGATAAGAAACTTCAGCAAACCCAAAGTTAGGTTCCTGGGGACTAAAATTCCTGTTTGATGTGACAGAATCCTACATATAAACTTTAAGGATGGGACAGAATTAGTTGGAGAGCAAAGTTCTACTCAATTCTGTTGTCATCAAATTTCAAAATGCAAATGATAATTATCCAGTGAATGGCAGAAGCTGATATCAGCAAACAGTTCCTGTAAGCATAGACAAAATACAGAGTTGATCTTCTCTTATGGATAAGAAGACAAATTAAGTGGCCTGAAACTTTAACCATACAACAATGATAGAAATGCACATGCAGAGAAAGTTGGAGGAGTAAATCTGCGAAGCTATAAATCAGGAGAAGAAAACAAAAAGCATGGAGAGATGATTCTGCTTAAACTAGCCAAACACATATGCAAAGTTGTATGCACCATTAAAGCAACCTTGTTTGGCCACCTAACCTTGCTCAGCATTATGAGTACAGAACTCTGTTTGTATTTGGCCCACGGTTGGACAAATTTCACATCACAAGTTTAAAAACAAAATACCTGACTACAAAACTCTTCCAAAGTTAGTATCGAGGAAGCATTATTACGTACCACAGCAACAACTCCTGAGTGTATGTTTTCCTTTTAGTACGTCCAGAGGATTTTCTCTTGTATTATTTACAGTCTCATCAAGCGCCACAGGTAAGCTAGTTTCTTCACAAAATTTGACAATATCAGCTTCATTCGAAACAGGTTCCTGAAATTAGAAATTGTAACAGATAATTAAATCACAACAAAAGCATGAAAGTTTCTAAGATATCATACCAACAAAAGATTGAACACTGCAAATTTGATACTTCCATAAAATTTGAATGCAAGACATGCGCAAATAGTGACAACAAAATTAGCAGAATTTGATCTCGATGAACTATTTATAGAAACAAAGGAATAAGAAAAAAATGTGCCCAATTCAAAACACAGGATAATATACTTTTTAAAGAATTTGGAAACAAAAAGAGATTAACCAGATCATAATGCCATTTCGATGGTGAAATACCTCAATATATTGCAGGCTGCAGTTTTTCACCAAATTAGCAAATTCTATTGCTTCAGCAAATGTCCAACTTCGGTTGGCGTCAACAAAGAGTTCAACTTGATTCCCCACTTTTCTCCATATCTCTTGTATAACCTGGGCATCCTCGATGGGATTGGCTCTGCGTGCCGCCTATCTATCTATCTATCTATCTATCTATCTATTCTCTCTTTAAAAATACGGTATCTATTCTCTCTTTAAAAGTACGGTGAGTCTTGGAGTCTTTGCACCTTATAGAGTTAGTTTTCAAATATGCCTAAAATACCCTCATGTGTCTAATTATAATAGAGTTACAAACTCTTTACATTCCTTTGTGAATTTCATTGAATTTAATTTTTGTTGTTAATTAAAATAAAATAATTTCCCATACAAAAACCATTTACCTACCCTTCAATTCAATCCTCAAGAGACCAATAATACCAATAAACTTTAACATTTGTTCATAAGTTAGTTTTGACTTTTTAAAAACCAAAGGATGATGATTCATAAAAATGTCACTATAGATTCTAAAAAAACAAGCAAAGTACTAAATTGTACTAAATTACGTTAATAAAATATAACATAGCTTTAAATTTTATTAAATGATTACAGTATTATGTTTAACAAATAAGTTGTTTCCAAAAATAATATATTGAAATTTGGGCTATGAATAAGCACTCTACTAGCAAGTTCTTTTTTGTCTTTTTTTTAATACATCTATGTCAAGCTAAAGTTTTGGTGATTGATGAAATAATTCAAAAATAATATATTAAAATTTGGGTTATAAATAAGCACTCCGCTAGCAAGTTTATTTTATTTTATTTTATCCATGCCAAGCTAAAGTTTGGTGATTGATGAAATAATTCAAAAAATTGTATACATTTTTCAAAGTTCAAACAACAAATTACATACTTATCTAAATGGTTCATAACTATTGACTTTAACAATCTATGAAGGATGAAAAAATTTTAGGTACATGTTTTTCATGTAAAATTTAAAATAGATAGAGCACTTATAACAAAAAAATAGTACAAGATGTATGATTTTACAAAACAAAAATGAGAAATAATTCAAAGAGTACTATTAACGTTGACTCATAATTTTATTTGTGAAAGAACCCCTTTTATTTCATTTTTTGAACAAAACTTCTTCGATTAGACAAGGATTTAAAAAATATAAAAATACGTAACAAACATTTGTAAAGTCGATTTCATAAATGAATACAATAAGATACTAAATGATATACTTGTACAAAAATGGAGTTTTCCATATCAATGATATAAAGCAATTTTACTTGATTGCAATGGATCTTTTTTCACATTAAAAAAAATGATTGTTTGCATCATTTAGAAGGCAACTAAGTTAATTTTGTCAAATTCTTTTTAAGTTTTTTTACAACCATGTTAAACGTCTAACACGCAAATGACTATAATTGAAAATTCACCAATCTAAACACACTAATTGAATAAAGAACCTGGATTCTAAATGGGAAAAATATGTATCTTATTTATAACTATATAGTTAAATAAATAATTATTTTTAGAATCTAATATTACACATATTAAACAAAGTTTTTTTCACCAAATTAATAATTACTATTAAGATGTATGGGATTTCAAGTATCCATTTGAGTTGATATATTGATAGTACATTATAAAGTAAATAGGTTTTAAGTTTAATCATTAATATTTGTAGAGAAAGAACTTCAAAATATTTTTAACAACATCATTTTGTAAATAAAACAATTTTAATATAAATTTTTAAGTATAATGATACTTGAACATAAAATAGATTTGATTTATCATAATGCCAGCTATATATTATCTGCAAAGCTTTAAATAAAATATTTAAAAGTTTTAAGGTTATGACTTCAAATTCAAACCATAAATTTCAACAACAATTATTTTAAGAAAAGAATAATAGATAATCAATTTAGCATGGTATTCATAAAATTATATAAAGTTTTAGTATCCAAGAAGTATTATATTTTAAAATAAATTTACATTTACATTATCTCAGTTTAAAACTTGCACCTTCCAAATAGCTATGTATGCGTGTTTAAATAATTATTAACATGTTTAGAAAAAAGAAGATTTATCCTTTTTTTTTGTCTATATACAAATTAATTAAATAAAAAATGCGACTTCATGCAATGTTAGAGAAAGAGTTGTCAATTAGATATTATCTCTTACTTAAGTTCTTTTTATCTTTTATTTTTTAGACTATTGGTGCAATAAAATTTAGATCGAAAAAAGAATGTGACTCTGTCCAATGTACCTATGATGATCAAGAGTTACGAATTTTATTAAGTAAACTCTACTAAAGTTTATCTTTTGTGTAGTTTTTGAAATTTATCCTTTTTTATTATTAATAAAATAAATTCAATAGAACAAAGATGTAACTTATTTAATATAAGAGGAAGAATTTTGAGTTCAGTCAAACATATTATTTCCTAAATTTTGAGAAGTAACTTACTCTGTGCACCTAAACGCATTCAAATAGCATTATCTCACATATTTTAAATTGTTTTAGGAAGGGAAATGTTTACTATTTTAAAAGAAGGCATAATTCATTTTTTTGGTTGTCCAAGAGAATGGGAATTCTTTAATTTAGAAATATTATGAAGTTCTCTTAATGTATCGAGAGGCATGTATATACGCTATTGAAAAAAACCTTTTAAAACCACTTAAAAATGAAGTATTCATATGATCATTGTATGTAAGTTAAGAATTGTTCTTGAATTTTTTGCAAAATACTTCCTAATTTTTCTCTGAGTGGTACAATTTTGAATTGATTGATTAAACATTTTATTCTTTTCTGGACTATATACTTTTCAAAAATTTTTTGGGCATACTCTTCAAAATAAAAATAAAATTCTCATACACTTATGATTCATCTCACGTATTATTACATTATTAAAAATATTTTATAATAATATCACATCGTCAAAACACATATCAAGGATTTTGAAGAGGATGTAGAAGTTAATCTAATATTTTTCAATTCATTCACTTTGTTTCTAATACATTTCTTTATAAAATAATTAAATTTTTCATAACCACAATTTTTTTTTTAAAGAAAGAGGGCATCATATTCACGTGCAACGCACGTGCTTCATTACTAGTAAGTATAAGTGGAAGGATCACTAGAGTTTGTTTCTACTAAATCAAGTGGTCTAATAATGTTGTTCGATGTTAAACATAAAAAAATCTTTTAAGAATAATTATATACAGGTAAATTTGGCTAAAGTTACCTTTACTTTTATAGCGGTAAAACCCTCTTCAACAAGAGCACATGCAGAAGAAGCCATATCCAGTGGACCCCCAATAGAGTCAATAAGGCCACATATCTTAACATGTAAACCCTTTGCACATAATTCTCCTGCCCTTGGATAAAGTATATCTAATAAAGTGGAATCTTTGCTTGCTGCAATGACGTTGAGGATAGCCATCTCCAAGCCACATCTCACACTTGGGAATAGTGAATCTGGCTGTACGAGTGTTGGAAATGTAACAGCATTAAAGATGATTCGACCAAGAAGTTAAACAAGATACATGCAGGATAGTTAAGTTCAGGAGAGATTAAAGTTTATGTGCGATGCACCCCCAGGGTCCAGACATTATTAAAGAATAATAATACTGCAAGTCAAAAAATAAAAGATGCATTGGCCTACCAATATTCCTAAACAGTTCCATATCCAAGATGAAATTCAGCCATTGAGCAGTGGAAGAAATAAATACTCTGTTTTCCTTCTGTAGCATGAATGAGAAACTGAAGTTGCTCTTCAACATCCAACTAGTTTTCTTTGTGAATTCCATGGGGCGCAACCTGTTTAAACGGCGAGATAGCAGCTTATTCAGTTTTTTAATAGCTTAAAGTGAAGTAGAGGAAATAGGGCAAGTGGACCAATGAAAAAGTGATCATTATAATCATTAAATTCATGAGTGATGGAAAAAGAAGAGGTATACTGACTATTTGAATATCACAGACGTATAGACATGCACTTTGACGGCTCGTCAACGTAAGGGTGCATTTACATGCACGCATCCATACCTATCATTCTCAAATGCTAAATTAAGAACAGAAAGAGTAAACATTACCTCTCCAAATCCAGTGCCACCACCTTCAAGAGACAGACCTGTTACAAATCCTTCTCTATAGAAGATGGAAGAGTTATTAATGCCAGAAAACGAAGTTGGTGGAGTGAATAGTGGAATCCTGCCATAATATAGTTTAATAATGCATATTAGATCAGACTGTAATTTTATAATACCTTAGATGATGTTTACAATTTATCTATATTAAAGGACTCACCGGTACAGAAAATACTCCATCTTAGCAATTCTCATACTTGAACTTGTACATATTGCTGTTTCCGATAGCAAAAGCTTTGAGAGCACACCTAAAGAATGATCTGCAGCCTGAGAAACAAATTTCCCCAAATGACTGAGAAGAGGAGTGAAACATATCAGCAGAGCACTAAACTCAGTAATTCATTTGGAATGAGTAATCCAAACTATAATGAGATCTGATACCTGTGAAAGTTGGCATTGTTATCAATGGAGCTGTTAACTTCAATGACATAATCACCCTTTTCCTGCTGAGATGTTAATATAGCTTCATGCAGTTCCTTCTTTTTCTGAACTTGTAGATGCTTCACACTGTATTCATGGTGTTCTTTTTACTCAGAATTTGAGAATATTTCTAGGAGTACAAAAAAGAAGGACAATTCCGCAAACATATAAACTTTTATTGCAAACAATTGATTTATTTGATAGAATAGCCTTCTATAGACAACTGAACCATAGTAATTAGAATTTTGTCTATACAGAAAACTTTAGTACAGGTGTTCCCAATTCTGGAAAAAGGGCATATTTAGCCAAGCTGTGTCTAGGTAGATAGCATTTTAGAGCTAAAAGTACCAGAAGAACATCTTTGAAAGAACTGGCTGGGAACATAATAGTCATTAAATATATCAGCACTTTCCTCTTAATTGCACAAGAAACCATGCAGAATCACCAAAAGCCCTCAACTCTCAAGTAAAAGGAATGCGGCTTTGAAAGAAAGGATGATGCGGGGTATCTAGATAGTGGATTATTGTATAATAAACCCAATCTAGTAAATAACATCTTGCATGAGAGAGCGGGAGCTTGTCCGTAATCTAGAAAGCACACAGCAGAAGGGTTGCATGGTCAAGTCATTCTAACTCTGACACTATGCAAAGCAAGGAAATATTACCCATGTGCCTTGCAAAGATCACCGATCAGAACATTACGAGATGTGTAGAAAAACTGATCTAAAATCTTGTTTTCTGTCAATCTTTGCATATGGAAGGAGACTGAAGATTGCACCACCCTGATTGTTTACTACAATTACAACCACTGGCTTCCGGGGTACCCTTTAAACAAAACATGATTGAAAATTATGTCAGTTTACGTATTGTGAACAAGAAGTATAGTAAAAAGCAGTACTTGGCAAAATGGAATATGGACTTTCAAACTGACAATGTATCCATTTTAGGTTTTGGCATAGGAAGGGAAACCAAGAGAAAAAAATATTGAATATCATCAAGCCAGAAATATTCTAGAATGACAACTCCGATGTAGAAGATGATTTTGCATGCACTATAAAGTGTAGGGAAAGGAAGCTATCTTAGAAAGAATGGGACCATGAAAGGGGAGGGTATTTCTTTGTATATCCATGGTTCTACATGCATATCACTAGGTAACCAATGAAAATCAGATGTGAAAGTTCGGCATCACAGATAAAGTTTACATAGAAATGCATAAATTTAAACTGAAAAGAATGAAGAATATCTCATTACCCTTGTCTCAGTAGTGTGAGTCCATTTGTATCATACAGAAAAGAAACATCTTCAATTAGACAAAGAACCTGAGAAGGAAAAAAATTAATCAGCTACTACCCTCAAAGGGATAGTAAGGAACCGAAAAAAAAAAAGTAACTGAAAAGAAACAAAAAGGTGCGTTAACTATTGAAAGAGCATCATTTGGCTGAAACGGACAGAAGCAAAACTTAATGGAAAATTAATTTTGAAAGGAGTATACTAACTGAAAACAGATTAATCACACAGCCTTACAATGCAAAAACTGGGGAAAAACAGAATTAAATATTAAAAGGCGAAAACTTGAAAGTTAACGTTTTCAAAAACAATGCTAAACTACTTACTGGTTTATTGCAGCCAACAGCAAAACCAACAGCTGTGCTTGTCAGTCCATCAATACCGCCAGTTCCTCTATTCCCAGCAACCTGAATCCAGTGACACTGGAATCCTGAGCTAAGCATCTCAGAAGCTTTCTGAGTACAGTTTGCCCAGTTATATCCGTACATGTCTGCATCACGTATTGCCATGCTGTTTCCAATAAATAAAGCAGAGTCGCATTTAAGATTCTCCAATGCTACACGTGCAACATATGGTTCAGTCAAGGAGTGTTCTGAACCAATCAAAGAAGATATTTCTCGGGCAGCCTGAAAGAGTGTTAAAGAAAGCAAATATCATTGCAGAGAAAGGAAGGAAAGGACTTCAATATCAGAAACCTAGAAATGATCTGAAGTTTGGATAAACCAGCAAACATATCCCTGGGCTTATCGGTGGTGCTCTTTACAAATACTAGGCACTAATAATGCATAAATAGCAATCCAAGAGCTAGTGATTTCTAGGGTTAAGGCATTGTAATGGAAAAGGAAACTGAAGAAGATCATAAAGGAGTGAAGAAGAAGGATGCAATTGCAAAGAGGCTAAAAGACCAATTATGCCTAGCGTTGGGCTTAAGTACTGATGGCATGCATTTGACTGAAATGAACTTCATTCTCACAAGTAACTTGCATTACCAGCTTTTAACTGCACAAGGCAGTGTGTAATGCATCTATTTACCTACTTTGTCTGCTTTTGACTTAAAATTTTAGGAAAGTTGTCAGAAATTCATTTCAGATATGACCTTATTATGCACAAATTCAACTAGCATCATATGGATTAGTTTTATATTTATTACAAAAAGTTCTGAGTGCAGCTTCAATCAAACTCACATGAATATAGAACAGAAACCAGAAAAAAAAATCAAACAACTATCCCAGGTAAAAAAAATAGGGTGTGAAATCTGGCTCACAAACCATTGAGTTCAAAATTTGTAGAAAAGCTTTCCATCTGCCGTTACCACATGGAATCCAAGCTTTTGTTACATAACCAGTGAACTCCGTGATGGTACTCTGGATTCTATGTGTTACAATGTGAGAAGGATCATGACGTTTTGGATGCTTGTCAATCATTATATAAGAGCAAGGAGAACAACGTTCTAGCATCTTTGAAATGTGCTTGCTTACTAACCGACCACCAATCTGTTACAATGCAAGTACAGAACAACAGTAATACATGATGAAATCAATCCAAATGTTTAGGGTACGAATGATCATATTCAGGAACTACCATGATCATTACTGTACATAATTCTATTAGTTATTTCTAGTCAATTTTGGAATCATTTGATATTTGTTTCTTGATGATTAAAATATGTTGCTGCCACCACCTGAAGATCAAAGGAACTTTTTCATTGCTGCCTACTGATTTACTCCATAGTTTTTTAGAACTCGAAGAATGGGAAGTATGAAGGCAAGCTTCCTTTTCTGCTTTTCTTTTGGTTCCAATTATTATTTAATGCTTTTTAAGTTATATAGCAGTTGTTGATGAACAGTGAAGCCAAAACAAGAATACCTGAATTATTACGTCAGCCTGGATCCAGTCCTTGACTGCATCAGAAAGTAGTAATTGATCTAGGTGATCTAGGAATATGATATTTTCTTCAATTTCAGAAAATGAAGCCATATATTTCCTTAAGCGTAAGCCTGACAAGATGCCAGGAACAGCCGGCCAAGATAGGTGTTTAGCAAGGACAAGAGCTGCCCATATGTCATCCTCAGTATGAAGAGCACCAAGCACTAAAAGCCCTTGTTTCGCTCCTTGAATTAATTTTACTACTTCAGCCACAAGCCCCTGATATTGATCAGATGAAATAGAATGCTGCAGCTGAGAATAGGTACTAAATGGTTCAGAAGTTGACATCCAATTTTCTAATCCATTTAAACATCTATGTTCCCACATTGTCGGAATGTTCCCTAATGGTTCCCGGAATGGACAATTGATATGAACAGGACCATAGGGTGAAGAGGTTGCCATGTGAACAGCAGAGTCAAGTTTAGTGAGGACCATCCTAGCAGAGATATCATCAGTGGGCACTGGAAGACCAAAAAAGTGCTTTGTGAACTGCCCAAAATGATTGACCTGCTAGACAAACGGGAGTATGAATCTTGGGACCAAATACAAAAGATTGAGCAAGTTGGTAGAATGATTCTTGAGACAATATAAATATTGAAGTCAGGTTGCATGGCAACCAAGTCATGAACAGCCAATAATTAATTGTTGCATCAAAAACAACATAAAGATTTTGAAAGATGCAATTAACTCATAGTGTTTTACCATCACTTTCTCATAATAAAATACTGTTGGACCAATAATTTCAGCAGGATTTTGAAAAGATGCAACTATGTTATCTATTCAATACTTGTACTCTTCTCACCAAGGCGCTCCGCTTTGAGTTTCTCCAAAGTCAGAGTATTATATCACAGGCCGAAACAATTTTGAGGACATGAATCAAAATGCTTGTGGCTTAAATAAAAGAGAGTTTACCAACTCTCATTTAACTGAAAGTCATTGAAAAGTTAACAGACTACAAATTTAACATTTTTTTTTTGTTTACTGAATGAAACTGCTTCACAACAATCACTACACAGTACCTGATTAATTGCTTGGTTGGATCCAGCATCTAGGAGCTCTGGTGGACGATCAACAGTGAGTAATAGAAGTGGTACAAAATCTTCACTGGCCTCCACAACCTGTATGTAATAACTAGGGTGATGTCTTGATACATTTGCACAATTAATGATACTTTTAAAAGAAGTTGAGTTTATACAAAAAAAAGTGGATGCAAATAAGAAAGAATCGCTAAGAGGGGAAAGTTTAATAAACAGAAGCTCTAATTACTTTCTTTAAAGAATGTTTTAGATTCAAATGTGGAAGAATGATTAAGATCGGGAAATTTAATAAAGACAAGCACTAAATACTGGCCGGAAAGAATTTTGTAGTGCAAATGTTCTAAAATTTGACAGGATACTGATAGTTTTCAGGTTGAGTCATAATATGAGGGGAGGCAATAAACCTACCTAGCATTATGCAAAGTGGAAGAGAGCTTTTTGTTTAGGCTTATTCCGAAGAAAATCATTACTTCTGTAGGCTTGTAGAACAATATGTAATACAAACATGGAAATAAAGAAATTAAACCTACAGCAGAGAGAAGATTTGAAACTGCCGTGCCTGATGTTGTTATAACTACTGCTGGTCTATGAGCACCTCTAGCATAACCAAGAGCATTAAAGGAACGTGAGCGCTCGTATATGCACACAACACAAGTTGTAAGACGATGAGCGGAAGCAGCAAGTGTAAGTGGAGATGATCGTGATCCTGGAGCCATACAAAAATACTGAACAAGGAATATATCAGAAAGATGTAAATCAATGGTAAGGAATGAATGTATATGAACAGGCGTACCGATAAACCAAGTCAAACACATTCTTCAATTATCAGTGAAGCCCACAAGCTATAGATGTTGGGGCAATCATGTAAGTAGCTCGTAAGATCAAAATGATTACTCTGATACTGAGAGAAAATGGTGAATGAATAACTTTCAGATTTTTTTTTTTTTATAATTTTGAGACTTGTGCATCATGAAAAGTATCAAAAAATACATAATGTACATCATTGGCCCCAAAAAAAAAAAAAATTAGAGGCAAACAAGTGGAAGAAGAAATGTGATAAAGGAAATGACAAATTTTTTTCATCTTGACTAATGTATTTCACTGATCTTGTAAGAATATTTGAAATTTTGCAATATTTTATCGCCATTTAACCTACTAGAATATTTTTTATCCAGGATGCATTTGATTCGTCAAATACTTGATTTCTGGTTCCTAAAAAACGTTGTCAAAATGCTTTGTCATCTACATGTTTTTTCCACTTAATAAGGTAGTCGTATCATTCTCTAAATTACGTCAGCAACTTGTCTTCTTTTCAAACATGTTAAAAGTCTACTTCACTTTCTTTATGGAAACAGGATAATGCTGCCAATGAAACAGAAGTTTGTGTCCTGTGCAACACAATGTCAAGAACTCAACAAAAATATTCTAATGCTTTAGTGAGAAATTCTAAAGGTGATTATACTGAAAATTATAAATGAATTAGAAAGGACTTGTGGCTTACCATGTTATTGGCAATAGCTAGTGAAGAAGAAAACCTGGCAGAGAACTGACTGGAAAAATATGAAGCATCTTTGCGAAGTAGTTTAAAACCGGCAACTCATAAAGCTCTTTCAATGAACATAAAAATAGAGAGAGGAAACCATCAAGCACATCAAACTAGAAAGTTTGTTGTGATTGAGTGTGTAAAGAAAAGAGTAAGGATTCTTACATAGTGTCTGCAATTACCATCCCAGCAGGTAGTTCACCTGCTATGGGATGGGCTCTTGATTCTCCCAAAAAATTATGAGAACAATAAAATCATGAGTTAAATTATCTAGCGAACAACAGGTTACCAGGGTAGATCAGAAGCCAGTTCCTTATTGCCAGCTTGAAGAAGAGTTCCTCTTAGACGAACAGAGCTCAGACATACCTAAAATTTCATGTTACATGATGTTACTGTTGGGATACTTGTTTTCTCATATCCAGTTTGCTTCAATTCTCTCAGATCATTCATGAACAAGACAAAATTGCTCTTGACCAAACATTGTCATCATAGAAACATTTTGAATTTCTGGCAAAGATTGAGAATAATATAAAGGAAACATAGATATAATAAAATTTCATCCGGGCATCATTAAAACCTTGGTGGAACACATTCAGAGGAGCGTTCAGTAAAGAATAAAACCTTCGAAAAGAGCAAATTCTATTTTAGAATGTGAATGCGAACCTCCTCTCTCTCTCTCACACACACACCCACCCACACATTCACATTAGGGGAATCAGCACCAACAAATGTTGCAGTGGGAAGCTGATCTTATGACATACTGTTTATTCATGAAAGGAAGCTCAGACATAAACTTTACCATGTGGATGCTCTTATCCTCCATCATATTGAACTTTTGGACCGTGGAAGAGATGCGATTTCTGCTCGATTCTTAAGTGGTGGACAAAAAATTATGTCTGGCCTGAAAGAAGGCAAAATGGTAAAATAAAATATATATATATATATATATATATATGTATGTATATATGTTGCTTAAGAATACAAGTTGCATCCTACATGCTTAATTTTGAGAGTTGCACACTATCAGTGCATAAATATAAGCATGTGCTTTAGGAATGGAGGACTGCAGTCATATGGGAAGCATCAAATAATTGATGACATTGCTCTTACCAATGACGTTTTAAGAATAAGAATCTGATGTTATGTTTATGCATATAAGAACAAGAGAAAAGTCTCAAAAGCTAAACCAGTTGGAAAAGCATAAAAGAAGTAGAATAATAGTGCATGAAGACAAACATTTGCTATGAAAACTTTCTACAGCACTTGGACAGCAAAACCAAAAAGATACAGCCATAATAGTTCAAACAATTTTCAGTAGCCAAGCAAGCACGCACACAGTTCTAAACATACATGTAGAGAGCTTAAGCTAAAATATTCATTTCAATTTATGAAGCTAGCACATAGAAACAGAGAAAAGAAGTTGGGAAACCTGGTTTAGTTAGACAAGCCGAAACATAAAAATTAATCAAGAAAAACTAAAACAGAAACTACATATTTTGCAACCACCCGAAGAATGTAAAATCTTTGAGGTCATAGAACTTGGCAAAATTCCAAGGTGAAAGTGGAAAGTGTGTAGGAGCAATGACAAAAGTGAGAACGTGGCCTGTCATGGTGTTAGTCATCAAAACCTGCAGTAGCATCAGCCTTTGAGTAGTTAAATTATATGACTGTAAGTAAAGCATTATCCGTCATAAGTGTTTAAGGAAAGGACAAATATTCTGCTTAAAGAATTTCATTCTTCAGGGCTGTGCCTGAAACTGTGGGCATTCAATTTCACTTAAAAAAAAAAAAAAAAAAGGTAAACGAAGCAAAGAGCATTCCCTCTGAGATGAAAGAAATACTAAATAGAGTTCTGTGTTCCCTGGTTTGTTTTCCTTCAGAAAAGATTGAAGTAGAAAATTTACATCAAATTCCTAAAGCAAGCAAACTCTTATAGCCAATCAGACCAAAAAGAATTTGGGAAGAAAAACTTGACACTTTAAAGATAAAAATATTATTGTACCTGGTAGAGCGATAACCCAAATGTTTGAGCCGCTTCATCAAAGGTACATAGGGAGGAATTTTTCCAAGCCAGATTTGCAGCCAAGATAGAGGTATCCTCGAACTCACTTAACTCAATCTGTTGATTTTTTTTTTTTTTTTGAAATATCAAGTATAAAGCATACAGTATAACTCCATAAGCACCTTTGCTTTCATTTTCCAATTGCATGCAACCATGGGGGTGAGGTTATTGTGTAAAACCATTAACCTAACTTAAAAGCCACGCAAGAAGCACAAAACTATTCCTGTGGGACAAAGAGGTAAAATGAACCTATGTTGTGCTCTATTGAAGGCAATAGCTTGTCAAAATGGGTATCAAGAAAACCATATACCCTTGGAAATGTAAACTCAACAGATAGACATCTGCAGGAACACCAAAGAAAGACTTCTTATCAAATCCAGACACTGTTAAGAGCTGCTAGGAATCTTAAATTCAAGACAAAGTGCCAACTTAGTGGAAGTTCCAGAATACATTACAATTTACTGCCCACTTGGGGCTAAAATACGGAGTGATTTTTTAGTTGGAACCAATGCTTCGTGTTAATTTTTCTCCTAGGAAAACTGCAGTTCATCTTGAAGTTTTAAGAGTCTTTCTACTTGTATTCATTACGTCTTCTACACAAAAGATATGGTCCATCAACCTTTTTAGATGCACTAATTGAGGACTGCTGATTCTCTGTTGTCTGTTAAACATGGTACGTTTAATGTTTTTTCCCTCGATTATATCCAACCAGTGCAACTTACACAGCTAAGTAAATGTGCCAAACCAAAATGTACGCAACTTCAAAAGGCCATCTTTTTTCTTGGGAAAACTTTCTTAGGGTGGGGGAACATTCACAAGTTCAGAGAAAGGTCCAAGTTTTTGATAACTACTAGTCATTTCTAAAGGTGGAGGAGTATTAATACGTTGGTTAAGTAAACAGTTCTGTTGTTCTTGTAAACAAAATCCTCGTGCATGTAAACAAAGTGTGTTATTGTATACTTGAAAACAATGCATGTACAGGAAGCTGACATATACTAGTAGTAAGTATTATAGTAAACCTCGCGCAGCTACATGTAAGCAGAAAACTGTTTTCTATGTAACCTTTGAAACAGTCGTACACAGCAGAATTATGAAAAACAATAAATATTCATTTTTTAACATTATCTTAAAATTCTTCTGCTCTTTATAGACCTTTGGATTTTGAAGGTTTGACTTTTTCCATTTATCCTTCCAACCTGTCCTCGGAATTTTTTCCAAGCGGGCTTTTGCTCTTTGATTGCTATGGGACCAAAACCGAAAATTCTTAAGTAGAAAAGAGTGTCAAATATGTATATAGTAATACATGTTAATGTAAAAAATTGGTACAAGAATACGTATATAACTTTATTACAGACTATAAAATCGTAAATTGAGTTAACGTAAAAAATTTTCGGCCCAAAACCAATGAAATACCATCGGTCCAATACATTTAAACACATGGATGCGGAATCCTCTGAGGAAAAAAATATTGAAGGGTCAACTTATGCCACATAACAATAATATATGGTACACAATCACACCAGTGGAAAATTTTTAAATGAACCCAATTTACAATCTCCACTTGTAAACCTTATAGTTTAAAAAAAAAAAAACGTAAGTATTCATACATCATTTTTTTACATCAGTATGCATTACGTTGTTTACTTGACACTAAAATTTACGTATAAGGTCGTAAACTCGATCCACTTAAGAATCTCCCCACACACCAAGTGATCCTCCTTGTCTGATGAGTATTTAACTTAACTGATAAATATAATTAGTATTAGTATACTATATTGATAATAGCACGCTACATTTGTAACTAAACACTACTTCCTTCCCAAGCCCTCGCAACACCTCACACTCTCAATATTATATTCATTCCTTCATCAAATAATGGAAATCCAAAATTTTACTTCAAAAAAAAAAGAAAATCAATAAAGAAATTAGAACTGTAAAAGGAGATAGAAAATCAGAGTCACGGAGAAAAGGAATTACCCTTGACTTGTAGCACTGCCATCTTCTGAACCATTAGCATATCAAGCGTTAAAAGATAGGGCTGAACCAATCCCAAAAACCCACGAGTTCTGCCCAGAGCAAGCGATTTGTATGAGGGATTGTCCTTCTCTTTCGAAAGATAAAATTGAGGAAAAACCCCATCTGACTCTGTTTGACTGCAAAACCAGTTCAAAGCCTTTGCACTCGGGGGAACTGCAACCTAAGCAAAAATATTAAATGTTAAAACAATTGCAGATGGGTTCTCGTTTTTGATTCTTGGGTCGGTCGCAAAATAGTGAAATATAAATAGGATGGCTGCGGTGCGGTGGCGCGTGAGTATCACTGGATTTTGGAAGTGGGTGAGGCGCGTGGACCATATTGAGCTGACTCCAATATTTTCTTGTAAAGGTTCTGCCTTTTTTTTTTTTTTTTTGGAATTCTTGAATGGTGTCGTTAAATTTCGATAATATCTTAATTGAGCTTCAATATCTGATCCTTCATACCAATGAATGAAATCATTTGGAAATAAAATTTTTTTTTGAGCAAATGGAAATAAAATTTTTGATGGCTAGGACAAAATTCAATCTAAATACAAGTCCTTAGTTTCAAGGTAGACAAATCCTATAATGCAACAAATGGAATTAGAAACTTGAAGATAAAGAAATGATGAATTTCTTTTCTGAAAAAAAAAAGAAAAAAGAAAAAAATGATCCAATGTCCATCTTCTGAGGCGAGAAAAGTTCATAGAATACAATCAATTTTTCTTCCAAAAAATTTAACTTTCTAAGCTCCAAAAAGTTTTGCATAAGTTCAAATGTCAATATCATAATAAACAACTGGAAATTATTATTTAGTCGACGAGTCAATTGGTTCGCCAAGTTTGACCAATAATAACCAATTTTTAACCGCCAACTAATTAATCTAGGTGGTATCCCAAACCAATTTGAAAACCTCGACCTTAAGTTCTCCTTCCCATTTTCTTTACCGTTTTTTTTTTAAAAAAAAACCTCAACCTTTTTTTTTTTTTTTTTGAAAGGAAAACCTCGACTTGAACAACAATCGTAGATCATACAGAATAAAATTTGAAGGACAATTAACTAAGGGTGGGTATGATCAGTTAACCGGTCCATTTAATTAATATGCTAACTGGAATCGCTTGTACCAGTTCACCTAATTTGCTAATTGTATCTGATTCTCATCAGTCGGTTAATTATTTATCAGTTACCCAATTAAAGAGGGTACCTGTTTAATCGTGTACCATGGGTAACTAAATTTGTATAGTATTAAGTTATTTTCACAAAGATAGATAAAAGAATATTACAACATAAATACTTGTTCAAATTATAAAAAAAAAAAAGCTACTTCTATAATTTCAATTACTTGAAAAAAAATAAAATTACATATTGAAACTCTTGTATCCACTCTTTTTAAAAGTAAAAAAAAAAGTTAAAAATCAAATTTTTTCACAATACAAGTAAAAAATATTTACACTATTTTTCATATTCCTTAACTAAATTATATGAAAGCAGTTTTTTATTTAGTATCAAAAAAATGTAAGATAATCGAAGATAAAAATAAAGAATAATATACAAATCAAAAAATCAAATAGAAAGAAAAATCAAATACGATATTTAAGTTTTTGAGTTATCTTAAACTTAAGAATAAAATGATTTAATACTCCTCAATTCCTCTATAATATTTACAAATATTAGCTCTAAGACATATATGTAGACCCGCTTTAATTAACTGTGATTTTTAAAAATTATACTCGAAATCAGAACCACGTTTGTAAATGAAGTTTGATTAACCTAACAGCTTTTAAAATTCGATTTGATTACCCTTATTTTTCGATTCAAAATAGACTGATTATTGTGATTTTTCAATTTTTTGATTATTTTTACCCACCTCTACAATTAAGCATACTGATCTTTTGTATTATTTTTATGTTTAACATAACCTTGGATGAAAAGGCCATTAGGAGCAAGGCTTGACCTGTGACATTATAAAACAAACATCCAACTGTAGGCCTAATACTCTACAATGGCCAAGAAATTTTGCATTTTCTTTTGTCTTAAAACATATTCTAACTGGTCCATGCCCTAAGGCCTACTACCAAATTGCCAAGAAATTTAGCAATTTCATTTTTCTTAAAACAGTTTCTAACTATTGATCCATATATAGGCAATATTTTTGAAACCCAGACTATTAATTGAACTGGTAAGGCGATCAGGTCACAGTTCAACCCTAGTTCAATTATTTTTAAAAAATATATATAAATACCTAGACATTCTATAGATTAATATAAAACATCACCTGATAAAAAGTAAATATTTTTAAAAAACTTGAACTTTCATTTATAATTTTTTTAAATTATAAATTCATCTCAATTGTACCGACAAAAAATAATAATCTTAGGAGCCGTTTGGTTCAAATTCCTCAATCACTATCACTATTAGTATTATTAACCCTTACTGATTCCCCTCAACGTGTTTGGTTTGATAATGGAATGGGTATCATTATAAAAATACTTGTTTGGTTTATTGAAATGACTTTTAAGTAAATTTTAAAAATTTTAAATCTTTTATTTATGATATACATATTTTTCTAGATTTCTTATTTTGTATCTTCTTAAAGAAAATTTCCAAAAAGACTTCTTCAATTTTAAATATAGTCATACTCTAATTTGAGTTTTATACAAATGTTAACCTTAAAAATAAGTCATTTTATTGTATTAATATACAGTACTATATATCTTTGATTTTCAGTTCAAATTTTTATAAAAAAAATTGTATGTTAAAAAGATTACTAAAAAATTTATAAAAAATTTTATAGAGTACTAATCAAGAACATTCAAAATCAAAAGACATAGCAGAGAGAGAGAGAGAGAGAGAGAGAGAGAGAGAGAGAGAGAGAGAGAAGAATAGTATATTGAGGAGTGGGTAGCTCAAAAGATGTTTGTTTTTTTAGGAGATGTATTTTTTACCTTAATCATAAGGGTTAATAAGTTTGATAGAATAGTATTTTGAAGAGAATTATTAATACCTCAATTAGTCACTTTCATTCCCACTGAATGATAGTGATAGTTGTTTTACAGACATCAACAATGAGTGTCATTACTTATGACACCCATTCCCATCGTTGATTTCCCTAAATCAAACACCCCCTTAAACGCTATTCAAAAACACCACAACATCTTGAAATTAGTAATTAGTAGCATTAGGATTTTTTTAAAAAAATATTCTTTTTTTAATTAATTAGTTGACAAGATTATAAAACCCTTGGTTCACGGTACAAACCAGTGCAAGAATTCATGTAGTTTTCACAGTTTTCAATGCTTCTCTAGTCTATCAACCCAACGTGTGAACTGGACCAAAACTATGGCTGATTCATGGCCTGATCAGCGACTGATCCAATCTAGTTTTTAAAACATTGTTTATGTGTCTATAAATAACAATGGCGCCAGGGTACCTACTAGTATCTGTGACGCATCAGCTATAGATTAACACCTTAATCTGGACTTTCAATTGAGAAATAAAAATAGTTAGCCTCATATAATATAGGTATATAAAAATTATTTTGCAATTCTTTATTAATCTTATTCGTAACAAGACTTTTCATACTGGCTAAAATTTTAGACTGATATAAGAAAATGGCTATTGTTTTTGTTTGTGAAAAATATGAAAAGAAGTGGAGTTCACGAAATGTTGATTTTATTCACATGAAATTGCTGCATGTTTGCAGGGAAATACATCTAGTTATAGGGGATTAATTTCGATTGTTTACAAATTTACAGATTTTCAACTTTAATTTGAGTACTTTAGCTTCTTGCATCCGCATTTTAAGACTCATGATCAATTATCTCGCCCAGTTTCACCCCAAAAAATATTAAAGGAATGCGACAATTAATGGACTTTAATAGGAATTCTTCTATGTGTTCCGTGAATTCAACCTTTTTACTACATATATCATTTTCATCGTAATTCTCTCTATAGCTAATAAAGTAGATGCTCGAGCATATAACCTACGATCTCAAACTACAGAGTGTGTGTGTGTGTGTGTGTATATATATATATATATATATATTTCAAAATTATCATGTCAATTCAAAAAATCTGGAGCAGTTTGAAACATAGATTTTCAGAAAGTAGTATAATACCTGGAACCTGAACATCCCATTTGAAGAAGAAGGCGGCTTATCTTTCAAGAATTGAATAGCTTCCTCAATCTTATTCAAACCTTTTTCAAGAGTTAATGCTGCCGGCAAAGTTCTAGTAATGCATGCGGACATTAGAATTGCAGCATCTTCTAGCTCCAATCCTTTTTCTTCTTTCAATGCATCTACAACAACCTATTTATGAAGATATATGATAATAATTCCTTTAATACTGATAATTAAATAATCATCAAATTCGACATTTTGAATCAATAAGGACAAATAGTATGTACTTGAGTCTAATTACGAGTACTGTCTTGCGATCATCTTTCACATTTTACTTGATTATGATTATATATATCTGTAAAATAATTTATACAGTACCTTTTTCTTTTGCATTCTTTTTTTGATAAGATTCGAACTTTAGTTGAAACTCAAGCAAAGACTACACAAAGGAAGGGACATAATAATTATACATCAAAATAAACCACATGAAACTAGTAAATCAATCTAATGAAAACTAATTCATTCATTAAAACATAGAAATAAATAAATATATATCTGAATATACTTTATGGTTTTATAGCAGGAAAACATTTTAGCTAACAAACAGTCACTAGCAGACCGTTAGGCGTAGCTGTGCCCAAGATTTTTAAATAATTTTTATGTTTTTTTTTTTCGGAAAAATAAAACATTTTATAATTGAACTTGTTACCCCCAGTTTTTTTTCCCAAAATTATAACTGGACCTTCAATCTCGTGTCATGAATGGAGTAAATGACAGGAAGAGAAGATAGAAAGGCTAAAGGAAATAATGATTTCACAATTTTCCAGTGCGTGAAATGCAAGACACCAAAGCCTCCAAAATCTACTTTGGTGTTGTTTGGTAAAACTGAAATTTGAAATCTAAAATTTAAGTGCTGAAAGTATTAAGTTACTGAATTGAAAAAGTTTTACCTGTTTGATAATTAATTAAATATATGCATTGAATTTAAATATCTCCTCTCATACATATAATTATTTTATCTTAAATTTAAAATAATTTATTAATAATGTATATGAGAAAGAAATATATTGTTTGATTGTGACAGATGGAGAATAAGTGTATTTATGCATAAGAAAGTGTGTGAGAGAGAAAGTATGTATATATATGGAAAAACGTAAGTATGTAAGAGGAAAAAAAATTAAAATATGTGCATGTATATATGAGAGATAAAAAATGTATATATGAAAGTGTGTGTATGTGTGTGTAAAAGTGTATGTGCAAGAAAGTATGTAAGTAATTGTGTGTGGGAGGAGAGAGAGAGAGAGTATATGTGTTTGCGACAGAGAGAGGGAGAGAGAATATGTGTATTTGTGTGAAAGTAGGTGTGTGTGTGTGAGAGAGAGAGAGAGAGAGAGAGAGAGAGAGTAAGAGAGATTGTGCATGTATATGATAAAAAGATGCATATGTGTGTACACGGGTGAGTGTGTGAGAGTGAGTGTGTGTGCGCGCAATGAGGGGAGGGGAAGAGTATCAAAATTTAGCAAATTAAGTGAAAATTTTTCATTTAAAATTTTGTGTACAAATTAAATAAGTGTTTAATATGTTAAGTGGTAAAGAAATTTCGTTATCAAACACACTGAATTCAAAAAACACTTAATCCACTAATTTTCAACATTAAGTCATGTTATCAAACACTCCCTTAATGTCATACTTAATCCTAATTCTCCACAAGCTAGCTAGACACAAAAAAATTTACTTAATTTTGAAAAATTATTTTATTGGTCCATTTTTTCTGGGTTCATTTTCAAGCTAGCTAGTCGAGTCATTGAGTTAGAAAGATCGGTAAAAGAACCTCTGATTTTGCATTTTGTGAGGCGCAGAGAAGAGAGAGCCGCCACTGGAGAGGATTCTTGATGTAGTGTTTGGATGAGTTCAAGCAGTTGGGAAAAGTAGTTAAGTATCTCCGGTGACGCCGCGGCGTTAAGTGGGGGGAGAGAGGAAGGTTAGCAAAGTTGTGGTAACGTTGTAAAGTGTGGTGGTTCATTGGTGGTTTTTGATGGAATTAACGTGTTGATGCCCTACTTATTTTATTTTGTAGAAGAGGTGGAAATGGGTAACGTGGCCGCGAAGTTTTGGTTGTTTTTTATCTCTCTCTCTCTTTTATTTTTTTTCCAGCGCCGCCGGGGGGTTGGTGGGCGGTGGAAAACGGTGTGTTGGGGTGCTTTTGATTAGACGATTAGAATGTATGTCCACAAAAAAAAAAAAAAAAAAAAGAAAGAAGGTATCTTTGAGAATGGAATTTTGGGATCGAAGACGAAGCATTTCTACATGCGTGCATGGGAGTTGGGAGCACGTTTGACCTAGTTTGTTTTGCTTTCGTAAAGAATAAATGTACATTTTCGCACTATAAATGTACACTTGTACTTGTGTTTTCATAAATAAACAAATGTACATTTTTATTACATTTCGTCTATATGGGATGTACAAAGTAATTTCGTATATCTTTTAAGTCCGAAGAATTAACCTATTCATTATCCTAATAATTTGGAGATTAAACTTTTCTCTATCACAGAGGAAAAGATATTTTGAGCCAACATTATATGCATATGCAAAAGGTTTTTTTTTTCCAAAGCATATGCTAATTATAGGTGTATTATGCAAATTTATATAATCAAATATACCTAATTTCACATGGAAGGATATGTGGCCACTCCCCCTAAATAAAAACCTCATTTATGTGGACTAAAAGTTTTGAGGTGGCTACAGATTTTATTTTATTATTTTTTTTTTTTTTGAGAATGGCTATAGAGTTAGAATATGGCATTTTGTTAATGCATATTCTGACCATAGAATATTGACATTGTCGTGTATTGTGGCCAGTATTTAAACGTAAAGTTACTACTATATATCATCTGTTTGACCATTAAACTCAACCAAAGGTATAATTAGGCTTAAATTTTGTATTTGATCTTGCTGACTTTTTCTATTTTCTCCCAACAGAAATACTAGTTTTTTTCACTGAATGATACTCGTACGTGTACTCTAAAGAGACAGATTGTTTCTTTTCTTTTCTTTTTTTTTTAAGTCAAAAGAACACTTAATTTGAATAGCTGAATGCAAGCTGCAAGCTCTTCCAAAAAAAAGCTGCAAGCTCTTCTTCTTAGAGACGTGATATTAATACAAGTTGCACAAATTAGTGAATGCCGTTAAAAATTTTGGATTCTGGCCGTATAGTGATCTTAATGCACAAGCCGTTCGGAAGATGCTTATTTGTTGCTCATCCATGCTAATTTTTTTTGTTTTCCTCTTTGAGAAAACTAAAATAGGACAGTTAATTAGCTAGGTTAGCTAGGCCAAATATTGGAAGACATTAATTAACGTAGAATTGTTTCCTTCATATGAGTGCCAGAAATAGAAATTATAATTCATGAAAGGAGTAGGAAACTAAAGCTACGTACGAAGAATAATGTCACTAATACATTGCTGACATTTCATTCTTTAGCCAAATAAAATCCTTCCCTTTTTGGACAATAATTTTATTCAACTTCACTGATTAGGGCACTTAAGAAACAAATCATGATTAATTTCCAAATTGACTTGGATATAAAACTCTTTTTCATTTTGTTAAGAAACATGCATATCATCTCCTAAGTCGTGTTTGATGATTTTGGAATCTTACGAGGTGATCCGAAAATGCCGGAGATAATCTGTTTTGTCCTCTTTGTTGAGCTCTGTCACTCATGATCATTATCATATTCCTGCATCATTATGTCCCTAAATTTTTCTTTCAACTTGTCTCAAATTCTAGAATTAGTTTGATCTTTTCTTTAGCACAACGTCAAGATCAGACTATAAAATTGTCTTCTGCGTCTCGTGCCCGGTAAAAAAAAAAAAGTCTACTAGATCACGTACTTGTGCACATAAAATGTAAAACAAAGGAATATTATCATCATCAACTGCTACCATTTCTTGCTGGCGTAGGTAAAACTATTCTTATGAGATCGAAAACTTGAAAGAGTTCCTTAGCATGCCAATCCAATTATTTTGACCATCTATGAAACTCTCAATTTTAAGCCATTCCTTCAATTCTCTAGCAACCACATAGTACCAGTTAGGATGGCCGTCAAATATGCTTTATTAATCTAAGTTAACAGCTAATATTGAGTCACCCTGTTCTTTAATCTCCAAACCACTGAGAAGTCTTAGATGTACACTCTAGTAAGAATTATATGTCGCCACACTTTCGTCTTGATTATATGTATCCATACTTATATTATGGAACATGCTGCATTAGTCATGGGGGGAATGGCTACAGGAAAAAGCAGGAACCAGAACGCACCCAGAGATGATTTCTTTAGATTACCGAGCGAATATTAACTGGAAGCGGCGTGCATGTTTGCATGAAATGAAGCATGTTGGCAGCACATTGGCTGTTTTCAAAACTCTTCCTTTTTTCAAGAATATGTGAGAACTCGGATTCAGTCTTCCATCATACCAATATGATCCCAATTCCCAATTTTTCAGCAATATCGTCTTCTACCAACTAGTTAGCAATAAGACAGCCGGCTCATTTCAGAGTTTAAAAAAAATGACAGATTATGACCTTGTTGAAGTCTCAAAAAGCTGTTTTTTTTTTTTTCATAAAAAGATATGTGCTGAGTTTAAGCAATTTGGTTTTGTTAAATTCAAGCCAGTGACATGCATGACTTGAAGACCTCTCTTTCTTGCCAAGGCAGCATACACAATGTGTATGAAATTCTGATGTCAAACGTATATATTTAATCAAATTTCTCTCTCAAAGATAAATTAAAATATAATGGAATTAAATAATGATACGTCTATCAATTTCTGCAACCACTCTTTTTTATTTTCTAACACATGAGAACCTCATGAAAGCAGGAGAAATCTAGTGCCATGAAAGATGCAGATAATGGAGAGGATGTTATTTCAGGTCCCTAATTGCCTTTTTCCATGCCACATTGGTCATGACATCTTTCCGTGTACAGCAACATTTCTCCCACCTTTGTGCAATCAACATGCACCCGTGAATAATGCACACTTCAATTATATTTTGCATTTCAATAATACATTCTTTCATCATCGACACCGGCATAATCTCTCAGAGATCACTTGCCTCAAATTATTAAACGACATTAAGAAAGACGTATAATGGATCCAAAGGCGTCGTAAAGGATTCTTGAATATCTTGAGCAGTACTTTACTAAATAATCTAGCTCCTTATCTTCAAGTTGAGGGGACTTGAACAATTGTCTAGGCATAAATGCTTGATAATTCACGATCCTGGTAAGCTGCATCATTTGCAGTCGAATTCTATAGTTCATGACAGATTTTATTTTAAAAAACGAAAAAAATAAAGAAATAAAAAAAAAAAAAAGTTGGGCGGCACAACTTGACTGCAACTAATGCAACCCAATGCGGCAGCAAACCAGTAATCGTTCTGCCCCCTTCAAATGACATTTGTTGAAATAAACTACTACTATTACCAAATTATTGGCTCTTCAGTGAAACTCAGCCCAAAATTCACCGATGGGTTTGATCCAAATTATTCACCCAGCCTACTTTATGTGGTCCACAGTCGAATTCAGTGCTGAAAAAGGAACCCACCGGGATGGTTTGGAGGCCAAAAGAGGAGCCTTACAAATTGAGGCTGGGTCCTGGATTGGATATCTCTACAACGGGTTGTGAGAACCATTTCTTGTCAAAGCAAGAACCTGATGGTTTATTACCCGCTTTATGGGCCATTTAAGTATTGCCCACTGAGATTTGTGGTCTATAACCGATATCAGTCCATGAATGTTAGTTTAATGCGGGGCTAATTACATTTTGCCAAGGAGTGTTTTTCCAATTTTCACACACCTACAATTATATCCAATTAAACCTAAACAAATGTTAGAGAAACTTGAATAAAGAATGTTATCATTTATTTAGGTAAAAATGTTATACAAACCAGCAACAAGATTAATTTTTTTTATCCTACACCAAACGATCTATTTAAAAATTATTACATAATTATTTTGGACTTTTCGACCAAAAAGTAGTGGAGCTTGGAAAAGGTTGCTTCAATATACTAGTAATTTTAGATGTGCCTTTAGTCCTTAAAATATCATTGTTAATTTAATGTCTTTTAGAAAGATGTCACATTATTGTCACTACTTAGCAATAGACTGCTGCATACGGATGATAGTTAAGACAAAATACTTGATAAAAAGTGGTGGTAATTTTAAAATTAAGGAAAAGACAATGATATGATGAAATAAACCTTTGCATAAGCTCAAAGGTCAATTTCAATTTCAATGAAAACAGAACCGCAGAAATACAATTACCTTATATTAGAAAATTATTGATATATACTTAATTCTTCATAATAAAAACTTGATATAAGTTCACTTCAAAGATAGTCCCTTTCGCTCCTAGAATATATCTTTTAGTTTCTTTAGTGATGATATAAAGTGAAAAAATTATCTTTGGAGTGAATTTACGAGTAATTATTAAAACGATATATTTAGAATGGTGTGACATTTAACTCTGCGTAACAAACCAATCTTGTTATGGCGTTTTTTATTCCCATCATCCCAATTTCCTCAATTTTGCATTTTTGTTCTCCTCCCTTTCCACTACCGTGATACGACCATGATACTTAGCAAAAATCACAAATTTTCATTTAAAAAAATAAAAAGTTTCAATAAATCCTTAATACTTTTCTCTAAAAATTTACTATTTTTTTTTTATCATTTTGTCACCACAGAATTTTTAAAAGAGTACTTTTTAGAACCATTTATGCGATCATTATATCTACAATGTATGTCACAAAAACAGTCCCCTAGATATTTCATGCCCGTGCTAGGTCATGTGAGGTGTTTTGTGCCTCTACGTGCTTCCTTAGGTGCTTAAGGACATGAATGAAGGCTTTTCTAAACATTCCTTCTCGTAAATGGGAGATGCCTAGAGAGTAGGCCAGGATCACCAGACAAATCTCCACATGCAAATTTGTTATCAAAAGAGCAATCATTCACTCAAGACTTCCAAAACCATTTTTGGCTTTAGTGGGTAGTTTCTTGTTAACCATCTACCTCAAATTGTTTTCTTGGCTCTTAAGAGGATAAATTTCAAAGGGATGTCGGAGCCATGCATGTATTGATTATTGAGGGTGTCTAGAGTCTACCAACTCTATAAGGCCACCAAATATTTCGTCTCATTCACTCAAAAAGAAAAAAAAATACAAACAAAACAAAAAGTAAATTTTAAGGTTATAATTCTCTCCTGATTTTTTTGGTCATAAAGCACCACAAGTGGTTATACGGAACTTTTATTTCCTTTGTAAATGGAGCAAATGCTAATTATGTTGTGGTGGTTCAGTTGTAAAAAAGGACTAAAGGAAAGATTTAGAGATTAAAATGCTAGTTAAATTCACACTGGAATATCACGTCTTCTCTCAATTTTTTTTTCTTTTTGTATTTAAATTGGCTGATTTCATGTCAGTTTGCGTTTTGCTACATACATATATGCATAGATATCAGTTTACATTTTCTGTTACAAATTATAAGAAAAGTTCAGTATTGAATTGATATAGGGAATTTAGAAAGTAAAGGGAAAGTTACTAGCACTTTGGATATAGGAACGGAAATTTTCCAACACAAGGAAGGTGACTTTCTCCATAATGGAGAAATCACTTTCTTGAAATTATTTAGCCCCATTGCCTAGAGTGATGATTCCACATTTCAAGATTTGTACGACCCTTATTCGCAACATTGTCATACTTTATAGGAAAATTATAAGGAAAAAATAATAGTAAATCTTTAGTCACATAACTCCAATTAATGAAGACTCAGTCAGATTTCCATCGGTCAAATAAACAGAAATCTTTGACTCGAAAGTGAGAAAGGAAAACAAAAAAAAAAGAAATGATATTTCGTGTGGAAATAATTAGCACAGTCTTCCAACAAATGCCATCATGTAACACTAGTAAATTTCAGTCTACTCTTACGACTTGTTTGGATAAATCCCTCTTTGTCAAAACTTATTTTCAAATGCTTGAGTTTTGTGTTAGTGATTCATGAGCTATGCAACCCCATGAAGTTACTAATGGAGGCAAAAAAAAGCTATGAAGTTGACAAGTTTGCACCACCTTTTTTTTGTGTTAGGTTCAAAGGCGACGATAAGTATAGAGCACTTACATACAACTATATACATGCACAAATATTTGGTGGCATTAAAAAAATTCCACAGCTTAGGTATGGAAATGACATGTGGTTGAAAGTACCCGAGGAACCTTCAATCATTTCTTCAAGAAGATAAGCATATGTTTGAGATGGTCATTAGCTTATATTAGATGTGCTAAACTCCAACTAATCTTTGATTAACAGTCCAATGATGTAGAAAGGTGTATGACAACCTGACCACTTAATTGACCAAACAGTCACTTAATTCTTTTGGGGATGTTAATTAAGATTAATTCTACCAACATATTTGTCTTCTCATTATTGGCTTAGATAGAATGATGATATCAATATTAGTGCTCGTGGCGCATCTACTAGTTCGCAGTTTGGTGAAACAGTGGTCCTAATTAAGTTAGTACTAGGTAGTACATGAAGCAACCAATCATTTTACCAAAAAAAAAATCGAGACATACAAGAATATATGGCTTCTAATGTTACACATGGCACGGTAAGCATGGCATAAGAAGTCATAGATCAGCTGGATTCGTATCAAGAAACATGCATATAAGTTATAAGCCCTTCATAATATTAAGAGTTTCAGGCTTCTTTCATTAAGATAAGGTAACTATTCTAAGAAGTATAATAAGTTATTAACAAACTAGACGAAGATAAATTCAAGACACTTTGAATATTGTAAAATGTGAGGTGAATACATTTTTTTTTCCCATTGAAGATTTAAAGTGCTGAATATTTCTAAAACACATGGAAATTTTGCAAAAAGAGAATTTTCATAGATTTCGTGAACATATTATTCCCTATTCAATGTTAGAGAACAGAAAGAAACAACTACAAAACTAACCCTAAACCTTAAAACACGATTAAATTAGTGTGTTATAGTATTGTCCAAATTCGTAGTGGGTTACGAGTTCAATGATCAGACGTAAGCATAATTAACATGCTTGCTTGTGCGAATTATTCTAAACGCACCATTCGCAATGATTCCAACAAGACAAACTGCAATAGTCAGATAAAGGTTAAACAAAAAGATGGTTGATATTGCAATTGAAAGAGAAATATTGATTGTATGATCCCTTGATAATAAAGCTAAACAGAAGAGAAGAAAACTGATGAAAATAGTGTGCAAAAAGATGATGAAGCTTATCATAAATGAACCAATATCAAGCTCTGATGACTTCAGTTTAGAATACAAAGTATAGTGAAGGGAAAAAAGTAGGGTTGTTTAAGTGGAGGAAGAAAGTGGAGAACAAAGCACACATGACTTTCGTGATGGTACCAAAGTACTTGAAGTCCATGATAGAAGCTTAATTAAAATCAAAGACTTGAGAGAAATAAAAAAAGACTTTGATAAAGTGACCAAAGTTATCATAATAACATTTTTTTTTCGGATATTAGAAGCATTGGAGCCCGAGACAACATAAATATTATTAAGATCTCCTAAAATATCCTCTTGCTACTAGCATTACGTGATCTAATTTATGCACGAATATGATATATATACGATACAATGCATGTCAGTTCTTTCTTTACGCCATAAGTAATGGGCTTATAAGTTGTGCAACCACAAATCCTAGTTTTCAACTGTATCTTTCTACCAATTTGGCCAAGATTGAGCACATATGTGTTGCAGAATAATCATTTTCTATAAAAAAAAAAATGTTTCTTTGTTAAGTTATCCTTAATTTGTTGAAAAATTTAACAGTATTTAGAGCCAAATGGTCCTACCCTACAGCACCAGAAAACCCTATTGACTTGTTACCCTGTAGAGACCTGGAAATATATATGCATAATGTTGTCCGTTACCACTATTTATTACTATATTTTCATAATAAAATGCGTTATTTACCAACAATATTTATTGATTGTTTAACAAATTTACCACTTATTTCCATATATGCCCCACCACAGCATTTTCCTTTCAATTAAGGACTAATAAAGAGACAATTGCAATTTCTGTTATAAAAGGAGAAAGAAACCAAGAAAGAAAAATTAAGTCAGAAATTAGGACAATAGAGTCGAGCTGGGGTCCAGGCCAAGGGGGGTTGAGATGACGGGCTAAGCAATTGGATGGCAGGATGGTGCACCAGGCAACCACCCACACTTAATTGTAAAACAAATTGGTAACCCCACTTGTTTGACATATGCATGTCTAGGAGTCAATTTCATCAATTTCATTCGCCGCCGTGTCTGATATGATTGATGTCTATGTGTTGTGATTATTCCATCACTCCATGGAATAGAATGAATGGAAAATTCTACTTTTCTTGTTGCTCCCAAAAATGATGTTTGGTGTAAAATTGAGATGCAGTTAGATCCTTTTATGTAAACCTCTCGAATCCTAGAATTAGATTTTCCAACCAGGCATTATAACGATTTCTACTCCTAAATTTGCTCTATGAATACAACGTTACATTCGAGGATTAATGCATCCATTCCCATGAATTGTCGACACCTATCATTTTCCTTGCTTTCAATATCAGCTAATGTTTGTTAAAGAAAGAAAATATAGAACTATTAAAAACAAAAACTCAAAGACTTGTACGGGCTTTACTTTTACCTCCCCTTTTCTTTTCTTTTTGGGTTAAACTGGTCTTCATCTATCATTGGTTTGGATTATCTTATATTCTGATGTATATTAGACTCTAGTATTCATAACCAGTCTGATTATGATTATTATTACTTTTTATGTAGTTGGAAATTACTAGTTAACTTCGCATTAAACTAGTCTACTACTGGATTGGACATGATTTTGTAAATAAATATTTGTCAGATTCCACATTTAAGTATTGATTTTGGAAAATATAGATGATATGATAATACAAGAGCTTGCTTGTCTTATTCGTCATTAATAATGTGTCAACTCTAATGTGCTAATATTGTTTACTTGTACGAAAAGCAATCAAATATCAGGTTTGGCTCAAAGTAGTCCAGTCCTTGTATATTCTTGGCAAGAAAATCTTCATATGACAATTTTGAACTGCTCCTGCGTAGTTTATTTCATTTTATATCGTAGTCAAAGATTCCATATTGCATATGAATCAGTTTTTTTTTTTTTTTTGAAAATCCAAAATATATTAATATTACTAAAATTACAAAGCAGTTAAAGAAACAGCCAGCTGATGAGCTTGTTGAATCTCAGCCCGATTAACTTTTACAATAATACGATATATATGAATCAGTTATATTGCTGTATTTCTAAAAGAAAAGAAAACTGGAGATAAATGCATGCCTTTTTGGCTTCATTGATCTCCTTCCTCAGACTATATGCCTACCTGCCTTACCAGTAATTCCAAACGGTGCAATGTGACAATAACTTCCAGTAGTTGCTGAATCTTGATGTTGATTATATCAAAACGAACAATTAAGTCGAGTTGATTTAGGAAACTCAATTGTACAACCAAATTGAGAAACACAATTCCAATGTTAATTCTAACTTGAATGATAAAGTTTAATCTCCACTTGGATTATTACTAATATTTAGATCCAATAGATTCATAGCTTGTTCTCAACAACTTTTTTCTGACTAGTTTTAGCTCCTAATCTTGAAAAATCTATTTTTTAATACTCTCAACTACTTTTTTATTTGACTTTTGGATTTTTTAACCTAAAATTAAGAACAACTAATTTTTAACTTTTTTTTAAATTAGATTTTACAAAAATATATTTATTGAGAATAAGCCCTCAGTTTAATAATTATTCACTTAATTATCCAACCTTAGTCAAAATTGAACTTGAGCAGCAAAGTAACCATGTTTGAAGTAAAAGTGTAAATTATACAAATGATTTTATTCGTAAAATTACCATATAATTAATTGAGAAAACACAATGTTTTAGAATAATTTAGTAATATTAACTACATTAGTTTTGGATTTGAGTGCAAACTTTACTTCAACTCAACAAGTTTACCCCAAGAAATCAACTTTAGCAAGACATTAATAGAGTTCAAGCTGGGCAGGCCCTCGAGATCCTCATATCTTAATAAGCATGTGATGCAGCACGAACCACAGATATAACCTTAAACCAGAGCTTTCTTGCCAGCTTAGCCAGCACTTAGATTTCACGTGGAACTTTCTTAGTTGTATACAGAGAGAAAATAGTTGTCCTTGTGATCTATACCACAAAATGATTAACATGAGTTTGAAAATCAAAGCTCTCTTTTTTCAATTGACATGATGTATATGTGCTATTTCCATTTAGCAAAAAGAAAGAATCAATAAGCCCTGTCATCATGATAAGTAAATCAATAAATTAATGTTACTTACATAGATAGCTTTTTAAGTATTTACCATTTTAAATATCTATTTCGTTTCCTTTGTACCGGTTAATTAGCACTTAAAACTGTGTTTTCTTGATTCTTCTCTTGCCATAATGTACTCGTATTAGACTGTTAATTATACATTAGCATATTCATGTCTACAGGACCTTTCATTATATATATATATATATTTGAAAAATAATATCATATTAAACTAGAGTGCACCCACTCATATACTTATTTATTCATTTTGCGTTAATATAAGCATGTTAACAAGTCAAAAAACCTGGCAACTGCGATTAAAAGATGAAAAAGACAGTTAGAGAAATGCCATTATAATCCTAATGTGTTGTTCTTATCCATTGGAGAATAAACCTAAACTCGTAAATAATTTATTAAAACATGGATTACAAGGAAGCTTTGTTGTTTAGCCATCGCTAACTCTTATCCAACGCTTATTAGTTGCACCTAAGATACGTTTGTATTGGGAAATCACCAAAGAAATCAGAATATGCCCTGTAAAGAAAAACATATGTGGTAGTGGAATTTTGAACTCCATTAACTAATTGCATTCTTGCATATGCGGTTGCAAGTTGCTACCGCAAAGATTTGGCAAGACTTTCTTGATATAGCTTTTCATATTTCTTTAATAAAAACCCTTTGCCATCAATTTGTTGGTGGCCATCAGGCGCTAATGGCTTTGCAAGATTGCATTAAAAGATGTCAAATGATTATGGACCACAACCTCAATAAGACTTCACCTTCTTTAATTTCTTCATATCTATTTCAATTGTACGTGTCTGATTGAGAAGTTCAGAATTAATTAATGTTATGTGAATTCATCTGCCATGAAGAATTGTACGAAACTGAATAAAATTTTGTCAGTTTAATATACAACTTCGATCCATTTCAAAGTAATGCAATCAATAGCATAGTTGGTTAGTCGATATCGTTATCCTTTTTAAAAATATGAATTCAACTATCTCCTTTTATCTTTTTACAAATTGCATAGTTCTGATATTAGATAGTTAAAAAAGTTTGTCGGCTTAAATATCAGGATATCACTATGCCAGCAAAACTGTTCTTGCTCAAGAAAGTGGCATGCAAGCTTATTATAATGAAAGACAACGGAAGATGTGGCATTAGGTAGTTTGGCCAGAGCCCACGAATGGAAGAGTGACAAGAGTTGGGTAGTCTCTTAGCAAAATGCAAACATGAATGCCTTTTCAATATAATTCTTTACTTGGTGAGGAAAACTACTCTTTGGTGAAAGTGGACGACATTGTACAAAGATTTAAACTCAACCTGAAAATCTAATAGCAATATTTAAATGCCATCCTTTGAATCTTTTGACATGATCTGTTGCTTATAGCAAACCAAGTTAATATAGGATAGTGTGGTGAGAATGCAGAAACTTGGCTCTGCCTAACCTCCACTATAAACAGGTATATTCTTATTGGCTGAAAGTCGTGGATAAAATGAGTAAAATACAACAAATATTCCATGCAAAGTACTTTCTCTTATCCGATAACGAAAAGAAAAGAGAGGAAAACGTAGCACTTTAGACGATTTTAGTATATTCCATATATTTGCACTTATCTTGCCTCCGCGATCCATGTTTAAGAAGACCTCTCATGAAGAATAATGGTTAACGGAATAGCTAATCATTTCAGGAATATATGCAGTAACACTAATAATTATGAGAATTAGATGTCGATTTATTCGATTTTATATAGATGTAAAATAAGTGAAAATGAAATAAATAAATCGATAGGATATTAGTAATTGGAGGAGTAAAAGACAGGCCACCTTTATACTACTATGCAGAAGAAGCTTTGCTCAGATTAAAATGCTACGTATGAATGAATAAATACCGAGGACAACATTCTAATTGGGTCCCTTCTCTCCAGAAGTGAAGTGCCATTTGAGTCATCAAAGAAGAGAAAACTTAAACAAAAATTTTTGTTTTGTTTTAATCTTGTATATGGACCTAGTTTTCGTCATCAGTCTCAACATGTGATTGGCTGTGAGGCTTCCATATGATGCTGAAATCACCACATTTTTACCCTAAGATGACTTTTATGTGATTGACTTTAAACATGATAATTCTTTATAGCTTATGCACCTTTGGAAAAGAATTTTTCCATTTAGATGATTGAAAACTCTCTAATCACAAATTTCATTTCTTCTCGTGTAAGCATTACATTGGATGTTCAAGAATTATTCTTAGACTCATCTTGTATCAAGGATATCATGAGCATGATCAAGTCAACATGTGCATGAGGACATGGCAAACATCATGTTATTTACATGTCAGTTCAAGATACATGAAAACCATTGGCTGCTTAGGTCGTGTAGGATAATAACAAGGATTCAGAAAAACCTCAGAAAGAAAGCAAACACTAAAGCATAACATACATACATCAAAGAGTTTTATGTCCTGCTCAAATGGATGTTGATTTCTGCTTTCGTAAGCTAGCTACAGTTTGCTATCTGTTGCTGAATCTGACCCACTTCTCTTGCCTTCTCCTCCTATAAAAGCCACCTAATCCTCATGCAATGCTCCATTGTCCTCTCATTTCTATCAGCAAAACAAAATTTCAAGCGTCACCTTCAATATAGCCAGCCATGATTCCAGGGGAGGCAACAGGAATCCATTACTTCACCCCTGAGATTTTTCCCTCATCACCTTTTCCCTCTAACTTCAGCCTGATGCAGAGCAGCTTTCCAGCATTCCAATTCAGCAGATTCTTAGCCAACTTTCCAAACTATCATAGCCCTCCTCCCATCCCTGAGTTTTCTCCCCAGTCCTCAGGTTTAAGCAACAACTCTAGTACCTCTGATGAAGCAGATGATCAGCAACTTAGCATCATCGATGAAAGAAAACAAAGGAGAATGATATCCAATAGAGAATCAGCCCGAAGATCAAGGATGAGGAAGCAGAGGCACCTTGACGAGCTCGGGACTCAGGTACTTCGCCTGAGGACTGAGAACAACTGTCTCATAAAAAAATTTAACCATGTGTCAGAGTCTCATGAAAGGATTGTTGAAGAGAATGCACGCCTTAAGGAAGAAGTTTCTGATCTCCGAGAAATGCTCACAGACCTTCGACAAATGCTCACTGATTTCCAACTTGGAAGTCCTTATAATGACTTCAGAGATCTGGAAGACACGCCATGCAACACAGCTCATCTCAGGGCTGAGTCATCAAACCAGTCCATAGCTACTCCTAAAAATCTGCTCCACTGACTAAGAGCTTTTATTGTGCTTCACTGTCTTCCTTTTTCTTCTTGTTCTCTTTAATATGAATGTAATGAGTTACTCTTTTTCCGGCAGTTGGATAATGTAAGCGGAAGTTATTGAACACTTTTCTAATACTATTGCCAACTTAACATATTAATTATAATTTCACGTGTTTATCATTATGAGAAAATCAAGCTACATCACTGGCTGGAGCAAATTAAGTGAAAATGAAATGTCTAGAAATCGATCATGGATTTAGCAAAACTTCATCATCATGGAGCAAAAACTCAGCAACTCCACAAGTTTTGATTTCAAAGAGCTGGACCATGAAGAAATTAGTAATCATTCCTTAAATAGGATGATTGATTAGTTGAAAAATAGCAAACGTAGAAGAAAGTTCATAGCGTCAATTCATCATTGCTTGAGAAGTGCAATACTCTTCTTCTCCGAAGTGTGTGAAAACATCATCAAGGAATAAAGAAAACAGTCACATACTGTTAGTGGCCCTTGATGGATTAGGCTACAGGAATTAACAGGAAGGCCCCATGACCAGAATTGTGTAGCACACGGCTGTACAACTGCACAAGCAGTGAGACAAGTGTTGGTGGAGATGCTGGTGATAGTGGTTCATAATTCAAGGAACTGCTACAAGAAGCAAAAGACATGAAAAGGCAACCCACCATGATCCAAACTACTGTTTCTATTCTTTGTCAGGGCATCATCAACATGTTAACTAGTTCCAACAGCCCATGTTGTTTTTTCAATTTCGATTTTCTGCAGCAGAGAACATGCTTCAGGTTTGCCAGCCAAATGCATCTCTATCCTCTCTCCGGTAAAGAAACCTTTTTTGATATTCTTTCTGCTTGCTGATGAAGTAGAGTTAACAATAAAAAATAAGGAAATAAAAGCAATATGCGGAAACATGAATTTCCATTACACTTGAAACATTAGAGATGGTGAAATTCAAAAACATAGAATTTCCTTTCTCTTATTCGGTAAATCAAATAAAGAAACCAAAAAAAGGAAAAGACAGCAAGGTTGACAATAAAGCTATGTTTTGAAACTCAGACGGACTGGACCGGTCAGTCGGACCGGTCGAACTTGGAACTGGCCAGGCATTTAGTAATGAATGACTTGTAAAACTCGAATTAGAAAAAAATGGTCAAACATGATAAAAAATCGGATTTGACCGGTAAAAAACTGATTTTGACTCAGAAAAAATCGATTTTTTTTTTAATTTTTGGCTAGTTATATATATTTTTTTAACTCGTTAACCTTTTTTAACTCTTGATTAACAACGAAAACTATAAAAAAGACAAAATTGATAGATATATATATAATATATATACCTATATTTACATATATATATATATAAATATGACGTAATTATGACGTCATCCGATACGACTCCGAATTGACCTTCGATCGAACCCATTAATCTCTGACCTTTGATTCTGGCCGAGTTAATAGCCGGTCCGAGTCTAAAAACATAGTAATAAAGTTAAAAAAGAAGAAACAAAATTTTGTCAACATTTCGCCTTTTACATTAAGAAGGAAAGTGGAAGGAAATTAGGATTTTTCCTTTAACTTCCAAAGTATACACACCTTGACATCTAAACTTTTTTATCGCATTAAATCTAGCCAACTAACAGAGCCATACTTAATGGCCAACTTAAAGGCTGATGACGTCTCTTGCCAAGTTTATACATTTCTTTTATGATCCCAAAAAATAGTCTGCTTTTCGACAATACCTAACAATAATAGGTTTCTTTTGGGCACTTCGAAACCGAATAGTCATTGGCAAGAAAAGCAATAATCATTTCAAGCAAGAAATGTACTAGACAACATAGCTGTCAATAGAAACTTTCACACAGTTTCCCATAGGAGACAGTGCAATGGATTTTCTTCTGCTTTTTCACAATTACACGAATCAATTCGAGGCCAAACTACTGAGTTCATAATTACCATGTGCTTCAGATGAAACAGAGATCGACCAAGTTATCAAGAGTATTGCAGTCTGAAATTTTATCAAATAACAGAAACATCTTAGATTCTGATCAGCGCAGTGAAATCTTTGTTAAAGCATTCGACCACACAATACCAAACACACTTTCATAGAAGGTGAATAATAACTGAACATGTACCTCAAAGGACATCCTCATCCATCACAATCCACAAGGCGGAGGTAGCGCTACATATACACAACAACATTTTTTTTTTTTTAAAGGCGGTGAGTATCGAACCTTCATTCTAAAATAAGAAATCAAAACTATTTTAACATGAGGCTATATCAATTCTCCATACACGTTCAGTTCACGATATCAATGTCAATAATTCTCATTTCCAATTTCGTATCATGCTTAGGGTAAAAGATGACGGGTACTGTTCACTGGTTGAATATAAGCTGTTAAATCATACCAGCTAGAGTATTTCACATTCTAGATCCTTCAATGATGTCCAATATAAAACTACACCACTTTATCAATGTGAAACTATATAAAACTACATCGTTGCATTTAGTGATATGACATAGTTTCGTAACGATAGAATGTAATTTTGTTAGACATAGCTAGACATAAAAAAAAAAAAAATTGAACAGAGAATCTGATTCAAGTATTTCAACTCCCCAACTCCTTTTCTAATTGTACTTTACCAACAGTACCGTGCCCTAACAATAGTAGCACTGGTACCCTAGTAGTAGTACCGACTGTAAAATTTTTCAACATTTTACACCCTACCCATAAGCTCAAATCAATAAAGAAATGCAGCAAATCTTAAACCCTAATTTTTCAAACAGTTGAACTAATGCAACAGGGGAACAAATTACTATTGAAAAAAAAATCTGGCCTTTATACCAAATTATGATGAAATTTTGGTAATAATGTAGAAATGAAATCAATTAATGAGGATTACTTGCAGCAATTATTATTGAATAAGTAGGTTGAATTTTGTTTGTTTTCTACCGGAAGGCATGGGATCTCTTGATTTCTATCTTAAATGAAAGAAATGAGTTTACCTGGGCCGTTTTAATGAGCCCTTTTGTTTTGGGTTTATGGACTGTGAAGCCCAAAGGTTAGATGAAGATGGGCCGACGGAGATGGGTTAATTTTGATCTACTCATTTCTAACTATTATCTACTGCAAAATTGCTACTCCAAGCTCCACTGCTCATCTAGGCTTTATCTACTTTAAATTATTGGGTTTTGATGATATTTGCGTAGACGTCCCAAGGTCCGATACAGCTGGACAGGGATGTGGATCAAGGCCCCTCCCCTCTCCTCTCGTGTAGGAAGCTTAGAGTCTCTATCGAGTCGAAACCAGGAGGACAGGGGGAAAAATTTTTAAGTGAACCGGATTCTTAGGTAAAGTTATCGACCATTTGATTTAGAATTTTTTACATCAATCATGGTTCACGTGGAGCTCATTTCATGACTCATCAGTGGTCACTTCATTATTGATGTGGAGAATTTTAAACCAAAGGGTCCACGTCCCCTAGTGAGCCATGAAATCGGCCCTGCGTGAACTATAGCTGATGTGAAAAATTCTAGATCAAGGGATTCATGACTCTGCTCATGAACTCGGTCCACCTAAAAATTTTTCGGAAAAGAGCATTAATGCAGTCATTATAATGCGGCGTATGGCAAGAATTAAAAAGACAGATCTTGCTCCTAAAAAGTTTAATAGATTGCTCTAAAAAAAAAGTTTAATAGAATACGTAAAATGCTAAAAAATTGGTTCAAGTCGTTGACCAAGAAAGAAAATGAAAATAATTCTAAATGTTGGCATCAAGAAATTCACAACGGATGTCTCTCTTCTTCTCCTTCACGAGAGAAAGCATATTAGAATATCGAATAAATTTTGGACAAAATAATCCGATAGTTTGTGCTGCTAAAAGTTGTATTGGCACTTTTAATAAGGGAAAAAAAATACTTGGGCTCGAGGACTAAGAAGTCGTTTCAACTGAAGAAAGACTAAAGAAATGGAAGCATATATAGTGCCAAAGAAAAGGCTAAGATTTGTGAAAGATATTTTTTCGTCACTCTCTCTTATCCATAACCTCTTTACAAAGTACCCTTTCTCAGGTTCCCTTAAAATCTTGAACCGATTTTCCTCACTCTAACATTAATCTTTTTCACCAAAAACAAAGCAAAACAACATTAATCATGGGGTGTTCTCTTTATCCGTTATTACCATCAATGTGTTTCAATAAACCATCTATGCCTAGCATTAGTCAAAGAACTTTAAGTTCCATACTGAACACAAAAGCTATGGCTAAAGAACTCTATTTCAACCACGATGGTTTAGCAATGAAGAAGCTTCAGGTTAACTAGAATCTAGTATTCATTATTTGTTCTATAAAAAATTTTTAAGTGGTGAATCATAATCAGTTATTGTTTTGTTCTTGATTGTGGATGCAGGCTGGTGTTGACTTGGTGGCAGAGTTAGTTGGAGTGACTCTGGGTCCAAAAGGAAGAAACGTAGTGTTGCAGAATAAATATGGACCTCCCAAGATTGTTAATGATGGTGAAACTGTTCTTAAAGAGGTAATAATTCTGTTCAATTATGTCTTTCTTTTGGCTTTCTGGTTATCTTGTGGCAGATTCCACTATATGATGTTTCGAAATGGTGATTCTTCTTTGCTGATTGGCTATGTCGTTTATAATCATATTTTTTATAGAAGGAAATGATAAATGCTGAGTTTTTCTTCTGAATTTGGTAAAATTTTACGATGTTATTATACTAAGGAAATGCATCAAATGATGATGAACAGAAGAAAGAATTAAAAGAATCATAATGCTCCAGCCGTTAGAATTGGTTTTGATAAAAAATATGGAGCTTTTTAAGAAGATTTGAACTTGAAATCTAACACCTGTATCTGTATTTTCTGTCATTCTGCCAAGAGTGTATTCTTTTTAGCATTATTCTGCAGCAGGATGCATATTTTTCTACTTAGGTTAGTTTATTGAGACTTAAATGTATGAAAGTTTGCAATCTATCCTCTTCTAGGAGATAAAAAGGGTCAAAGGAACACTTTTCTCAGTTCTGTTATATTTATTCCTTGTACTTAATGTACTTCATTTAAGTAGAGCAGATAGAGTTGGAGGACCCTCTGGAGAATGTGGGAGTAAAATTAGTGAGGCAAGCTGGTGCAAAGACAAATGAACTTGCTGGAGATGGTTGCACTACATCTGTAGTGCTTGCACAGGGTCTTATTGCTGAGGGCATGAAGGTACAAATTGTATGTTTGGACTCAAGTGCTCAATTTGTTTTAATGAAAGCTCCAATTAGACCTGGTTTTATGTTCTAATAAGGTGAGATACCATTGTCTATATTGATATCTGAAATCAAAGTTTTAGGTAACACAGTTACTATTATCTGTTGCCTTGAAAGTGGCCATTTCCATGTTAATCTCTGGACAAAGTAACGTAGAATGTTCTAAGTTTTGCCTTTCATTAGGTTATTGCTGCTGGGATGAATCCTATTCAGCTCTCACGTGGGATTGAGAAAACTACCAAAGCCCTTGTTTCAGAACTGAAATTGATATCCAGAGAGGTAAGTAGGATAATATGTCAATCTCATCTTCTTTACAGAATGAGGATTGAAATAGCCCTGCAGTTTATGAATGCTATCATCAATTTTCTACTATGGCAAGAAGAAAGTCATTTTATGTTTCAAAATTACAAAGACATCTTTATGTTTCAAAATTACAAAGACATCTTTATGTTTCAAAATTACAAAGACATCATCTAATGGTTGCAGGTGGAGGATCATGAGCTTGCAGATGTTGCTGCTGTTAGTGCAGGGAATGATTATGTGGTAGGAAACATGATATCTGATGCACTTCATAAAGTAGGAAGAAGAGGAGTAGTCAGAATTGAGAAAGGGAACCATGGTGAAAATAGCCTACATATTGTAGAGGGGATGGAATTTGATCGTGGATATATGTCTCCTTATTTTGTTACTGATCGAAGAAAGATGATAGCTGAACACCACGACTGCAAGGTACAGAAGTTGTGAATTTAATTTTGTATGTGTTGATGTGTGGAATTTAGGCGGGAACTTCTTTGGTTGCAGTTGCTCTTGGTTGACAAAAAAATCACGAATGCAAAGGAGATGTTTAAAATATTGGATAACGCAGTTAAGGAGAAGTATCCGATTCTAATAGTTGCAGAAGGCATTGAGCAGGAGGCTCTGGCTCCGGTAATTAGGAACAAACTTAAAGGTACACTGAAGGCAGTTGCTATTAAAGCTCCTGCCTTTGGAGAGCGCAAGAGCCTCTACCTAGATGATATTGCCATCTTGACAGGAGGTAGTGAGATAAGAATG
This sequence comes from Mitragyna speciosa, assembly GCA_024721245.1. Classification (NCBI taxonomy): domain Eukaryota; kingdom Viridiplantae; phylum Streptophyta; class Magnoliopsida; order Gentianales; family Rubiaceae; genus Mitragyna; species Mitragyna speciosa. The sequence continues at coordinate 21,615,411 of CM045564.1, read as the reverse complement.
CTAAATCTGCAATTTATCACTTCCTCTCATTCCAGTAACATTTTTGTTGCAATTTCTTTAGAAATGGTTTCCTGATGGGAGGCTACGAAGAAAAGATTGATTATGGTTTGGACCACTTACAGCAGTCCTGATAATATTTTGAATTTCTATCACTAGCAAGCAATATGTGGTCTATCAAGTAGTGTCCTAGACAAATTATAGAGCCTCTTTGCATAATTAATTTCTATTCAACTACAGGCTATAATATGAGCACCAATTCGCAAAAAAGAAATGCTACAGAAGTAAAATCTACTATTACTTCTTTGCCTTTTTCTTTTCAGTTCTTCAAATTTTCACACAGTTTATCCTGTGTTTTCAGGGACTGTGATTAGAGATGACATGGGTTTGACTCTTGAGAATGCTCATAAGGGATTGCTTGGATCTGCATCTAAGGTGGTGATAACGAAAGACTCTACATTAATAGTTACTGATGGAAGAAATCAAGAGGCTGTTCAGAAGAGGGTTTCTCAGATACAAAGACTTGTTGAGGTCTGTCAAATGCTTTGCACAATGCTATCATCCACTAGTGTAAAGCTTAACTTTTAAATCTCCAGCTAAGTGGTGTGATATATCAAATTTATCATTCTATCCGGGGAAAGGAATTAAAGCAAAAATAATTCATCAACTAGTCCTATGAAGGAGGTTGTCTCTCATAGAAGTGGACACAGCCATGGGAGGACACTTGGTGAGAATTCCAGGAATATATTAAACATACAAAAGAAATTAATTAACTTGCTCAAGTCATTAGAAGAACTGTCCTATGAAATCTGTATTAAAATAACTCACTCTTTTATCCACTTTGTTTGAGTTTGGGATCCACATACTAGAGAGTGCCGCGATTTCAAGAATCAGCACAAGTCCTCAAAAGTTAGCATGGAATCCGTAAAGAAAATATCTCACACCTCACGCTATTTCTAACTTAAGTCCAGTATGTTGTGTTCAGTCCATATGTGTAACATTCACTAGTTAGCTAAACTGATGTGCAGAATACGAAAGAAAATTTCCAAAAGAAACTGCTAAATGAAAGAATAGCAAGGTTATCAGGGGGGATTGCTATTCTTCAGGTGAGTTGAATTCACTGGTTTTTTTTTTAAATTGTATATATTTCACTATGATTTTGGCATTTGAGCAGCTGATTTTTAAGATTGTATGCATTTATGCTTGTTAAATCAATGATAGGTGGGAGCACAAACACAAGTTGAGATGAAGGACAAACAATTGAGAATTGAAGATGCTTTAAATGCAACCAAGGTAGATTGTTGCTCTTGTAATTCCTTGAATGAATGATTGACTAGGCATGACTGCTAAACTCTCATAAACTTCAGGCAGCCATTGAGGAAGGAGTAGTGGTTGGTGGGGGCTGCTGCCTTCTGAGGCTTGCTTCGAAGGTGGAAGATATCAAGAACCATTTAGATAATAAAGAACAAAAGGTTTGTCTCTTTTCCATAGAAAGATACACCTGCACTGGTATTCTATAGCATGGACACCTAGATGAACAGGGTAGATGGTTCCGAGTTTATATTTGCAGTAAATACTTCTTATCATGTTCATTTCTTTGTGACATCTGCCTGTAACTCGACATGCAGATGGGAGCTGATATATTCAAAAGGGCATTGGCCTATCCAGCAAGACAGATAGCCAAAAATGCTGGTCAAAATGGCAATGCTGTTGTAGAGAAGGTCTTTGCCACAAAGTGTAGATCTATTTTGCAGAACATTAGTTAAATCTGAAGCAGCTAATCATCTAATTACATATTGCTGACAATAATGATAGATTGTTGAGGTCTAACGTGAAAAATGTAATGTGTGCAGGTTCTATCTGTAGATAATGTAGTGTATGGTTATAATGCTGCCAGGGACAAATATGAGGATTTGATGGCTGCTAGGATTTTGGATCCTGCAAAGGTTACACTCAGAAATTGCCAAAACCGTTTATTACCAAGTTTATAAACATTTTTAATAAAAATCTAACTCAACTGAAGGATAATCCAGCAAAAAACATCCTGTGGTGCAGGTCGTCAGATGTTGCCTGGAACATGCAGCATCAGTAGCCAATACTTTCTTGACATCCAACGCTGTCGTAATTGATATAAAGGATCAACTGCCCAATCACTTAATGAGAAAACCAGTGACAACCTGAGGTGACAATTTTACCATCTTTTAGATTGTCCATGACAAAATTAATCTCTGAGCATGGGGAAAACCCTATTTCACGAAAACCTTCAAGTTTCTGCAACTTTTGAAGTTTTGGCACGCATCACTACCTTTCCTTGTGCAGGTATTGGAGCAGTTGGTGCTAGTTCATTGGCGTGAATTCATCATTTTGGCATTTCATGCACCCGAATTTTACCAAGGGAAAGTGACATGGATGACATTTGGCAACATAAAGCATGCTGATGATTCAAAATATATCTTGGCAAGCTATTGAAAATTTCTTCATCCAATGCTAATTTGTCTTCCTACAAATGAGGAAAGCATATGTTATACACATTTGAAATGAGAGAATAATACAGTAAATATGTCAAAAAGGATGTAGAGTTAAGATGTCTGAGGTCACTTTGACGGAGAATGTATTTGGGGCTCGTTAAGTGATCTTTACAAAAACGAGGAAGAATTACCTGAAGTCCTTGGATAGTACATAGTTCAGTGTAGAAAACAGAAAACAAGTTCTGAAAAGGGCACATTTAGTGACAGCTTGTCATCATCTGAGGGAAGTCCATACCAAAAGTGGCTAATGTGATTATGTAAAGAAAACAATCTGCTCTCATGTGTTCTAGAGCATTGAAGTCCATATAAAAAGTGAATCATGTTAGATTTCCAGCATTCTATATGCACTATCTGAAAATGACTTCTTCAAAACCTGGCCAAAACCAAGAGTTCCGCCTAAAAGAATCAATAGGTCGGCATTTCTCAATTACAGACTATGAATTGTTGGGGAAATCCATTCTAAATATTCATTCGCCCAGTCCATGTTCCATATGGTGATGAAGATGTGTTGAAAGCCGATTAATTCAAACAAGGTATTTCTAACAAATTCTAGTGAAAAAGCATCACACAGCACGCAGTATCCTTTTGCAAAATATGTGTGTGTGTGTGTGTGTGTGTTTTTTTTTTTTTTTTGAGAAAAAATTGTGTGTTTGTTGAATGATAATCTTAGAATTAGCAGTTCTTTTTATAAATCTATAGTGGGAAAAGTGTCGCATCTAACCATTTGGAGCCATCTTTTTGCCTATAACTCCCAGATTCTCATAGAATAACGGATTTTGCACATGTGATCAGATTCTAATCCAAGGAAAAGGTCACAAGCCCGAGGTGTTGTCAAAATGATAAGATTTTGCCATTATTTGAGAAAATTTATGACCTTGGTACGTTGTTCCCTTCTTGCTAACTTTCCACGTAAACCTATCTTGACCAGAAAATGTAATATTCAATTACACGCTGTATTGCAAATTCAATTTTCCAAATTAAATTAATCATTAAATTATTAGTCATTCAACCACAAATTCCACCTGATTCACCTTTACATATAAAACTATATTATCTTATGCCAGGTACCATAGACTTGTATTATACTTTTAATAAGGTGCGAGTTTTAAAATATACGTATACAACGTCTAGATAACAATTTCAAGACATAAATTAAATAAATATTCAATAATATTCTTGATCTAATATATTAATAATTCCAGATTGATAGAAAAATTTGGGCCTAAATTAGAAAAAGAAAAAATTGTACTGAACAAAAACTAGCCCACAGTGGATATTGGGGGTAGGATCTGCAATGATCATTCATTGGACCGTTGGGACGGTTGGGGAGTCGAATATTTGTCACCGCTCCCAAGACGTTTTCTGCCACTTTTGTCAGCACATCCCAATTTTGATTGATTTCTCTGTCTCTGCCCCTTCTCTTGAACTCTGTATATGAGCAAGAAGGTTAGGATAATTCCTGATGTGGGTTAGTTTTAGAATACGCAATTGGATGCGTATAAAGTATAGAAAAGTGGAACGACAGAAGAAAAGGTGAAAGATAGTAAAGATGTGGGTGCCCTCTGGGGGTGAGTTTTCAGTGCTTGATGGACTTGATGGTAGCAGGGGCTTCACTGATGATTGGATTAGGCTTATTTGCTTTCATTGCTTCAATTCTTTGCCTTGCTGCTTTCTTCCAAAATGCCAAGGAGCTTTCTTGATCCATCTTTTCATATGGGTTATGGATTGTAATGTAAGTTTGCTTTTTTTGTCTCTTGTTGATATGCCACAATTGCTCAAGCTTTACACATTAATCACATGGAATTGTTAAGTAATTGGAGTTCCTTGAATTCAGGACGGGTGGTAAATTTTTTTGCATTCTGCAATTTAACTTGAAATTTTGTTGTTTTATCGCTTTTCTTACTTGGTTGCAGCTTGATTTTGTTGTTTGAGTGATATTGCAATAGTAGTTGGCTCTTTTTTGTTATTTGCTTGTCAATTTGTGGGAAAATTTCTATACGTATGTCAGAATAAAGGAATTCCATTTTTAATCTGGATTATTTAAGCGGGCCTTCACGTTGATCTCTCCTTAAATTAGTAAAATCAAGTATTGAGTTTAGTTGGATCGGTTGTTGTCTTTTGTTCTCAAGTAAAATATTCAAGATATGATGCCTTTTTCCCTTTAGATTATAGGTGTGTTTGTAGCTCTTGAATCGAGGCTCTAGAGATGCATCAGATCAGAATGTAGACTTCTTGGCTTGAACTTACTTTGTCCGAGATGCTTGGATGAGCATTCAAGGGTGTGTATATATAAAACCTTTTTCCAGAGATCCAGGAATTTCAATGTATGAATTGAGACTTTATAGATCCGTCGGATCATAATGTAGACTTCTTAGTTTGAAGTTATTCAATCAGAGATGCTAGGATGAGCATACAGGGATGTATATATATCACAATTCTTTTCAAGAGATTCACGAATTTTGATGTGATATCCATTAACTCCATTTGAATGAGCAGGCAAGATATATCACTTTGCATCACATAAGATGCTTTCTTTAGAGAAGCAATACAATTCGTCTGATGTTCTCATTTATCTACTTCGATGTATGTTTGGACCTTCGAGGATGTTGTTGCGTGAGAGTGTGTAGAGCTGACGGGCACTTTTTTCCTCCCATCAATCTTACTCGGTGAACTATAATAGATGGCCTTGCGTTATATATGGAGAGTGGCATGCCTTGTTGGAATTACCTACCTCGCCTGTCCTCTGTGGTTGCTACCAAATTATAATGATGCTGTAATTCCTTTTTTTTCACCAGTTGAATTAAGGACTTTTTCTTCCCAACAATTCATTTTCCTTGCATTCATCTAAGTTGATTGTTATATGATTATTCTTCTCTTCAAATTGCTTAAGCTTTTAGCGGAGATCATAGTTTATTATGGTAATAGGATAGGCAAAGAGTCCTTAATTTGGTTCTTGCTACCCACCAATTATAGTGTTGTCCTTGCAGGAAGAATCTAGCATCGCAGAAGTTTGACTGCCTTTATGGCGACTTCTATGAGTTTAAAATTTTTAGATAAGGGGATGATTGAATGTACCACATGGCGACTTCTGTCTTTTATGGTTAAGGATGCGGCAACTGTAACCAAAAACAATTAAAGAAATGCAATCGCAACTGGTATAGGTGAAGCTTGTTAAGTGACAATGTTCAAACCTAACATTCACAGGCCTCATGGTCGCTGGTTTTTAAGATCTGAAAGAGATTAGCTTTTAATATCTCTCAATTAGTATGCAAAAAGAGAAATTGTGAAAGACGGAGCAAATAATTGGTGAAGTGCTCAATTATCTGTTTAGATGACTTTGGTAGTTAACTTGAAATCTGTAGTTTGGTAATATGCAATGCCTACCTTTTTCCGCTATTAACACCAAATACCTTTATATAGTGATAGTCATTCTGATCAGTTTAGATGATTTGGTTAGTTAACTTGAATCTCCGAGTTGGTGTAATATGCAATGCCTACTGTTTGACCTACTAGGGTCAAATAATTATATATGCTAATAGTCACTCTGATACGAGCTTCTTCTGTTCTTGCAGAATTAAAGGTGATGATGCTTCCCAGCAGAGTCCAGTTTATCTTCAATGACCGAGTGGCACTTTCTCAAGAAGTTGCATCATGCAATGACATCCCTGGACAGTATCTATTGTAGGATTAGTAATCCTATATAATTGTTGTAATTTTTGCAGGCAACATAGGAACGATTTCATATGGGGGTTCTCTGCCGTGATTACAATTGTTTGCGGCATCAGCGGATCCTGTTTATGTTTTCAATGTATCAATGTAGTGTTGCAAGGCACAGAATACTTGTTACTTAGCGGGGAGGCCGCAGGTAAGGGGAGACGTTCTAGCTAGTGAGCTCGTGCCGTGACGTCGCCCTATCTCCATGTCATAATGATGCAATCGATTGAAAACAAAATGGTTCCTTATCGTGGAAAAGGTTGAAAATCTTGATTGTTTTGAACGAATTGTGGGCCTCGTGGACGTGGAGCGCTTTGGCATGTTACTAACACGTCAGTAATAAAGTGAAGTCAAGATTTCAACCCTTTTGATCATCTTAGACCATCATTAATCAACACCTTTTGGAAAATTACATGAAGACTACCAAATGATGTAGAGTTCAATCATGTTTTGTCTTCTCTGTAGGTAACTGGTACTTCAACATTAAATAGTTCAAATCAAAGAATTAATTAATCATGTGGTTTTAGTTTTCAATTAAGTGGAGGAGGCAGATGATAATCGAAGTATCGCACTTAAATAGATGAAATCAAGAAAAGGCCATTCTTAGTTTCTTATCAATTTAGGTTAATCAGTACTTCAAAAACAACAGGGACCTCCGTTGGCAATGCTTTATCATGCAAGTTACGTTACATGTAATTATTTGGTGATGCTGAATACGCAAAAATTACCACAAAAATATATTTGACATTGAAGGATAATTATCCAATCTCTTGAGAAAAACCAAGAACGATTACCAGTCCAACTAATGAGAATTTAAGTTCCTTTTGTCCCAAACAGAAATGCAACATAAAATAATTTTTTATTGTTTGTTAATATGTTTCTGGATATGATAAATAAAAACGCGAGAATATGAGGATGCATAGTTTAAAAGCGGGGAAAATTGCCTTGGCATTCTTTATCGACTTTTCTTCGTATTGGAAAGTGGTGCCGTGCCGGACGGTACGTTATTAACTTGTACTACTTTCCTCAAAAATATGTAAAATTATACAAGCATTATAAGAGTTAAGTCTTTGCAGGGTGGGAGATTAAAAATCTAAATCTTGTCTTTCATCAAATTTCCACTAATATGTGATTTCAAAATCCATATGGGTGAGCAATAAGAGTGTGAATGGGTCAAATATCCGACTCGCATGGGGTATTTTTTGATCCGACCCGTTATATACGGGTCAAGCAAAGTTGTAACCCATATCCGTATCCGCATATGGAGATATCCGGTGGGTCAGATATCCACATTTTTGGAGTTGGATATCTGCAATTTTCGGATCGTACACGCATTCTGTTAAATTTGCTTAAAATCCTAAATAATTTAATAATAATTAGAGCATCATTTATAACAAATATAAACTTAAATAAAATATATTAAAGCAAGTGTTACAAACTATGAATTTATCGCAAGCACTAAAGAAAATTTTAATTTTTTGAGATAGAGAAACACCATACACACAAATCTTATAACATAAACACCAACCATGTTTTTGAGGCAAAGAATAAAAAAACACACAAGACAACTATCATAACTAGAGTTTATATTATTGCATCTTCAATTCTTCACATTTCAATGTTGATAATGCAGTATTCTTTACTACCTAGGATTACGAAATAAGAATAAAAGATATTGATATTAATATTAATAAAAAATAACAAATACTACATAGTAATTTCACATAATAATATCTAATAGCATATTACATAATAATAATATCACATAGTAATATTACATAATAATATCACATATTAATATTAGGAAACCTTACAAGAATAAAAGATATTGATATTAATATTAATAAAAAATAACAAATACTACATAGTAATTTCACATAATAATATCTAATAGTATATTACATAATAATAATAATAATATCACATAGTAATATTACATAATAATATCACATATTAATATTAGAAAACCTTATAAAATTACAACATTACTCCCATATGCGGGTCGGGTTGGATACCCGCCGAGTTTTAAAAATCATTATTTGTATCCAACCCGCTTAATAGAATAACCCGCATATCATCAGTATCTGCAAAAACCCGGCGGGTCGGATACCCGCATTTTTTGGATTGGGTCTAAATCGGATCGGTCGGATTTTCGGGTCACCGGGTCAACTTGCACACTCCTAGTGCGCAAATGGTGGTTCAATCCTGTCGGTTTCCCATGGCCCAATTGATCTCCCTCTAGAATAGGCCAAATTTAGAGTGGAAATAAGAATAGAATAGATGTCACCTATTGACAAATATATACACACACTAGCCCAGTTGGTCTCTTCCTAAAATAGGCCAAAACCGGGGTAGGAGTAGGAATAAGATAGATATTGCATATTGGCAAATACACACACAATTGCTTTATTGGGTTGATTCCTCAAGAGTACGTACAATTATACTAGATTTATGCTTGCTTCGTGAGTAAGTATAACTTTACTGGCTTTAGCATAATATTTTCTTTCTTTTTAAATTTTCTTCGAAATACCATAGTGGTTCTGTTTTATAATATGGCCCTTACAATTATTCTCAAAAAGAAAATTTGGATAACAAAACTCATTAATTTCAATAGCGATGATGGAATTCTTCTTTCATTTTTAGCCACTACATAATCGTCTATGGTTACTGTGTACGAATGAATACCCATTTTATTACTATTCCGAATAAATATAGTATACCAGATACTTTCGGTTTCAATTATCAAGAAATTAAACTTTTTAATCACGAAAGTCCTCCAATCTTGATATTCCGTGCAGTCTCATAAAGACTTCAATCTTTCGGGGAGGAAAGATTTGTAAATCGGAGGCTAAAACGCGTCCCAGAAATTTCCTAGAAAGTTTGTCATATCGCGGCTTTTTGACCTTTCAATTGTCTAACTATGATGCGGATCCACTTCGGCAACTAGAAAGGGGAAACAGAGAAATTACTATGATTCTATTCAGTTTATGTTGATATATGTGTGTTTGCGTGTACAAAAATTCTAAAACTAAATGAAAAAGATTTCACCTTTGATTCTTGCAAAGTTTCGAATTGTGGTCATATACATATTAATTCTAATCACTTTCAATTGTAAGTCGTGAACCCATTTCGATATTTTGTCATAACATGGATTTCTTTTATACTATAGTGACTAAAACTTGAGATTAGATGACTATAAAATGTTGCAAGAGCTTTGCTAACTAGCAAAATAAGACTACAATTACATTATTTTGGCTGTGTTTGTTAGCATCCAAGTATTACTTGTTTCTTTTATTTTATTGGCAATGATGTTTCTACGTTCATATTCTCTCCCTTTTCGTCGTAAGTGAAAACGACTGGTCCGGTCACTTGTCAAATTTGTTCTAAAGATGTACCATTAGGAGGTCCTTATAAGTCAAGTGGTTTTGGAATTTATTTGATCATGGAGATTGCTTTTTAATTGCCGTATATCATAGTCACAGAAACAAGAATTTCGACGTCAATATTTAATCTCTAGCAGTGGTAGTTTCAAGTTTTCTACGTACGTGTTTGTTTTCATGTCTGCATCATGCAATAAATTTCTACGTTAATACTACGTATTTCTTTACGTGGAACACAATGACTCCATTCTTTCCGCCATCTCTCTCCTTCACTCTTGCCATTTACTCCCCTTAGATCCTCAGTGTCATCTTTTTTTAGTACCAATTCTAGTGTCACTTTGTATATACACTTTAGTAGTTATTTGATTTATATTTTTATTGTGATAAGTGTGAATGTAAGATGATAACTCTTGATTGGTAGAAAGTTGGCATTAGGAATCTAAACTGCTCCCCCCAAAATAGAAAAAAATAATTTGCCTTCGCTATTAATTAAGATAGAGAGAGTATAGACGTGTGACACAATGATATATGATGATGGTGAGGGCTGAGGAGGCATTTGAGAGCTTGTGTTAAGAGCCGGTAGAGCTTTTGCGCAAGACTTTTCTACAACCACTATCTTGTATCCATGTTAAAAATGTATTAGTTGCCATACCATGGATATATACACAGAGAGTAAAATTTGTACATTAATTTTCAATTACAGTGACAATATTGAATTTACTATATGGTACATTTGGAACCACAGAACTTTCATCTTAGTGACAAAAGCACCAAGCAATCTTTGTAATTCTCAAAATCAAAGAACTAAGAATGGAGAGTAAAAGAAATTCCATCCTCGCCATTTATACCATTTAGTTTATTTGCCTTTTTATTTGTATCTAATCTAATAAAGTTACAGACATTCTTTTCTAATATTAACTCTATATATTATGTTTTTTTTCCTTTTTCTTTTAAATTCTTATGCATTTCTCTATTATTAAGAATCCACACGTTCAAAACATTAGTTAAGCCTATGATTTGTATCCAGCCACAACCTAAATAGTCATAGTAAAAAGAAAATTGCTTGTTGCCAAATTTTGTCCGCTTAAATTAAGAACCAAAATCAAGTTTTGATTTATATCAATCTCCTTTTTCCAACTTTTTGTACCGTCAAATGAGTTGAGAATCGTATCAGTATTGTGTAGATGAGGAGGATAGTGGAAATTAAGTCCACGTAACATTTCATTTGCTAAAGAAATTTCCAAGGAAAGACCCAATACAAGTAATAATTTCCTTGAAATTCAGGTAATGAAAAAAAGGGTTAACTTCTCTACGCGTCCTACACCAATCATGGATTAATAAAGGTGGGTGTGAATTAAAATTATAACTATTTTGTAAAAATTTGATTAGCAATTTAAGCAAACCAAAATATACGTTATTTAACAATGTCTTCATGAAATGCATGAAAGAAACAAGGGAGAGAATAATGTCTGGCCAAAACCATTTTGAGAATCTCTATAAAAATTCCATTTCTTTTTATAATTAAACATTGGAGAGATATATCAATCCTAAAATTGACACATATATTTAAAAGTCTTTGTTGACAAACTTACAAAAAAAAATCATATCTCCAATCCCACCTTCATCCCATTTGTTTCCTAGTACTCTCTTTGTTGAAAAAAAAAAAAAAACGCAATTAAGCCATCTATACTTATAAGTATTGAATAAAAAGTTGTCTTTTGAACTCTATTGAACATTTTCGCATCCTCATCATATGTCATTGCATGTACCTTCATACTACAAAATCCAAATATTCGCTGAAACCTTCTACAAGGTAACGTTTTACATATAGAGAATGAACAAAGAAACCTTATGAGTTTTATTTTTTAAAAAAATCTAATTTTCTTGTCACCTCTACTTATATAGCGTTCTCATTTTCCTTCTAATTCATCTTAAAATAGTAACAAACGGAAATACTGTGGTAATTTAAGTTACGAAAATAAGTGGTAAATTTTGTTACAAAAATATTAATATATTGTGATAATTTAATTACGATAGCATTTATATCAACAAAATATCCCTAAAACTTTTATCTAAACCCCCATGCTGTGTTCCTCTTCATCTTTTTCCTTCTCATTTTCTCAATTGTTTGTTCTTTGACTAAGGTCCGTTTGGTTGGATATAAAATGTTTTTCTTTGGAAATTATTTTCCTAGAAAAAAATTTTACATAGAAAAAGTTATGTTCCCTACAAATTTTAATATTTAGATGACAATGTAAACATTTATTCAAAAGAGATTTTTTATTATTTTCAATATTGTTAATATGATTTAAAAAAGCTAATAACAATTCAATTCATACTTGACAAGTAATTAGAGTCAAGTAGAGATTATTTTGTTTAAAATTAATCTATAAGATGATGTAATAATAAAGTATGTATAACTATAGATATACTATTTCAAGACTCGGAAATGGAAAAAAAATGGATATAAATTAAAAACAAAAATTAGTAGAAAAGTGGGCACTCTTGAACTCTTAAAAAAAATAACTTACATTCATTAAGTTCATAAGTTATTTTCAGTCAAAAAAAAAAGAAATTTTAAAATTATTTTACACAAAAACATATATTCTAGTGTTTGGTACCAAGAAAATTTTAGAAATATTTTTGAAGAAAATATTTTCGGTCCAACTAACTAAACCCTAAGGCTGCGTTTGGTTCCATAGCGTTGGAATTGAATTGGAATCACAATTCTGTAGAATTGTAAATCCATGAATTGTAATGCCAAAGTATTAGAATTCCTTTGTTTGGGAAATGTGTAGAATTACTGCAGAATTCACTTAGAATTCCAAATCTTTTGTTTGGACATAAAGAATTTAGTTAGAATTCGAATTGCTTGCATTTGGAAATGCTATAGAGGATTTTTAAAAAAATAATAATAAAATTATTGATTAATCTACACAAAATTTTTAAATTGTTATCTTTCTACATATCTACATGCAATGTTTGAGGTTAAAAATGGGCCAATGCACTTGTCGAGAGTATTTAATCATTTTATTGTATTGTCATATACACTTTTTTTTTTGGGACAAAAAGGGATATCAGGTTCCAATTTCCAACCCTCAACTTTCAATCTTAAAATCTTAAATCCAGCCTTTCTATCTTAATCATTTTCTCAAAAACAAAAAGGAATACCAGGAACCTCATATCAAATGGCAACGTTTCAATACTGATATTTTAATCAATATAAACATGAGGACAAAAATTGTGCCCCAACTAAGGTAACTGTTTTCTAAAAATGAAGGTTAAGAACTAATGCGATGTCCAGCAAAATCTGTAAATTTGGACAAATGATGCCACTTTAAAGTCACAGCCACAAGCAATACTTAAGTGTCATGGTAAAACCAAGAGAGCCAAATATCTAAGTTAAGACACTAAATTAGGTAAAAGGTACTGTTGTAGTACACAATAGAATGCTAATAGGCTCAAATAACAATACGGTATCCCCAAGAAGCAAATAAATTGAATACCGCAATAACGCACATTCCTAGCATAGTGTAGCTACAAAAATATTTCTAAAAGACTACTGTAGACATTTAAGCAATTTAAATAACAAACTAATTGTAGGACAATAAAGAACTACAGGATTTCAGATGCTTCTGCACATAATGAATTTCAAGAGAGCCTTGAGCTCCACCAATTTGGTTTCCCAGAGTCCTAACAATGGACATGAGTGAATAAAGTTTATCCTCAGCTTCCTTGATGTCAGAAGACTTGTCCAAGATGATGGTGGTTCTACTACAGCAAAGATGTATAAAGCTTTCACTTCCTCAATGCATGATGACTTGTGGGCTACTTGATATCCAACTATCATTCTCATTGCATTTATCTGCTCATATATCCTCCCCTCATTGAAGGAAATCTATGCAAAGCAAATTGCATCATAATATATATTTTTCTCTACGAGTCCTTCAATAACCCAGATACGTTAGCTTTGAGGCAACAAGATACAATATCGTACTTTAAAAAAAACAAATTAAAGGGTTGATAAGCTAGATACATTTTCCCAAGCTATATAGAATTGGTATATAGCACTAGAAATTGTACGTGTTAATTCCCAATTCTAATACAACTGAACACATCATTGCTGATTAAGAAACATATATTGGTTACTTTTGAAGAATGAGACACCAATTGTTAGTCAGCAAAGCTTGCAAAGGATTACCCCTCATTATCAGATGTGAAAGTAAAAACTGACTAGATAATCAATTTGAGAAGAAAAGAATACAACTTACCATCAGACTGAAAAAAGAAGGATATCACATTTAAATAACAAAAAGGCTAATTGTAAAAGGATAAAAAGTATAAATAAAAATGCCAAAGCGTTTGTCACTTTTAAAAGACTTAAGCATAAGCACTACCCCAGAGAAATCTCTGCAGAAATCCTATTTAATAATGCCAGGGGTACCACCATAGCAAGAATAAAATAGATTAGGTCAGGAAAGTGAAAATTTTGCTCAATATCCACGGAAGATCATGCATTGCAATCCATTAGTAAGAAAGCCAAATGTTGGAATTATTAATTGCTAAATTAGCGTTGCTCATCATGATAGGTCTTCAAAACTCATTTGTAGTTCTCTCTAAAGTACAATTACTCTGGTATTCGGCCTTGAAAATTTTGGAATCAGGGAGGGGAAGTAAGTGAAAAACTGAACTGATTACAGAAATCAAGCAGTAAAAAGAGAAACTCATTTAATAACATGCAGAAGAAGAAAAAGCTAACCATAGTTTTTAATCATTAGTACCATAGTTTATAATCTTTAGTACCAGGGTGTGAGCCAAAACGCAAATAACATAAGCATATTTCTTCAACTTCTCCAATTGAGATTGGATATTCTTTCTCCCTTCCTCACTCTCATACTTTTTGGTGTACCTGGTAAAAAGCCTTTGTCTTCGACTTTGACTTGCACCAAACTCTTGTAAAACCTCCTCTTGACTTCCTCACTAAGATGCTAAGAACGAACTATTTTAAGGCAGCTGAGACCACAGGGTGTCTTCACATACCCAACCACACCAACCACCATCATTGGAGGAGTTTCAATAATAGTCACGGCCTCACATGCCTCCTTCTTATGAAGTTCTAAGTCACAAATCATCAAAAATAATTCAGAATTACTCAAAAAATACTATATAATGGAGAATAGAGAGAAACAAAAACTGTTAAGTCCAACTGATAATGCCCACTGCATACAATGCAATACTATACTACTAATAAAACAAATCTACTTATGAGCTCAAAAAGGTGCTGATGCCATAAAATCAAAGTTCAAGGTAAAACCAGGAAGTAATAATTTTTTGCCAAAGCAGAAAATTACGAAAAAAGGAAAGAACAAGACAACATTTAATTGATATATGTCTAATAAACATTCGTAAATCCTGTATAACAGCCTTGCTTGCTTTTGTTCAGCTGCGAATACATTCCACAATCGTCCTTCTCCGCTTGTAATAAAATTTACAGATGTAACGAAATCAACAAGAAAAAATTCATTAAAAATTTACAGATTTAATAAAATTTCCAACCACCATTTCAGAAAAAAAGATACCCTAACAAACACTTCATATCTACTGCAAAAACAGTAAATTGAGAACTTCAAACTTCTGGTTACCTCGTTGTCATCACCTTCCTTCCCGCCCCTCATCACCGGCAGCCTCATTTCCTCTTCATTGTAGTTGTCGGCAGTTCTGTCAACAGCTTCGATTTTCTCTTCGTCTTCTTCATCAACTTGAGCATTATTATTATTAACTCCTCGCTCCACTTCCTCCTCTTCCGACGAATGCGACAACTAATCCTCCTCGTCCTCTGCCGATGACCACGACGGTGACGAGTTCTTCGTCGCCCCTGAACCTCTCACCATTGAAATCGAGGGTTTTCTCTTTTCTTTTTTCATTTCTCGTGATTCACCATAAGAGAATGGAGATGCGGAAGAGGATAGCGGAATAGAGATTGATGACGAATCGAGGGTAGGACGAAGGAGGTCGGCTTTGGGAAAGTTGCCGATTTGAAGAGAGCAGAGGGAGCAAAGAAGAGGAGGGAGAGAGAAGGGAGAGAAAACAATAATGAATAAACTTTGCGGGACTCGAAGTTGGGGTTGGTTTTAACTTAAACTCCGTGTTTTTAGGGGGGTGTGTGGAATTAGAATTATAATTTTTCAGTCCAAGGGAAGAATTGGAACCATGGAATTGGATTGTGAAGAATTGCAATTCAATTTCATTTCCGCAAACAAACTTACCGTCCAAACAACTGAATTGGAATTGGGGCCTCTAATTCCAATTCCATGGTCCCAATTCTACGGAACCAAACACACCCTAAGAGGCATTCGTTTTTAACGTCTTTCTCAATTTCTCATCCACTTTCCTGGAAACTGCGAAGAATATGGGACAAATATCCCAAAGAAGAAAAGAGCTTAGCTTTTTCATGGAGCATTATATAATAGTCCAGGGTTGGCCCCTCAGATGCACGCTCAAAAACAAACACACACACATTCACTCTCTTTCTCTCTCGAGGATGAACCCCTCAGAAAGCTCATCCAACCTTTATCATCATCAAATTGATCAAGAAAAGGATGCTAAACCTGCAATTTCAAATGTAACTCTGAACGTTGGCATTGCCGGAGATGATAATTCCACGGAGGTTGATGCCAAAAGAAACAGGGAGGTGGTTGTGAACATCCCTGAAGACAAGCTTGAAAATACTGACGGCAGAGTGGTCGTGAACAACCCTGAAGAGGTGCTTGAAAATACTGACCGTACAGTAAACACTGCCGTTAGTGGTGGGAACAGAACTCCAGCGATGCCTGTGCTCCCTTGTCATAATGATCATAACTTTCGCTTGCGCGAACTGAGAAAAACAGCTCTTGCATTCTTTACTCAGCTAGCTCCAGTTTTCGTGGGATTCGTTATTAGCATGTCATCGTCATGTTCATGTTCGTGTTTGTGTTCATCTTCACATTCACATTCCTCATGTTCATGTTCGTGTTCACCATCACAAACGTCAGACAACTCCTGGGTTAAGGTCACTGTTGTCGTGGCAATTTTGGTTGGTTTTGTTGCCAATCTGATTTCAATTTTTTGGACAAATATAAGGTACACTTTTTCCTCCGTGACAGCAAAATTTGGCTTCGGAGCTGTTATAACTGCTGTCTTAATCTCCGTTGGAGCGACCCTTCCTATAGATCCAAAGGGCAAAATACCAGTTACTGTAATTGCTGTTATTCCGGTCCTCCTTGTCATCGCACGTGCTTGAATACATAAGAGTCTTGGAGGGTGTACAAGGTGGAAAAGTTACACGAGGAAAAGATCCTAAAATCTTCTCCCAAATACTTCATCATGTATTAAGCTCTCAACAAATTGTACAACACATGTTCTTTTATCAAGATTTCAACAAATTTGGCCTCTTGGATCTATATTATGTTGAGTCATGCAAGACTCTAACATACTTATAGGTTATAGGGAGGCAACTGTTGTGCAGATTTCTTGGCAAATCAAGAGGGTGCCAAATCTAATTATCCTCTCAGCTTTCCTGTTAACTGAGAAATATCTACTTATCTTGTTGTCTTGATGGTAAAGTTCTTCACTTCTCTACCCAGAAAAAAAGAGTCATGTAAGTCTCAACTCACTCAAGTTTCTTGATAAGGAACCAATAGTGGATCAAGCGGCGAAAGCTCTATGAATTTTCTTCGGTGATCGAGGGTTCAATTCCTATCCCAGTCCTCTTGTAATAGAGTAGTATCAGCCCCTCCCCCAAGACCCCTTGTAATATAATAGGATTTAAAAAAAAAAAAAAGTGTTTCTTATAAAATCTCCAAGACCCGTTATAATAAAGTAGCACCATCCCTTCCTCAAGATCCCTTGTAATAGAATAAGATATAAAAAATATATATATATTTCTTATAGAATTCATTTTACTTCTAAACTTAGGAGGAAAAAAAAGGTTTCTTGATAGAATTCGTTTTACTCCTAAATTTAAGAGCCATATCATTTAATTTGCTCATGCCATTAAAGGAAAATATTGCGATGATACTGCACAAGTGAAAAAATTGGTGAGTTGTATTTCCTGGTAAAACTCTTTAGCAACTTACCAACCCTACACACACACACACACCCCTCACTTCAAATCTGTCTAATTGATCATCAATACTTCTCAAAATGAAGGTCGATTCGAATTGGTGGGAATTTTGATACAGACGATTTGAAGCCCATTTTGGTGAGACATCTGAATTAAGGAACTAATTTCATATAGAGCAATTTGTCGCAGCAAGTGCTTGGTCAGAAGGAAATGATTTGAAAATTCTGGGGTTGTAATCAAAGATAAAAGAGATATGGGAAAGACTAAAGGTATGTTATTATTTATTATCGTTTTGCTTACTTGAAAGAGGAATATGTAGAAAATCTAGTGAAGTTTTTCTGTCCAATTTAATTTTTGGTCGATTAAGTGTTAATCTCTACTTTTGCGGGCTCTAAAATGGTAAAAACTAACTTTTGCTTTGTTAATTTTTATATATATATTTTTGTAATGGTAAAAACCTCTAGCCCACAGTCAAATTAGCAAGTTAAGTGATGATTTCAATAATTCATAAAGCCAACTTGGTTTTTTATTATTGTTTTTGTTATGATTTTTCACAACTATGGATAGGGGTGAGCAAAAAAATTTTTTAAAAAAAAAAACTTAAAAACAGCAAAAATCAGTTCATTTCAAATTGAAAAATGAGAGTAAACAAATTGAGTTCTAAAAGTGGTTAGATTAATAGAATCTCATTTGCAGAAGTGGTTTCGGTTTCAAACATCAATTTTTAAAAATCGCGATTAATCGAAACCTGTCCACAAATATTTTAGATACTAATATATGCAAGTATTATAGAGAAGTTCAAGACTATTAAATTATTTTATTCTCAAGTCTTAAATAACTCAAAAATTAAATATTGTATTAATTATACCTAGTTTTTCTTTTTTAATTTTCAATATGTATATCATTCTTAAAATAATTATAATTATATAATTATTTTTTTAAAGTTTGAACACATTTTTATTTTATAATATTTGTATCTATTTTGTTAAATCAACTTAATACCATGCACTTCCAATTCGCAGTACTTGAAAGCTTTAACTAGATAACCAGCTAAGCAATTAACTAATTAATGAGGGTCGAATATGGTTAGTAAGTTATGCGAAACTGTACGAGCTGTTCCGATTAGAATATTGTGTATATCGACCATTTAACCGGTCTACGCGCACCCCTAGCTATGGAGTAAATAGGTTTGAAATAAATTAGTTTGGTTAATAATAAAATTAAAAAGATTCACAATCACTATTAAAAAAGAATTAAACATTGTTCTAGTACAAGTATAATGAACCTATATTCTTAGCGTTCATGGTTAGACATCTAATACTGAAGTTGAAAAGAAAACTCTACTAATTAAATCACATTCGTTTTTGCTTGTAAATCATCATAGTAGAAGACAAAATAGGTAAGGCAGAGAGAACTCAAATGTTGGAGGATAACACTAGTAAATTGTTATTATTGTAGGCATCATATTAAAAGATAAGGAAATGTGAGCTAATAGTAAGAGGAGATCGCCCAGGAAATTAGATTTTTTTTTTTTGGTCAATCGATAATTGTATTCTATTCTACTCTTAACTTATTACGGGAAGGCTCAACTTAGCCTTTAAAGGCTTATGTAGTGGCCAACCCAACCAAGTTAGTTTGGTTGCCGAGGAAGTTAGAATGGTGGATGAAACATGGAGGAATGAGGAAAAAACAAAAGAAAACTGGAGACCGGCGGTTGAATAGGGTTTGTCTCAGGAATTTTTTTCAGGCAGTAACGATAAATGGAACTTGTAAATAGAATGGACGGGTGTGATGGTAGAGTAATAAAAGTAGTGACTCTCACTTGCATGTGAAAGAGCTTATCTCCCATGAACAAAATGTTGATAACTTGATATCATAAACAAATAAAATAAATTCGTTTGCTCAAAAAAAAAACAAACTGTTGACGTCATATAGAAGAAAAAGAGGCAAATCATCGTTTACCCTATTGTTTGACTAAAAAGCCAAAAGACAAACCAAACAAAAAATACCCCCACAAGAAATTTCCGTAACAATACTGAAAAGAAACCTTGGCAAGACAAACTACTTCACCCGAAATTTCCTTAACTAATAATAGAGAAACATTGGCAGTGGCTCCACTGGATCAGATATGGGATATTTTCTCTCTCTCTCTCTCTCTCTCTCTCTCTCTCTCTCTCTCTCTCTCTCTCTCTCTCTCTCTCTCTCTCTCTCTCTCTCTCTCTCTCTCTCTCTCTCTCTCTCTCTTTATGTTTTTTGGTGAGCAATCTAGTTGATATATCGCCTAATGTATTTACTTTAAAAAAGAATTTCGAAGTGATTAAAGTCATCCATTTCAGGGCAACAAGTTAGAATATGACTTTTTATCACTGCCATTACAGCTTGAATAACCTTCTCGAAAATAAATTGTTGTACTTAAAAGTGGTTACAATAATTATTTTTCTGGAAATCTTCCCAGTTTCACAAACTAGCTAAATTGGAGAAAACCCTATTGGGGGAAGGCTTTGCCAAATAGACCACTAAAGGAAACCCTATTGGGCTTTGCAATTTCGACCAATAAACTCTTGTACAAATGTGCAGATTTAAAATAATTGTAGTACTATAGCCATCAAAATTGTTTACTTCCTGTTATTTTCTCTTTATTAAGTAGTTACAACAGGAAGTACCAAATTAGTTAGATATGTCTATCTTAGTTTCCCTAATTTTTTCACATAAATAGAACAAATTGAAGAAGAGAAGAGCTGAGGCATATCATTTTGAGCATAGTTATTAAACTCAACCTGACTTGACGGTTCAACCAGTCAATCAAGTGAAATGACCATTAGATTGAATTGGGTTTCAAATTGAATCAACCATGTGATTGAACCGTCCAAAACGGAAAAAAAAAACAAGGGCCAGGATTTTGAACAAATCTTTGCTTTTTATGCAAAATGGATACACTTTGCACTTCTTGGACAGTGTAACTAGGAAAGCTAAGTTATGATAACATATCATTGTTTCGTTTTTTTTTTAATGCAAAATGAATATACATTGCATGGCTTGGATACCTCATTCAAGAAACAAGAACCATTGTTGCTAACCAGATATATGTTTCCTGTTCAAATCTCTATTTAAAATCTGTTTTCGCACAAAATTGGCAGCAAAGCGATCTCTATGGTCGATTGGCCTCGTTGTTGTGTTTGTAGGCGTGCCATTCGGTCAATACCGAGAATGTGATGTGTGGTAGGTGAAGATGGTTAAAATAGTGCGTCGGTTGATTCTGACTTCTAAATCAACTATTGTTCGTCCCTTCTTGGACAACTCCAAGGACTTAGCAAATTCTACCCTTCGAGTTGTTTAAAGATGGAGACAATGATGATTAGCTAATGATGATCAGCTAAAAGGATTAGAGTTTAAAAGTAAGAATACCAACCCTCTGGAAACGAAGACAATAATGATCAGTTGCAAAAGAAATCTAGAAGGATCATTGACAGCAGTAATCAAATAAGCCGTCAAGCGAGAGGCAAAGTTTTAGTGTTTTTGAAATTCAAAAAAAGTAACAAAAGATGGTTCAAAATTCGAACAAGTGCTGGCCCTATCACGACTAGATTGACAATAAATCGTGCGGTGATCGATGGATAGTTAATTCAGAATCAAGCGATCCGTTTATTGCAACTATCAATGCACCGCTTGAAGGGGCCAGATGTTGGGGAATAATATAATACGAATGCTTAGCAATGCTCAAATCGACCGGATTAGGTCAAAGAGAAGCCTAAAGCTTGATCGGGTCGGAAGCTGGTTGGGCATTTAAAGAAGTTAAAGATTTTGTACCCCGCTATAAGAAACGGACCACAACGAGAGAAGTTGTACGAACGAGGGAAAGTGACAAAGTAATCAACAGGCATTAGGAAGTGGCTAGCAAATATGGAAAGATGACTAATCATGGTTTTAAGGCCTTGATTAACTGCCACTTTTAGAGGGAAGTTACGCCTATAAATAGTCTGAGATACATGAGAGAAAGGGGGGAGAAGAAAGGCTCATGCATCATAAACCCATTTAATATTTTGTCTTTTCATAAATTACTTCCGTAGGATTTAGCAAGTTGTTATTCTGGTTCCTCATTTGCTTAGATTTTAGTTTAAGTGTCGTTCGTTTTAATGAACTCTAGTCGTAGATATATAGTTCTATAGTCTAACCATTGTATATATTTTAGTTCAATGCAATTTCTAGTTTTCACATCCAAAAAGATGTTTGCGCACAAAATTGGCAACAAAGCGATCTCTCTGGTCGATTGGCCTGGTTGTGGTGTTTGTAGGCATGCCACTCGGTCGATACCGAGAATGTAATGTGTGGGTAGATAAGGATGGTTAAAATAGTACGCCTATTGATTCTCACTTCTAGATCGACTACTGTTCATCCCGCTTTGGACAGCTCTAAGGACTTAGCAAATTCTACCCTTCGACTACTGTTCATAGTGTAAGCCTCGAAAGGTAGAATTTGTTAAGTCCTTAGAGCTGTCCAAAGTGAGATGAACAGTAGTCGATCTAGAAGTGAGAATCAATCGGCGTACTATTTTAACCATCTTTATCTACCCACACATCACATTCTCGGTATCAACCGAGTGGCATGCCTACAAACACCACAACCAGCCCAATCAACCAGAGAGATCGCTTTGCTGCCAATTTTGTGCGCAAACATCTTTTTGGACGTGAAAACTGGAAATTGCATTGAACTGAAATATATAAAATGGTTAGACTATAGAACTGCATATCTACGACCAGAGTTCACTAAAACGAACGACACTTAAACTGAAATCTAAGCAAATGAGAAACCAGAATAATAACTTGCTAAATCCTACGGAATTAATTTATGGAAAGACAAAATATTAAATGGGGTTCTGATGCGTGAGCCTTTCTTTTCCCACTTTCTCTCATGTATCTCAGACTATTTATAGGCGTAACTTCCCTTCAATAGTGGCAGTTAATCGGGGCCTTAAAACTATGACCAACCGTCTTTCCATGTTTGCTAGCAACGTCCTAATGCCATTTGATTACTTTGTCAATTTCCCTCGTTCATACAACTTCCCTCGTCATGGTCCGTTTCTTATAGTGAGGTACAAAATCTTTGACTTTTCCAACTGCCCAACACCAGCTTCTGACCCAGTCAAGTTTTAGGCTTCTCTTTGACCCAATCCGGTTAATTTGAGCACCACTGATCATCCATATTATATTATCCCCCAACAAAATCAATTATTTACTCTACAAATTCTAAATTACTTCACTATTTTTTATGCATTCATGTGACTCTAACTTGGATGGTGAAATAGTTTTCACTACCTATTATGTTCATCTTGGATAGTGAAGTAGTTTTCAATAACCTTAATTTTCTTTATAAGTTGTTTAATTAAATTTTAGTTTTTCATACTATTTACATGATAATATAGAAGGAAATTGACACATATATTGGTTAATATCCTTTGATCAAGAATTAATAACTCATGCTTACAGATTGGTACAATAAGCTAAGGGAGAAATTTAAGCTATAAAATATTTTTTCTAATTTTTTAATTTACATTACTTTTAAGTAAATGATTTCATATACAGTTTTTGTATTATGGACCCGCAGGATAAAACACTAAAGAAAAAAGACAAATTTACTATTAAACTCTCAAATTATCACTTATTTACCTGAAATGTAGATGTTCTCCCAACTAAAGTTTCCCTACTCGTTGCAAAGTTGACACTGGCTCATAATTTATCCTTTACCTTGAGCATGGAGAAATAGAATAGACAAACCCTCTTATAAATTATGTTTTTTATACCATATTTTTTTATAGATAAGGAAATAAAAAATGAAAATGAGCAAAAAAATAGGTATTAACTTTGTTAATTGGGGGAATGATGACATTTTTCTAATAAATTCAATTAGTAGTTTAATTTCAATGAATACGTAGGCATGAGCATAATGATGAAAAAGAAACAATTTACCGACTGATTTTGAATTGATTTTGAAAATTCAAAATCAGTAATTTGATAAGTTGGTCAATGTAAACACCATTTTGACACACTATATATATTTTTTACAATATCTAAGGGTAATTTTTGTTTTTAGTGGTCAAATACAAAACTCGTGCGAAGTATACCAAATTAGTAGTTTCAGGTGGCAAAATGATATTTTTTATTTTAAATATCTTTTTTACTTATATTTAATTCCTAAATTCATATTTTACACTTTTAAGAATTTTCCTAATTTTTAAGGAATTTAGAAATCATTCAATAATTTTTTGGCATTTTTTAAATTAACATCACCTTTTCCAATATGCCCTTGTTGTTAGAAATTTTGTGTAAAAATTTTATGTCTGCATTTTATATATTCATATATTTTTGTAAAAATTTTGTTATTTTTTTAAAGCTTGTTTGGTATATATTTAATTTTTGTATATGAAAGACACATTTTAAAAAGCTAACCTTAATATTAAGATTTTTGAGTGAGATTTCTTTTATCTGTATTTTGCGTGATAATAATTTTTGCATAAAATTGTAATTTTTAAAAATCATTTAATTTTTTTATTTTTGTATTTTTTGTAAACTACATCAAATTTTGTCTCTTTTAATTTATTTTAATCATAATTGTATTTATGTTCTAGTCCCCTAAGTTTTGTTTGCATTGTTAAGACCTTAGACATTTAGGATTTTTACATTTCAATTTCTAATTTTTATAGAATGACCCTTGAATTTTAATTTCTTTTTAGTTAGGCCCCTAAATAATTTGATTTTGACCCCTGAACTATTCCATAATTACATTTTGACCCCTCAATTTTCTCATATTTACTTTTTGACCTCTAAAATTTTCTTTAATTTCATTTTGACCCCTCAATTTTTTATTTTTATCTTTTGACCCTAAATTTTGAAAATTTTATTTTTACCTCAAAAAACTCTCTAGGTTTTTTCAATTAAGTCCTTGGATTTTTCATTAAATCCTTTTAAGTTTCTAAATGTTCAACTACAACCATATAAGTACAATTAAAGAGATCTAGTGTGTGTGTATATATATATATATAAATATATAAATGTAAGTTTAATTTACTTTCAAAAGGGTTATATATAACTTTTAGTGATTGCGATATACACTTACATATGTATATAAGTATTTATATATAAATAAGTGACTTGAGTTACATTTAAATACAAATATATAAAAGTTGTAATATTATCAATTATCAAATGCAATATTCAATGTACATTGAAAAATTTATGCTGACGTAGTATATTAACTACTTAAAATCATTACTTATAAAATTTAATTTTTTAAAATTTATTCATCAAGGGCTATTTATTGATTAATAACAATTGTTTGGTAAATTATTTGATTGGATAATGTTTGTTGGGCCTAATATATATATTTTTTCAATGTTGAAATATAGTTATTGGGTCAGTTTTTTGTTCAACCAACAATCTAAAGCAATAAGCCGATAATTACTGAATTCGATGCCAAATTCAAATTATAAAATCAAATTTGGTAATTTTGAATTGAAATCAAAATTAATCGTTATTTTTTCAGAAAAACTACCAAATTTATTTTACTAAATTACCAAATTATCAGCGAATCACACCCCTATATAATAGGCTTAATATATGGCTTAAGCATATGTGATTATTTTAATTTTTGTTAAATTACAACATAGAATTTCTATCATTGGGTAC
Source organism: Mitragyna speciosa (assembly GCA_024721245.1). Taxonomy (NCBI): domain Eukaryota; kingdom Viridiplantae; phylum Streptophyta; class Magnoliopsida; order Gentianales; family Rubiaceae; genus Mitragyna; species Mitragyna speciosa. Next base: position 21,590,012 of record CM045564.1, on the reverse strand, counting down.
ATAATTTACTACCATATTACAATTTATATGTATGTGTGTTTGTGTGTGTGTGTGTGTAGGAGGTATACATGTAGAGCTATGACATCTTCAGTTAACAATTTTGTAAGTTTTATTAAGTTATTTTTCTTGAATTATGAAGGTTTTGTTTTATTTACGCTCACATTTTCCATATTGTATTTTTTCCTTGTCTTATTATTTTATTTTCTCATTATAATTTTCTTTTCCTTTACATCACATGGATACTTCTTAGGAATCTATTTATAGTAATATGATCATACACTATAATTTTATTTTTTAAAAATATCATATATTCTAATATTATATTTTGAAATGAAAACATCAAATGTATTTTCTATAGAAAGTAATTGCTTAAGATGTTATAATTTGCTAAATGATCTATTAATATTTCGTTTAATTGATCCACTTGTGATTACATAAATTGAGCTCATCATAATAAAATTCATCTAAAATTTTAGCCCAAGTATTCCTATAAATCATATAAAAATATTTATTTGTAAAGTATAAGAAAATGAAACTAAGTCAAGTCGATGTTCATAAATATTATTATACCTATGATATGCCCTTTAATTGCCTAAAAGAATATAATATAATGCATAGGTTTACATCATCCATATAATAGTTAATATTAAACATATGTAGATGTATAAAATTTCTAAAACTAAAACTATCTATGAGTACTTTATCATAATTTTAGTCCAGAATTATTTATGTTTCACTTCATAAATAAATTCGTCTTTTAATTTTCTTATAAATTTTTTTTTCCAATCACCATAATCCATAATTAAAATATTATGACAATTATATGACGTTCAATCAACTCTCCTGATTCGATCCGATTCGTTTGAGTGGCTTTTATCCGGGCCCAAGTTAATACAATTTTGAGCGCAAAAGGCTATGAGCACTTGCATTACTACGCAATGGGAACAAAATACCGACTTTCTTGTCTCGTTTCTTTTATTTTCTTTTCTTTTTCCAGACACACGTTCTTGACAGCTAATAATTCTACTACGGCTTTCCATGGGCCCGATCCTATTGTAGACCTTAATTACATGTAGGCCCACACAAACACACCAAATCATGAAAAAGACTGGCAAGAAAAATCCAACTTGGAAACCACCTAGCAACAGCTCATAGTCAAGAAGCCGACGAAACTTAGTAACTTCTTAAGTCTTCATTTCAATCCAATCCCTCTTGCCCGGTTGGCAGGAGCACCCCAAAAGTATTCTTGCAAAGGTTTGGAATTCAAATCCTAATCTTGCCAGTTAATAATAAGGGTAAGTAGATTGTGGGAACTAGTTTAGATGTATCAGAAATTACACCCGAAATGGGTTGACGGGTTGTAGGAATTAATTTAGATATATTGGAGATCACACCTTGAATAGGTTCAAACTCTAGTCTTGGCAGCTAGAAATAGGAGAGAGGGAGTTGTAAGGGTTAGCTTATATATATTGGGAACCACACCCTAATTGTGTATAACAAAAATATTTTCTATTAAAAAAAGTCTTCATTCAAAAGAAAATTAAAAAAACAAAAAAAGACCTTGCTATGAGTCTTCGTAAGTTTATTGATCATAAAATATAAAAGAGAATGACTTGATCGAAGTTTTTAATCAAGACTGACTTAATAGAAAAAAGGCTACCGAGGAAGAACTAGAATTCTGCACAAACCGATTGAGAATGCATCAGCGAAGCCTGTTTTGAGGAATTTGGGTAGAAACAATCACCACCAGATTGGATGTCAAGTAAAGTTCCAATGTGGATAGTATTTATGAAAAAACAAAGCATTAAACCCTTGAATTTGTGCGGCCTATTGTGATACGAGATGAGTAAATTGCTCAGAAATTGTCCTTGCAACTGTCTGAGTCCTAAAACCAGGTCTACTTTGTTGATAGTTAATAGGACTTGGGATCATAAGGCTCATCGGTCAGCTGACGAAACTAGGAGAAAATTTTAGCCCATACTCTTATCTATTACTTTTATTGCGTAATGGATTTCCAGATTTTACCCCAGAAGAGAAAAATAAAGAAAGCAAATGCATCAGATTTATAGGCCGAAAAAGCCATACAAAGATTTTTTCTTTTCTTGCATTGAATAGAAAGTTGCCTAACAAATGGATTTAACTGTTTTGTTTCAACTGATCTTGCTAATAACGCTAAGCGTTTACGCTGGCTAATAAGTTAATAACTGACAATGTATACAATTTCATGCTAATGTCTCAAATTGACATGGTTCAAGTTCGAACAAGAGTAATAAGTATTAATAATACGACAATTTTCCCAACATCTGAGAAAAAAAATTTATGCACAGTTCTTAAACCAACTATTAAGGAAAAAATTAACTACATTGTGCCACATTTCCGCTTTGTTTAGGCCAAAAACTCTTTGACGATGATTTTTATTTTTTTGGGGAGTGTTCGCATCTCAGCCAACCATTGCAACCCTCAAAACTTACAATGGGCAAATGCACTAAACAAGCACTTGGATGTTCAACAAAGAAACTAATTGATTTCTTTCTATAGTTACTAGAGTCTCTGGACCTTGAAAACTTAAGCTTTCTATATTTTACTGACTTGTGAATCAGGCAATGTAATTAGGCAATTCGTGTTAGCATTTGATTAGCAACACAGTTCGTATAGTCAATTGTTGAAATAAATAATTATAGGAAAATTGGAGTAAGGTGAAGAATGAGCTTGCCTTTGAGAGTCATAACTGAGATTTTGTCCTGCTTAGTTGTATCCTTAAAAAATGCATGTGCTATCGATCAATTGAATCCTCCTCAAGGTAAATCCCTCACATGGTTCCAGCCTTATTCCCGTTTCGCGTCCATAGGCAACTGCGACTCGAACCTTTATCATTTCCTAAACCCACAAAACCACATGAACATTATAAATTAATACGACGTAAATCAGTGTATCCAGATGTTAATATGAGAATGTTGTTTTGGATTGATAAGAAGCAGTTTTCTACCTAAGAATTGACACGCGGCTAAAATTTTATCCATTTGCTTCCCTTTAATCTTTTGAGCAGCTCTTTGATTGATTTCACTTCGGTAAAGGACCGAAAACTTCTTGCCGTCTTTGGCAGGATACAGAACAAAGAACAGAGCACTGAATGAAGTTGAAAAGGCAAGCATGTTTGATATAACAAACTCGTGACAGGAGGAGATTAAAAGGGAATGTCAATCAGGATCTCAATCACCATTTCATAGCACAAGATAGCGCCGAGATAGATGCTTGTAATTCTTGTATGAATTGTTTGCTGCAAATTTGTTGTTGCTAAGTTGTCCTGCAAGTTCTTAATTTAGGTACTTGGCACGTATTGAAAACCATCTTCACATGTGCTCTTGCTCCAGTATCCGGAAACACTATAATTCTTGAGTATCAATAAAGTCAATGGAAACCAAAGCTTGACGGACGTCAGTTCTGATAACAGTATTGAAGTTGTGTTTGGCATTATGCAGTCCTGAAATCTTGATTCTCGCGCATCGCATGTATGAAATATGAAGTCTTGAGTCACATGCATGAAGTATGATCTTGATACTCTCGTATGAATCGTTGAAGAAGTACACACTTTTGAGAGCAGAGCAGCAGATTTTTTGCCCATTGTAAATCTTTTAGAAGTTCCAAATGATTCACCTGTGGAGATCAATCCAATCATACAAGATTTACATGAACTCTTATGCTCCTTCCTAGAGGTTTTGTAATTAAATCCACTAGGTTTTAGGTCTGTTTTGCAATAGTTTGGTAACCCAGGCTAGGAATCTTATGTAATTCCTGTACTGAAGTTTTGCTATAATAATGGTGATCGTTCTCCAACAAAAAAGGAAGGAACAGGTAGTTTTAAGCACGGTGGTGACAAAAGCCTAAAGAAGTGGAGGCACAAGCCTGAAAAGGTAGAGACCTGGCCTTTGATGCAAGATTTCCACCTGCCAACATCGTAGTTCTGGTCGAAGAGAAGGTCTATTTCAGGTACTCTTCTGGCTTCCATCTAGAAGAGACCTTTTAACACAAATTCTTACTGGCGGATAGAGAGTAATTCCAGGAAAGGGCAGAGCTGCTAACCTTAGCTTCAGCAGGAGATAGAGAAGGGCAACGGATGTTCCCAGTTAGGGACCTCGGCAACGAAGTCAGCAGCAGCTAAACACCATTTTATTGATTGGCTAAATCTTCTCTCTGCTTTGTCGTTTGAACTAAAACTGACACCGTAGGCAGGAGGCACGGACAAGCCTATATTAGCAGAACAATTGCATAATTTATGTATTGCAAGTCTTGAAGGGGTGCATGCTTTTGAAAGCAGCATGCTACGGGTTGGACCTGTTCTCGCCTCATGAATTTATTTGGTATTGAATGTTTGGGCATCGACAGCTTTAAACTTTGGACGAGAGCAAATTTAGTATCAAATATCTTTATTTTTTTAACACATTTAATCCTATTGAGGCATTTATAGTTTCTAAAGTTTGGATGAAAACAAATTTAATATCAAATATTTTAATTTTTCAACGCATTTAGTCCAATTAATCCATTTTATAAAAATTTTACCAGAACTTAATCACGTGATATTGCTAGTAACCAAATTAAAAAATCTTAATTGCCATAATTTGTAATTAAAAGAAACAATTTGAGTAATTAGTCATTACTCAAAAATAAATTAAAAAAGAAAAACTAATAAACTTGGATTAAAATCATATATTCAGACAAGCAATTAGCTATTTTACCTCCTCCTCCTCTCTCTCTCTCTCTCTCTCTGTCTCTCTCTCTCTCTCTCTCTCTCTCTCTCTCTCAAAAGAAAATCTTAAGATCGTACTTGGAAAACAAAATTTTGCTCATCAATGTCTCTGAAAAGATTCATTTACAAATCGTTTGACTGTTTGTTATTGTTATTTGAGACAAATGAGATGAAATATGTAGCAATCAAAGAGTTTTTTTAAATTTGGTTACTGGCATATAAGTGTCATTTGACCATATTCCGCTAAGATATTGACAAAATTGATCAATAGAATTGAAATGTGCTTGAAAAATTGAAACACTTGGATATTATATTTGTTTTCATCCAAAATTTAAGAACTAAAACTGCCTCAATTGAACTAAATGTGCTATAAAATTAGAACATGTCATATTATATTTGTTTTCATCTAAATTTTAGAGACTAAAAGTATTGATGCCCCAAAAATTTAATACCAAAATTGTAATTTTCTCTTGATGATATGTGTAACCATGCTGAAATTATGGTGTATTTTTCTCAAGCGTGGTATAATTATTTGTCACTCTAAACATGGGTGGAGCCAGGTGGCTCCAAGTGGGGTCAATTGACCCACTTTAAATTTTAAAAATTCATATATAATATATAGATGAATTCTTGCTTGACCCCTACAAAGAAAAAATTTTGGAGTAAAAAATTCAATTAATAAATTTAGAGAATTAAAAAATTAAGATAACATTCTCAAAGTGAACGATTTGTCCGACACAAAATTAGAGCACTCAAAAGGCGGACATTCCAAAAGATACAAGAAGCTTTTCCTCTCCTTTTTCTTTTTGTCTCATTTTAGTTTGTATTTTCACATTCCTTTTTGCATGAAATTTCATATGCCAGACTTTCATTGTAAACTTATTATTATCTAAAATTAAAACTTTCTGTATCATCTTTCTTCATTCCTCCTATTGAAGTCAAGCATCACTTAGTAGGTTCGTATTGCACCAATATTAATAATAAATTCTTATTTTTTTTCCTTTTTTTTGAGTTTTTGGCTTAGTTCATCTCTTGTTTACTTTCTTCTATTTGATTATGTGATTTGTTTTGGTCTTTTTATATAAATCTTTTTTTTATTTACTTTGTCAATTAAATGTCATGAAACTATATAATTAATTATGTATTTATTTCTCAATGTTAAGGATGGCTATGCTGAATTCTAATTAAGGATCATCGAGTCAACGGATGAATGATTGTTTGGTTACTTACATTGAAAAAGATGTATTTAACAAAATTGACATTGAGTTTTTTGCAATGTTTCCAAAAGATGAATACTCGTAGAGAACAATTATAATACGTATGTGATACTATAATTTTGTATTTTATTGTTCATTTTATCTTATTGTTTTTTTTTTGTAAAAATTTTACTGTATTAGAATTCAACCCCACCTACCTTGGGGTCTTGGCTCTGTCACTAACTCCAAACAATATCGTTTTTCATTACAAATGTAGCTTTTTAGTTCAATCTTATTCATTTATTTTTTGCCCTTTTAATCTAGCGAATGAACTTATGGTAAATGGCCAATGACACTTGTAAACCCATGGCCGAATTATTTCGGATAGACATTTATTTTCATGATTGGTGTACCAGGTCCCATTTATTAATATTCTTGGAAAAAAGGGTCCCATTTGTCACCCGTGACTACTAGCTTCGAAAAGGACACAAATGGGAGGTTACTTTACTTCAAAGTGAGACCATGTCTAACACTATCAGTGACGCATTGTTCGGCCCTAATCGTGGCGTTTCCTTCCCAAAAATTTTAACATTTTACTCAAAAGGTTCGGACTCATAAATTATTGTAAAATGGACTATAAATGATGTAATCCCAAAATTTTTAATATTTTATTCAAAATGTTCATACTCCCATAAATTATTAAGTCATGAGTTTGATAAATTACTGTAAGATGGACAATAAATGATGTAAATTAATACCTTAAATGGATAATTATTTTTTTTTGGGAAAACATTTTAGCTCAAAAATTTTCACTTGTTTTGTAATTTACGCAAGTTAGTATTGTACCTTATACAATTGGTTAAGATTTGTAATATAAATAACTTGTGAGACCCTATTCCTCATCCTACCTACAACAATCCGGAAAGTACCATTCGGAGTCCCTATTGACTTCATCAAATCCTTTCTCAAGGTTAAGGATAATGGTGTTGAAAGCTAGTTCAGATCCTCAGATGTGGGGTGGCAACGAAAAAATTGACACTGATAATCTGAACTGGTTGAAAACACAGTCCTTAAGATTGTTGCCTACAAATTGCTTTATATTGATTTTTCACATGATAACACTCAATAAAATTGTAAGTTTAAAAAATAATAAATTTTAACAAAAGCTTATTACTTCACTTTAAAAACTTATTTTTTATTTTTTTAACTCTACGTCCCGCAATATTTTTATTCCAAACATTCGATCTTTATACAACCAAACCCTCATTGGCTCAAAGCCTCTTTACCGCTATGATTGGCCAACTATCCACTATAAAGTGGCAAAATCATGTAATGATATGAGTTTAGGTGATGAGAGATAAATATTTTTGAAAAAAAAATAATTTAATAATTAATTTAAATTTTCTTTTAGAAGAAAAAATGCATTATGGACCATTTCTGTATACAGAGTTATATAAAGTATAGAACATAATTCTCTTTTGCCTCCCTTAATTGTCAGCTCTAGTTGAATGACAACAATGGTTTCAACCAGGACGAAGGGCGAAAGTCCTAGCAAAGATGGTCAAAACACGAGTTGGCTGCAGCCAGATTAGCGATAATATCACTAAGCAGATAATCAGAGGTAACTTTAATTGCCATATCTGCCAAGACTGCTCCGATCACATCAGAGCGAACGTTCTAATTATGCGATTTAGGCACTGTATTGCAATGTGTGTGTGTGTGTAGGGGGTATATATGTACATCTATGATACCTTTATTTAAAAAAATTTCAAGTTTTATTAAGTTATTTTTGTTGAATTGTGAAAGGGGTTTTTTTTTTCTCATTTACACTTGTATTTGGAGTTATGGCGTTCATAATAGCATGGACGATTATTTTTTCATGATTTGTTATTTTTTTTCTCTTGTATTTTCTCATTATAATTTTCTTTTACAACAAATAGATGTTTTATAAGAATAAAATTTTAGAATATAATCATATATTGTAATTATTTTTTTAATATCATACCTTTGAGTATTCATATTTTGACATGAAAACAAATATTATACTAATAATGCAAGTAATATTTCAGGAAGCGAGTCTGAGCAAAAAATAGTACTTTGCTACTAGAAAGGTCTTATATTAGGACTAGTTGTATAATGTGTGTGTACATCTATCTATATGTATATATATGTTCACAGGTCACACACACACATACATACAGATCAACACTGGCAAGGAAGCATCATATTTTATATGAAGTGTGTATGAAAACTTAGACTTTTTATTGCTTTAATTTCAAAGTAGGTAAGTACGAGTGTTAATTTTTCTGCTAAAAAGGATAATTAGGGGAATACATTTTATTTTGTATAATTTGTGATGAAAAATGAACTATAACTTAATTATAAATTAGAATATGTGATAATTCTATTTTCCTTTCATATTTCCGCATTGAAAAGCTAATGGCCCCTTTAAATTGAACCCATTTTCACCTTTGAAGCCTTGGATAAGGGACTAAAAGAATAAAGAGAGATGTCAACAAAAAGGGGAAATTCACTTTTTTGGATTTTAGTTGCATACGTTTAGGGGTGGTAATTTCTGACACGACCCGAAAACCCGATACTGAACCTAACACGAAAATAGCAAGTTTGGGTTGGGGGTTTTTGGGTTAGTGGGTTGGCGGGTCCGACCCGACTGACCTGATAAAAAAACAGGTCGGGTTCGGGTTGACCTGAGTTGGGTTCCGGTCGACCCGCAAACCCTGAAAAAAAAAAAAAAGAACTTCTAACATTTTGTAGTTTTGTTTCATCCATTCACATTCAAACATAACAAATTTCACTCATTGGGTAATTAATCAAGTAAATTGTAAGAAAAAGTAAGAATTTTACCTAGATTTATGAAGAGTAAATTGTAAGAGGAGTTAAGTGTATGTTAATAAGTAACTTTACTATTAATGTGTGCAAAAAAATGTGTTTGATCATTTTTTTTTTGTATGTGTTTTAATCTCTTTTCTTTGCTCTTTTCTTCTTATTCTTCTTCCTCTTTTTTTTTTGGGTCGGCAGGGTCGACCTGCCAACCCGTTTCGGGTCATGTTCGGGTTGGTTATTTTCGGGTTGGCGAGTCAGGGTTCGGGATTGACAAGTTGGATGTTATATTTGGATCTCAACTCGACCCGCCAACTCGCCGACCCGACCTGTTGCCACCCCTACATACGTTCTTCTATTATTAGAAACATCACCAAATTGCTCTAAGCTAAAATTAGATACCAACTAGCAAAATCGCTTACAGTTCATTATCAAAATTGCAAACGTAATAAAGCCTATTGAAGAAGAATTGAAATGGCTTAGTCAAGTATCCTCTATTGCAATTGGATCCCTCCATAATTATTCAACAGTTATCAACTCTAAAAAATTAGGTTCCGAACACTAAAATTAGAATCGTATTCTTTTCTCAATGGAGTGCCAAATTATAACAATTTTGACACTTCATAAGATTACATTTAGATTTTTCTAATATGAGGGAACAAATTAAAATTCTAAACTACTTTGAGGGAGTGAAATGAAATTAACCCGAATTATTTTACACTTTTTGTTGATCCATTACCTTCCATGAAGTTTCTAGTTTTGGCACTTCGTTGAACTGTCAACATTCGTTTACCAGGTCCCCGGTGTGAATCGCTAGGTCTGCAATTTGAAACCGACAAGTAATCGACTGAAAGCGAAGGGTACAAAATGTCTATGTTCCATGCTAATAGCAACAAGAAATTTCTTGTCAGTGGGCCAACGGGAGCGGAAGTCCTCGAAACCTCTCTTCTTTTTCCACAAAGTTAAAGTAAGTATTAAGTATATTACGTGCGTTACGTGAGATATCACATATTATATTAAAATTAATTATTTATCATTAAAAGATATAAAGTGTAATTCATTATCATTACGTAACAATAGATTACTAATTAAAGTATATTACGCGACAATGTACGTGATGTATTTAATATTTTTCTCATGAGGTTAGGAGGTTGTGTTTGCATAGGAGGATTTGGGTGTATTTTGATTTCAAATTCAAAAACAAGTGCCTAGGTTGTTTCTGTATTTTTTTTTGTTGGCCCCCCTTTTTGGTAGGATAAATCTCAAAATCATGACATTGTGAGATGGATTTCAACAACTAAGATAGAATCTATTTATTTAAAATTCAACCACTAGTTAGAGTCATTTTAAATCCATCTCTGGTTCTTTACCATTCTTGTGGGACCTTTATTTTTCCACAATATGTAAACTTCAAAGACTCGATTGAGATTTTTTTGGGAAAAGAGCTGTTAAGGTGCCTCACAATTGTCATTTTCTATAATTTTAAGATCCAGATTTAAAGTCAAAAAATAGATGAACTAGCAATGCCTAAATTTAAAAGAAAAGTGACATCGTTTTGAGTAAAAAATTATTATATTACACTTTAACAGAATTATAACATGATCCAATATAATTATACTATAATTTTGCAAAATTGCACAGCATTGAAATTGTGAAAAATAAAAAGTGGTTAAATTGTGAGTTCCAGACCTGAAAAAGCATGATGATTTAGCCATTTCCAAGGCCCCAGGACTATTACGAAATTTCCTCGATGGAAAGTTATCCAAAATTCGCGTGTGCGCTTCGCTGAGGAAAATAAAAAAGGTTCAAGTATCAAATGGTTCATGGCCACGCGCTGCATATCAATGAATTTCACAATAAATGAGGTTATGATCGGCTGCGTTTGGATCTCGTTATTTGGGATGTCATTATTTGGGGTAATTATTGAAAAAAAATTATTTGAAGAATTTTTGTTAATTTTTTAAAAAGTTAAAAAGTGTTTGACTTGTGAAAATTTTTGAAATTATTGTTTAGACTAGTAAATAATTTTTTGTTAATTTTTTTTAAATGTGAAAAAATATTTGAATTGTGAAAACGTTTTTGATTTGTTTAAAAACTTTATAACAAACTTAGAAACTTTTTACACAATTAATCACACAAACAAATACATTTTATATTAAAGATCTGCTTAGAAAAATTAAAAAAATTAGTCACACAAAAGCGTAGATCCATTGTCGCTAGGTTTTATAATGGATTTTGTAAAACCAACATTGATGTCAAATGACGAGTGTCTAGTAAGCCTTTAATTTTCAGATAATATCAGACATTTGTAAAATTATCAATGTCCGGTATTAGTTTTTGGTCTGCAAAACCTATCAAAAAATCTACTGAAAATGAATCTCGTTTTGTTACTCGTGATTTTTTCAAAATTTCTAAACAAATTATGAACAGAAATGTACTTGATTTTGTAAATAATTATGTAAAAAGTCTCTAAAATTGTTACAAAATTTGAAAAAATATTTGAAATTTAAAACAAAAATATTTGGTGGAAAAATTTGAACTATTGTTTTTAAAAGAATAGGAAAAATTTTTTAGTTAAAAATTTCTTGACTTGTGACCAAATAATTTTTCAACTAATCAAACGCATTTGAAAAATATTTTTCCAAAAAATCCCAAATAATGACATCCAAATACTCCCGATATGTTTAAAATTTATTGACATGACATTTGTGTGCGAATCATCAATCAAATGTTGTATCAAATAGTCCAATTATTTTATATCGTAAAATTGAACCCCGCTTGACAGATTTCCTTCCCTGGCTCAACAACACAAGGACAGAAAGTGTTTTCGTTACGATGCCCAAAGAGATTGTTGAACGAAAGTTCTCAACATCTTTACCTGTCAGTTTCCCAATTTCCTAATTTCCAACTGGGTGTATAATAAATACACAAGCTCTAGCCGAATGATATAACTGCAGTGCAAACCCCTAGCAAAAACAATGAATGACCATGCTATCAAAGATGAACAACGAAACATACGTTACCCGTCAGGAAGGACGATTAGAATATCACATGAGGGATTATCAGGGGGAGAGATAGATACCAGCTCTGCCCTTTTTGCTCTGATCTCATGTTATCTGATATTGTTGCTGAGACTGGAAGACCCAAGCAACAATGGAGTTCCAATTCTGCTGTCCAGCATCTTCAAAGGCCGCATCTTCGCTTTTCAGGCGCTTGTCATCTCGGTTATGTTTTCCTTCTCCACTTCCTGCAGTGCTCTGTATCTGTTCTACAGGAGCCAGGCCAAGTTAGCAAGATTTTTCAGGTCCTGTTCGGTATACTGCTTAACCTGTTCCCTGACCTTGCTATTTTACGGCGTTCGTTGCTATCCAGCCCAAGATCGATCTTGCTGTTTGGATCAGCTGGACCCGTCGGGATCCGGAAAAATTTAGCAGTTCTATACGTGATTTAGTTTTGTGCTTATATATAATCAGCTGCTGGCCGGCTATGATGTAATTTGGTTATCAAAAGTGGTTGTATTTGTGAGAAATAAAAGTTTATACACATATCAATTAATTGCATGGTTTGATAATTGTGGGTGTGCAAAATTTTTTAGCAATTCTTAAGGACTTGGATATAATTTGGCTATTGTACATTTGTTTACGCCTTACCTTTAAACTTTGGATTCATACGATTTTCTGAGGTCAAAGAACACAATAATTTGTTGGGCAGTTTTATAATTTAAAGATTTGCATTTTGTCTTTGCAAATTGTACACTGCAACTTATGGCACCTTATAAAGCCACCCATTTCACTTCTTCTGGCTCTATTATCATTCTGACACCTCCTCGGCCGCTCTCGCTGCCCAAAAAAAGGCTTCTAACACACAAGCAAATTATTTGATTCGAATCAAACTCATATAGATAAGAACTCATTCGAATTTCTTTCTTTAATTAATCATGTCAAACATGAACAAAATTTAGTCTTTATTAAAGTATTAAGCTTAACTCGAACTCGATTTAATAAATACAAATTTTTTAAAATTTATATGTACAAAATTAAAATTACTTGAGATAATGCGTGTTTATGCTCGATTTTAAAAATAAACAACCAAATTCGAATACAATTTCAAGCTCATTAAAAACACAAACGAGAATTTGACTTGACTAGATTCGTTTGCACTCATACTAAAAAAAAAAAAAAAGAAATCCTCTTGTCGAAGCATGGCCTAGAGAATACAAAACGTTAAGGAGAAAGCAAGCCTTTTTAGATTCGGAGACTAGGCAGCATGAACTCTTGATACGAATAAATAATGAAGACCAGTTCCTCTAAGGTGATGTTTTCTTATTTATTAATTTCAAGTTGCAGATTGAAATGTTGTTCTGAATCTTTGATACCTTTGAGAGAGAGAGAGAGTATGAAGATATGCGGTAGATCGATATTTGCCCTACGTAAAGTTCAATGTTTGGATTAGCACTTGCTTGGAATTGGAAAAAGAAGACCAAGTGAAATTACAATGCACTACTATGAAATATAGATATCTTTTAACAGATTACAGTTTCAATTTTGACGAAGAACCAAATTCTATTCCTAGTTGACTTACCAAATAGCCAAGGAAATTTTACACACTAAAATTTAAAATTTAGTAGTCAAGATGAAATAAATTCTATTGCTAAAACAAGAGATTTGAACCTTCTCTTGAACACTATATAAAAGGCTTGACCTAATCTAATTAGTCAATATACAGCAATTTATCATATTTACGAGCTTTTGATAAACTTCTCTCGGATAATAATTTGTAATTACTTTTTTCGAAAATTAATATATAGAACTCTATATTTATAGAATTTCTTTAATCCACTTATGTATCATTTTAATAAGTTGAGCTGAATTAGTACAACTTGGAGTTTTTCTGAGCTTTAAATTATGGCCCTCAATAGAAAAAAAAAATCCCAAGAATCGAACGTAAAAGTTGGGGCATTTGTTTGGAAACTTCATAGAAAGATCATAAAGTCACAATTATTGACTTTTTAGTTAAATATTTTTAAAAAGTTTAAGGTGCAGTTCAAAAGGTGCAGTCCAAAATCAGAAAATAGATCAACAAAAAAGAGAAAAATGTATAGTTACAAAAGTAATCTATTAAGTAATTAAATATTTTAATTAAATCAATGTAGTCTTTTCCTACCTATATTTTTCTTTGGCTTCCTAGAGTAGCCCATCCAACGGATCCCATCCGGATCCGCTACAAACCCAAAGGCCTATAAAACCCGGTTAGCCGGGGCTCCGAATACAAAGCAATATTCGTCCTTCTCTAACAAGACAGTCACCAATCTCTCCATCACAGCCCTTCCTAGACCAATCCCTTGGGAGCTGGGGTCCCCAACAGCGTCCCAAATAATAGCATTAAACACGCCATCCCCCGTCCCTCTAGCAAACGCTCTCGTACTCTATCCATCCACAGCAGCAACGCGTCCGTGTTGTCCAATGCCACTCGTATCTAATCCGTGTCGTCCCACCTCATTCTAACGTTAATTTTTCACCAAGAATAAAGCAAAACAACATTAATCATGGGGTCTTCTCTTCGTCCATTATTACCATCAATGTATTTCAGTAAACCATCTATGCCTAGCATTAGTAAAAGACCTTTGGGTTCCATGCTGAACACAACAGCCATGGCTAAAGAACTATATTTCAACCATGATGGTTCAGCAATGAGGAAGGTTCAGGTTAACTAACATCTAGTAGTAATTATTTTTTTCTATAATTAGTGATTGTTTTGTTCTTGATTGTGCATGCAGGCAGGTGTTGACTTGGTGGCAGAGTTAGTTGGAGCGACTTTGGGTCCAAAAGGAAGAAATGTAGTGTTGCAGAATAAATATGGACCTCCCAAGATTGTTAATGATGGTGAAACTGTCCTTAAAGAGGTAAAAATCTGTTCAATCAATGTCTTTCATGTGGCATTATGGTTATCTTGTGGCAGATTCCAATACACGATGTTTTGAAATTGTTTCTTCTTTGCTAATTGGCTATGACATTAGTCATCATATTTTTGATGGAAGGAATTGGTATGTGCTTAGTGTTTTCTTCTGAATTCTGTAGATTTTTATGATGAGTCATTATTTGATTTGGAAATGCATCAAATGATGATGAACAGAAGAAAGAATTAAAACGAATCAAAGTGCTCCAGCCATTGGAATTGATTTTGATAAATAATCTGAGGCTTTTTAAGAAGATTTGAACATGAAATCTAACATCTGTGTCTATGCTTCTGTCATTTGAGCAAAGCAAAATTGTATTCTTTTTAGCATAATTCTGCAGCAGGATGCATATTTTTCTACATAGGTTAGTTTATTGGGACTTAAACGTATGAAAATTTGCAATCTATTATCTTCTAGGAAATGAAAATTGTCATAGGAACAGTTTCTCAATTCTGTTATATTTATTCTTTGTACTTAATGCACTTCATTTAAGTAGAACAGATAGAGTTGGAGGACCCTCTGGAGAATGTGGGAGTAAAATTAGTGAGGCAAGCAGGTGCAAAGACAAACGAACTTGCTGGAGATGGTTGCACTACATCTATAGTTCTTGCAGAGGGCCTTATTGCTGAGGGCATGAAGGTACAAATTATATTTTCGGACTCGAGTGCTCAATTTGTTTTCAAGAAAGCTCCAATTAGACCTGGCTTTATGTGCTAAATAAGGTGAGGTACCATTGTCTACGTTGATATCTGAAATCAAAGTTTTAGGTACAATTGCTACCATTATCTATTGCCTTGAAAGTGTCCGTTACCATGTTAATCTCTGGACAAAGTAATGTAGAACGTTCTAAGTTTTGCCTTCATTAGGTTATTGCTGCTGGGATGAATCCTATTCAGCTTTCACGTGGGATTGAGAAAACTACCAAAGCCCTTGTTTCAGAACTGAAATTGATGTCCAGAGAGGTAACTAGGATAATGTCAATCTCGTCTTCTTTACAGAATGAGGATTGAAATAGCCCTGCAGTTTAAGAACGCTATCATCAGTTTTCAACTGTAGCAAGAAGAAAGTCATTTTATGTTTCAAAATTACAAAGACATCATCTAATGATTGCAGGTTGAGGATCATGAACTTGCAGATGTTGCTGCTGTTAGTGCAGGGAGTGATTATGCTGTGGGAAACATGATTTCTGATGCTCTTCATAAAGTAGGAAGAAAAGGAGTTGTCAGAATTGAGAAAGGAAACCATGGTGAAAATAGCCTACATATTGTAGAGGGGATGGAATTTGACCGTGGATATATGTCTCCTTATTTTGTTACTGATCGAAGAACGATGATAGCTGAACTCCCCGACTGCAAGGTACATAAGTTGTGAATTTAATTTGAATGTGTTGATGTGTGGAATTTAGGCCAGAACTTCTTTGATTGCAGTTGCTTTTGGTTGACAAAAAAAATCGCAAATGCAAAGGAGATGTTTAAAATATTGGATAACACAGTTAAGGAGAAGTATCCGATTCTGATAGTTGCGGAGGGCATTGAGCAGGAAGCTCTGGCTCCGATAATTAGGAACAAGCTTAAAGGTACACTGAAGGCAGTTGCTATTAGAGCTCCTGCCTTTGGAGAGCACAAGAGCCACTACCTAGATGATATTGCCATCTTGACAGGAGGTAGTGAGATAAGAATGCATAATCTGAAATTTATCACTTCCTTTCATTCCAGTGACATTTTTGTTGCGACTTCATTAGAAAGTTTCCTGATGGGAGATTATGAAGAAAAGATTGATTATGGTTTGGACCACTAACAGCAATCCTGATAATATTTTTAAGTTTCTATCACTAGCCATATGCGGTCTTATCAAGAAGTGTCCTAGACTAATTATAGAGCCTGTCTGCATAATAAACTTCTATTTAACTTCCGCTATAATTTGAGCAATAATCCACAAAAAAGAAATGCTATAGAAGTAAAAGCTACTATTAATTCTTTGTCTCTTTCTTTTCATTTGTTCAAATTTTCACATAGTTTATCCTGTGTTTTCAGGGACCGTGATCAGAGATGACATGGGTCTGAATCTTGAGAATGCTCACAAGGGATTGCTTGGAACTGCATCTAAGGTGGTGATAACGAAAGACTCTACATTAATAGTTACTGATGGAAAAAATCAGGAGGCTGTTCAGAAAAGGGTTTCTCAGATACAAAGGCTTGTTGAGGTCTGTAAAATGCTTTGCACAATGCTATCATCTACTAGTGTAAAGCTTAAGTCTCCAGCTAAGTGGTGTAAGATCGCAAATTTATCAGTCTATCTGGGGAAAGAAATTAAAGCAAAAATAATTCATCAACTAGTACTATGAAGGAGGTTGTCTCTCGTAGAAGTGGATACAATCATAGGAGGACACTTGGTGAAAATTCCAGGAATATATTAAACATACAAAAGAAATGAATTAACTAGCTCAAATCACCAGAAGCTCTGTCCCATGAAATCTGTATTAAAACTAACTCACTCTTTCATCCACTTGGTTTGAGTTTGGGATCCATATACTAGAGAGTGCCACGATTTTAATAATCAGCACAAAACCTCAAAGTTTTGCATTGAATCCATAAATAAAATATCTCACACTATTTCTGATTTAAGCCCAGTATGCTGTGTTCAGTCCATATGTGTAACATTCTCTAGTTTAGCTAAACTGATGTCTAATTATGCAGAATACAGAAGAAAATTTCCAAAAGAAATTGTTAAATGAAAGAATAACAAGGTTATCAGGGGGGATTGCTATTCTTCAGGTGAGCTGAATTCACTGATTTTGGCATTTGAGCAATTGATTCTTAAGATTGTATGCATTTATGCTTCTTAAATCAATGATACGTGGGAGCACAAACACAAGTGGAGATGAAGGACAAGCAACTGAGAATTGAAGATGCTTTAAATGCAACCAAGGTAGATTGCTGCTCCTTTAATTCCTTGAATGGCTGATTAACTAGTCATGACTGCTAAACTCTCATAAACTTCAGGCAGCCATTGAGGAAGGAGTAGTGGTTGGTGGTGGCTGCTGCCTTCTAAGGCTTGCTTCAAAGGTGGAAGATATCAAGAACCATTTAGATAATGAAGAGCAAAAGGTTTGTCTCTTTTCCTTAGAAAGATACACCTACATTGGTATTCTATAGTATGGACACCTAGATGAGTGGGGCAGATGGTTCCGAGTTTATATTTGCAGTAAATACTTCTTATCATGTTCGTTTCTTTGTGATATCTCCCTGTAACTCGACAAGCAGATGGGAGCCGATATTTGCAAAAGGGCATTGGCCTATTTAGCAAGACAGATAGCAAAAAATGCTGGTCAAAATGGAAATGCTGTTATAGAGAAGGTCTTTGCCACGAAGTGTAGACATTTTTTACAGAACATTAATTAAATCTCAAGCGCCTAATCATCCAATTACATATTACTGACAATAATGATACATGGTTGAGGTCTAATTTGAAAAATGTAATATGTGCAGGTTCTGTCTGTAGACAGCGTGGTATATGGTTATAACGCTGCCAGGGACAAATATGAGGATTTGATGGCTGCTAGAATTTTGGATCCTGCAAAGGTCAAACTCAAAAATGGCCAACATCATTTGAAATAATTACTAAGTTTATTAAGTTTTCAA
This sequence comes from Mitragyna speciosa, assembly GCA_024721245.1. Classification (NCBI taxonomy): domain Eukaryota; kingdom Viridiplantae; phylum Streptophyta; class Magnoliopsida; order Gentianales; family Rubiaceae; genus Mitragyna; species Mitragyna speciosa. The sequence goes on along the minus strand of CM045564.1, from coordinate 21,571,634 downwards.
TAAAAATCTCACACAACTGAAGGATAATCCGGCAAAACATCACGTGGTGCAGGTCGTCAGATGTTGTCTGGAACATGCAGCATCAGTAGCCAATACTTTCCTGACATCTAATGCTGTCGTAATCAATATCAAGGATCCAGTGCCCAATCACTTAATGAGAAAACCAATGCCAACCTCAGGTGATAGTTTTCACCATCTTATAGATCATCCATGACAAAATTAGCCTCTAAACATGGGGAAACACCTATGTCATGAAAACCTTCAAGTCTCTGCAGTTTTCGTAGTCTTGGCATATACCACCACTGTTCCTTGTGCAGATATTGGACCGGTTGGTGCTAGTTCATTGGTGTGAATTCTTCATATTGGCATTTCATGCGCCTGAATTTTACCAAGGGAAACTGACATGGAGGACATTTGACAACATAAAGCATGCTGATGATTTCAATCCATCTTGGCAAGCTATTGAAAATTTTTTCCTTCCAACGCTAATTTGTCTTCCTATAAATGAGGAAAGCATATGTTTTACGCATTTGAATTGAGAGAACAGTACAATAAATCTCCCAAAGAGGACGTAAAGCAAGATGTCCAAGGTCACTTTGACAGAGAATACATTTGCTGCTCGTTAAATGATCTTTACAGAAATGAGGAAGGATTAAATGAAGTCCTTGGATAGTACATAGTTCAGTGTAGAAAACAGAAAACAAGGACAGGAAAGGGAATATTTATTGACAGATTGATATCATCTTAGTGAAGTCTATAACAACAGTGGCTAATGTAAAGGATACAATCTACTCTCATGTGTTCCTAAAGTACTGATGTCCATATCAAAAGTGAATTATGTTAGTTCCAGCACTCTGTATGGACTATCTGAAATTGACTTCTTCAAAACCTGGCCAAAACCAAGAGTTCCACCCAAGAGAATCAATAGGTTGGCATTTCTCAATTACAGACTATGAATTGTAAGGAAAATCCGTTCTAAATTTGCATTTGCCTAGTCCATGTTCCATATGGTGATGAAGATGTGTTGAAAGCTCATTAATTCAAACAAGGTATTACCAACAAATTCTAGTGAAAAAGCATCAGCACAGCATGCAGTATCTTTATGCAAAATGTGTGTTTGTTGAATGATAATCTTAGAATTCGCAATTCTTTTTATAAATCTATAGTCGGAAAAGTGTCACATCTAACTATTTGGAGCAGTCTTTTTGTGTATAACTACCAGATTCCCATAGAATAACAGATTTTGCATATGTGATCAGATTCTAATCCTAAGGAAAATAAGGTGGCAAGCCCGAGGTGTTGTCAAAATGATAAGATTTTGCCATTATTGGAGAAAATTTAAGACCTGGGTACTTTATTCCCTACTTGCTAACTTTCCACGTTAATCTATGTTGACCTGAAAATGAAATATTCAAATATGCGCTGCATTGCAAATTCAATTTTCCAAATTAAATTTATTATTAAATTATTAATCGTTCAACCACTTGCATTGAATACTTGTATTATAATTGTAATAACGTGCGAGTTTTAAAATATACATATACAACGTCTAGATAACAATTCAAGACATCCTCGAAAAAAAGACAATTAAATAAATATTCAATGATATTCTTGATCTAGAATATTAATAATCCAAGATTGATTGAAAAAAAATTGTACCGAACAAAAGCTAGCCCACATGGATATTGGAGTAGGATCTGCAATGGTCATTCATTGGACCGTTGGGACGGTTGGGCTTGGGGTTGGGGAGTCGAATATTTGTCACCGCTCCCAAGACGTTTTCTGCCACTTTTGTCAGCACATCCCAATCTTGATTGATTTCTGTGTCTCTGCCCCTTCTCTTGAATTCTGTGTATGAGCAAAAGGTTAGGATAATTCCTGATGTGGGTTAGTTTTAGAATCCCAATTGGATGCGTATAAAAGTATAGAAAAGTGGAACGACAGAAGAAAAGGTGAAAGATAGCGAAGATGTGGGTGCCCTTGGGGGTGGGTTTTCAGTGCTTGATGGACTTGATGGTAGCAGGGGTTTCCTTGATGATTGGATTAGGCTTATTTGCTTTCATTGCTTCAATTCTTTGCTCTGCTGCTTTCTTCCAAAATGCCAAGGAGCTTTCTTGATCCATCTTTTCATATTGGTTATGGATTGTAATGTAAGTTTGCTTTCTTTGTCTCTTGTTTATATGCACAATTGCTCAAGCTTTACACATAATCACATGGATTTGTTAAGTAATTGGAGTTATTATTGGTTCTTGAATTCTGAATTAGTGGTAAATTTCTTTGCATACTGCAATTCAACTGGAAGTTTTGTTGTTTTATCTCTTTTTCTTACTTGTATGCAGCTTGATTTTGTTGTTTGAGTGATGCTGCAAAAGTATTTGGATCTTTGTTGTTTTTGCTTGTGAATCTGTGCGAAAACTTCCGTATGTTTAAGCAGACCTCCACCTTGCAGAATTTTTAATTTTTTTCCGTGTTCTGTTATCTCTCCTTGACTAAGTAAAATCAAGTAATGATTTTAGTTGGATCGGTTTTGTCTTCTGTTCTTAAGTTTAATATTTACTAGTAGTTCAAGATATGGTGATGATAGAGATGTGTGTGGCTTTTGAATTGAGACTTTAGGGATGCATCAGATCAGAATGTAGACTTCTTTGCTTGAACTTACTGTGTCCGAGATGCCTGGATGAGCATACCCCCGGGGGGCGGGGGTGTGGGGATGAGCATACAAGAGGGGGGGGGGGGGGAGGGGGTGTGTGTGTGTATGACCCTTTTCAACAGATCCAGGAATTCTAATTTATGGATCTAGACTTTACAGATCCATCAGATGAGAATGTAGACTTCTTAGTTGGAAGTTACTTAATCTGAGATACCTGGATGAGTATACTTGTGTGTTTATATATCACAACCCTTGTCAAGAGATCCACGAATTTTTGATGTGATATCCATCTACTCCACTTGAATGAGGTGGCAAGATATATGACTTTGTAGGATGCTTTTTTTTTTTTTTATGGAAGCAATACAATTCATCTGATGTTTCTCCAACACTAATCTCATTTGATATGTGTTTGGACCTCCGATGATAATGTTGTCTGAGAATGTGTAGGGCTGACGGGCAAGGAGATGAGAAAAAGACTTGAAATCCCTTGTAGTACCCTAAACATAGATGAAGAGTGAAAACGGATTCATTAACATTTTGAGCTTGTTAAATATTGCTTCATAATCTTCATTTTTATATGGGCATTTTTTCCTCCTCTCAATCTTATTTAGTGAACTAAATTATGACCCTGAGTTGTGTATGGAGAGTGGCATGACTTGTTGAAGTCACCTATCTTGCCAGTCCTCTGTGGCTGCTATCCAGCTGTAATACCTTCTGTGCACCAGTGAATTAAGGGACTTTTCTTCCTGATAATTTATTTCCCTTGCATTCATTTAAATTTTATTGTTTTACAATTATTTTCCTCTTTAATGCTTAAGCTTTTAGCGGAGATCATAGTTCATCGTGATAAAAGGATAGGCAAAAGGTCCTTAATTCTGTTTTTGCTACCACCAATTTTGCTGTTGTCCTCCCAGGAAGAGTCTAGCATTGCAGAATTTGGACTGACTTCATAAATCATTACAATTGCCTCTATGAGTTTCAACTTTTTAGATAATGGGATAATTGAATGTATCGCATGGGGACTTCTGTCTTTATGGTGAAGCTTGTTAAGTAACAATGCTCAAACCTTACACGTTCCCTGGCTAAGATATTCATTACAGGCCTTATAGTTGCTAGATTTTAAGATCTGAAAGGGATTAATTTTAATATCTCTCAAGTAGTATGCAAATTAAAAATTGTGAAAGACGGCAAATGATTGATAAAGTGCTCAACTATCTGTATAGATAACTTTGGTAGTTAACGTGAAACTTGGAGTTTGTGTGACATTCTATGCTGACCTTTTTCGGCTATTAACATCAAATACCTTAATACAATGATAGTCAATCTGATCAGTTTAGATGATTTGGTTAGTTAACTTGAATATTCGCGTTGGTGTAATATGCAATGCCTACTGTTTGACTACTACGGTCAAATAATTATATGCAAATAGCCACTCTGATATGAGCTTCCGTTCTTGCAGAATTAAAGCTGATGATGCTTCCCAGGAGAGTCCAGTTTATCTTCAATGACCGAGTGGCACTTTCTTAAGGAAGTTACATTATGCAATGACATCCTAGAACAGTACTTATTATAGGATTAGTAATCCTATATAACTTTTTGTAATTTTTGTATCAAGACAGGAAAGATTTCATTTTGGTTTCTCTGCCGTAATTACAATCGTTTGCACTATAAGCGGGGTCCTGTTTATCTTTTCTATGTATCAGTAAAATGTTGTAGGGCACATAATACTTGTAACTTAGTGTGGAGGCTGCAGGTATGGGGGCTGTTATAGCTATTGAACTCATGCTTTGACATCGCCCTGTCTATTGTCGTATTGATGCAAAGGAAATGTTTGAACATTTTCCGCTTGGTGCTCTTTTCTTACTTTCTGTCAATATCTGTTAGACATTTGCCGAGTTATCTTCATTATTGGTCTATGCTTTTTTTGTCCTAGGCTTTACCAGTTGAAGTCCAGTCATTAATGTTGTCATGGGAAAAGTGGAAATTCTTGGTTGTTTTCAACAAATTGTTGGCCGCGTACACGTGCGAGTGCAAGCATGATGGCTCGAAACTGGACATCTCTAAGACGTCAGTAAAAAAGTCAATCAAGATTATGTCCTTTCAGGTCACCCCCCAAGACTATCGTCCAATAATATTATAATATGATGATGTGATTACTTTTTTTAAATAGACGAAGCCTACCAAATGATGTAGTCCCTTAACATGCTTTGTCTTCTCTGTAGGTAATTGGTTTGTTTTGTCTGCTCTGTAGGTAATTGGTTTTGGTTCTTCACTTCAACTTAAAATTTAAGAATTAATCAAGCATGTGGTTTTAGTTTTCAATTAAAGCTGATGATAATCGAACTATTTCGCTTTAGAAGAGATCATGAAAAGGCCGTTCTTTGTTTCTTAACAATTTAGTTAACCAATACCTCAAAAATAATAATAATAATAATAATAAAAGAACCAGGATCTCCTTTGGCAATGATTTATCATGCATTTTACATGTGGTTATTTTGCGATGCTTAATAAGCATGAATTACCAGAAATATATATTCGACATCCAAGAATGATTATTTAATCTCTTGAGAAAACCAAGAACGGTTACTTGTCATACTAATGAGAATCTAAGTTCTTTATATCCCAAACAAAAGTACAACATAAAATAATCTTTCATCGCTTGTCAATATGCCTCTAGATGATATAAATAAACTCGTGAGAAACTAAGAATACATAATCTGATAGTGGGGGAATTTGCCTTTGGCTTTCTTTAGTAGACTTTTCTTTTGTATTGGAAAGTTTGGTGTCCGACAGTTCGTAATTTTACTAGCTCTAACATAGTATTTTTCTTCGTTTTCTAATCTTTTTCACAACCCCATAGTGGTTCTCTTTTATACTTGGCCCTTACAATTATTCTCAAAATAAAATCTTGATAGCAAAACTCATTTATTTCAATAGCTATGAGGAATCCTTCTTTCAACTTTAGCCACTACGCAAGTGTCGATTGTTACTGATACACTACGTATGAATGAACAACCTATTCATTTCTATTTCGAATAAATAGCATAGTAGGTACTTTCGTTTTCAATTTTCCAGAAATTAACTTGTTTAACTACTCTGGTAACAACATTTATTGCATATGTTTCAGTGACAATGATTGAAAATCCTCCAAACTTTTTATTCCATGCAGCCTAATAGAGACTTCAACTCTCGGGGAGGGAAGATTTGTCAAGTAGGAAGCTAAAAACGTGTGAAATTTTGCGCAAGAAATTTCCAAGAAGTTTGTCAGACCGTTGCTTTATTACTGATTCACACTTATTCTCAATCCTGTAACAATCTTTTTGGTCATTGTAATCTCATATATCCAGTCATTCTCCACGGAAATTCTGATTTATTATGAAAGAGGTGAAGAAATAAATTTGTTATACCACTCCAATCAATTCAAGAACACGAGAATAATGGATTAGAATTTAAGAAAATTCTACAGTTTTGTTAAGGTATCATACCGTAATGAAGAAGTTTTAGATTGAGTGTATATTTACTTCCCATTTTTTCAGTCACTCTGTCATCATTAACTAAATTTTTTTTGATGGAGTCATTACCTAACGAGATGGCAGAATTCCCTAGAATTTAATACTTCATAATATTTTTTTTTTTTTGGTGATTTTGATGGTACCATATCGCATTTTTAACCTTTCAATTGTCTAACTCTGATGCAGATCTTCTCCATCAACTAAAAAGGTAGATAGAGAAATTTCTATGATTCAATTTATGTTGACATGTGTTGTGTACGTACAAAAATTCTCAAACTAAACGAACGAGATTTCACCATTTGAATTTTGCAAAGTTTCTAATTGTGCTTATGTACATATCAATTCTGTTACCTCTAATTGTAAATCGTGAACCATTTTGATATTCTGTTTACAACATGGATTTCTTCAAATTTGTTGAGAAGATGTATTATTAGGACGTCATTATTACTCACTAATCAAGTTGTTTGGAGTTTATTTGATCACGGAGATTCCTTTTTTATTGCCTCATAAAATGATGATTACAAAGACAAGAATTTCTACGTTAATATTACCATCTCTAGCATTGGCACCTTTTAAGTTTTCTACGTGAATGCGTTTCCATGACTTAAAACCCCACATTTCTACGTGTATGTTTTCATGACTTGGTAAATGACATCATTCCCACCAACATCCCTCCGTTACCCTCCAGCTCCTCCCTCCAAGTAATATGTTGCCTAACGAATTAACTGTAATTATATATATATATATAGAGAGAGAGAGAGAGAGAGAGAGAGAGAGGGAGAGAGAGAGAGAGAGAAATTCCATCCTAAACTTGCAGACATTCCTTTCGACTGTTAACTCCATATTGGTTGGTTAGCAGATTACTGTTATGATGACATCAGTCAGCACTCAATCTTAGGGGTGGGCAAAAATAACCGAAAAATCGAAAAATCGTAATAACCGGTCTATTCCGAACCGAAAAATGAGGGTAACCGAACCGAATTTTGAAAGCGGTTAGGTTAACCGAACCTCATTTGTAAAAGCGGTTTCGGTTTTGGGTATCAATTTTTAAAAACCGCGGTTAACCGAACCGGTCCATATACACGTCTTAAAGGCTAATATTTGTAATTTTATAGAGGAATTGAGGAATATTAATTCATATCATTTTCAAGTTTAAGATTATTTTAAAACTTAAATATCGTATTTAATTTTTCTTTCAATTTAATTTCTTGATGCTAACTAAAAAATTATTTTCCTATAATTGAAATACATAAATTTTTTACTCTTAAAAAGAGCAATCTTTTTTAACCTTTTTGACTTTTAAAAAGAGTAGATGCAAGAGTTTCAATTGTAATCTTATTGCTTGTTTTTTAAAGTAATTGAAATTGTATAAGCATTTTTTTAATTTGAGCAAAGGTTTATGTTATAATATTTTGATCTATTTTGTCAAATTAACTTAAACTATACGGTTCCGGTTACCCGCGGTACCCGACCCTCTTTAACCGGGTAACCGATAAGTGGTTAACCGATTAATGAGGGTCGGATACGGTTTATAAATTAGGCGAACCGGTACAAACGGTTTCAGTTCGAATATTAGGTGTGTGGACTGGTTAACCGGTCCATGCCCACCCCTACTCAATCTAAAGAAATTCTTATTCATTTCTCTAAATTCATAACATTAGTTAAGCTTATGATTTATATCCAGCCATAACCTAAAATCCAAATAATCATAGTAAAAAATAAAAAATTTTGCTTGTTGCCAAATTTTGTCTACTTAAATCAAGAACCAACATCTCCTTTTTGCAACATTATACCGTAAAAATGATTGGAGAATCGTATTAGCATGGTGTAGAAGAGGACGAGAAAGTGGAAATTATGTCCATTTACTATTTGCTAAAGAAATTTCTGGGAAATAGACCGAATACGAGTAATAATTTCCTTGAAATCCAGAAAAGGAAAAGCCAAATTTCATCTACGCGTCTAACAGCCAACATAGATTAAAAAAGTGCCTGTTAATTCAAATTTTAACTATTGTGCAAAAATCTGAGAGGCAATTTAAACCAACCAAAATACACATTATTTAATAATGTCTTTCATAAAATGCATTAAAGAAACTAGGGAAAGAATTAAGTCTGGCCTAAGCCTTTTTGAGAATCTCTATAAAAAATCCATTTCTTGTTATAATTAAACATTAAAGAGATATACGAATCTTGAAATTGACATGGATTAGAAAGTCTTTGTTGACAAACTCTCAAAAAAAAAAAAAAAAAAAAGAAGAAATCTCTACTCTAACCTTCATCCCATTTGTTTCTGATTACTTTCTTTGTTGAAGAAAAGGGCTATTAAGCCATTTGTACATATAATTATTGAATAAAAAGTTATTTCTAAAATTCTACTGAACATTTTCACCTCCTTATCATATGCCATAGCTTGTACTTTCATACAGCAAAATTCAAATATTCACTGAAAACTTCTACAGGATAATTTTTTTGCAGATATATAATGACACAAAGAAACCTTACAAGATTTATTCATAAGTATTAGCAAAACTCTACTTTTCTTTTCACTTCTGCTTATATAACGTTCTCATTTTCTTTCTAACTCATCTTAAAATAGTAACAAATGGAAAATGTTGTGATAATTTAAGTTATGAAAATAAGTGATAAGTTTTGTTAAAAAATAATAATAAATTGTGCTAATTTGATTTACCATAGCACTTGGCGTAACCAACAAGCTGATTGTTTTAATTTGGAAATTTTTATATCAAGAAAAAAGGTCCCTAAAACTTTAAACCAAACCCCCCATGTCGTGTTCTCCTCTTCATCTTTTTCCTCCTCATTTTCTAAGTTGCTGGTTCTTCTGACTGAAAGGCACTCTCTTTTACAGTCTATAGATGCACTTTCCTGGAAAATGCAATTGAATAGACAAATTTCCCAAAAAAATAAAAATAAAATAAAATAAAATAAAATAAGGGCTTTTGCCTTCACAGGCAGTGTATATATTCCAGGCTAATTTAGCCCATCAGATGCACCAAAAAGGTCACATACATCTCTCCAAAAGAACATAAGAGATACAATTAATCAACTAACTTGGTGAAAGATGATCCCCCCGGAAAACTCGTCCAATCCTGATCATCATCAAGTAGATCAACAAGAGGATACTAACCCTGCAAAATCAAGTGAAACTCCGAAGGCTGGCGTTAATGCCGGGGAAGAGAATTCCACGGAGCAGGATACAGAAAGAAATGGGGAGGTGGTGGTGAACATCCCGGAAATACTGCCGGGTACCGACGGCATAGCAAACGTTGTTGGTGTTTGTGGGGATGGAACTTCAGTGAGGCTTGTGGGTTCCTGTCATAATGATCGTAACTCTCGTCCGTACAACCTGTGCCAAATAGCTCTTACGTTCTTTGCTCAGCTAGCTGCTGTTTTCGTGGGAAATGTTATAAACAAATCACCGTCTCCGTGCCCGTGCCCGTGTCCTTGCTCCTCTTCAAATTCACATGCCTCAGACCACTACTGGACTGCAGTGACTGTTGCCGTGATAAGTCTGGTCGGTTTTGTTGTCACTTTGATTTCAATGTCTACTACAAATATGAGGGCTACTATCTCCCCGGCGATAGCAAAATTTGGCTTCGCAGCTGTTGCATCTGTTATCATAATCTCCGTTGGAATGATCCTTCCTTTCCACACAAAGGGCAACATAGTTGTTACTGTAGCTTCATGTATTCCAGCCCTTCTTGCTATTGCACGAGCTTGAGTTTTACTGAAGAGTCATATGGGGTCTGTAAAAGTTGGCCAGTCAGGGAGAAGATAGTAAAATTTCATGGTCTCTTTATCAAGATTTGTTTTATGTTCAGTCATCTTAGTCTGGCTTCACTCAAGTTTCTTGATACAATTCATTTTATTCCTAAACTTGTAAAGCCATGTTATTTTGTTTGCTCATGCCCTAGGGAAAATATTGTAATTATAATGATATTGCATAAGTAAAAAATTGGTCAGTTTTATCAAGAAAGTGGAATTAAAGTGACATAGTTTCACCGCTTCAAATCTGTCCAAGTGATCATCAATACTTCTCAAAATGAAGATCAATTCAAATTGGTGGAAAATTCGATACAGAACCTGTCGAAAACCAAGTTGGTCAGACTTCTGAAGTGAGGAACTGATTATATGTAGAGCAATGATAAGGGAATGACTAATGGGTATGTTTCATAAATTATCTTTTTAGCTTGCTTGGAAGAGGAATATTTGGAAAATTTAGTGAAGTCTTTTCTGTTCAATTAAAATTTTTGGGTCGGTATAAGTGTTAATCTCTATATTTTTGCAGGCTCTAAATATGGCGAAAACTAACATTTTTTATTTTTTGTAATAATGGTGAGAACTTTAACCAACAATCAAATTAGCAAGGTATGTGATGACTTCAAGAATTCACAAGGCCAACATGGTGTTAGATTATTGTTTTTGTTATGATTTTTCACTAGAATTTATGGAGTATACAGGATCCAAAGAAGTTAGTTTGGTTAATGGTAATATTAAAAACAATACATTCAATACAAAGAAAGAATTAAACCAAATGCTATAGTACAAATATAAATAGTAATATAATCAACACCAATAGTACAAATTGCTATAGTAACATAATCAGTTTGGTAACATAATTTGTTAAGGTAACATAATCGGTTGGGTAATACAAATTGGTATGGTAATATAATCAATTACTATAGGTATTCAAAGAAACTAGTTTGTTTATGTTAATACAAAAAAAATTACAATCAATATGAAAAAAGAATTAAACAAATTGCTATAGTAGTATGATCTAGCTACAAACTTGGCTTTTCTAGTTAGACATCTAAAATTGAATTAGAAAAGAAAACTTTACTGATTAAATCACATTAGTTTTAACTTATAAATTATCATATTAGAACACAAAAAGGTTACGCGGAAGGAACTAAAAAAAAAAGGGAGAATGACCCTAGTTAATTGTTATTAATGTTGTCGCTAAAAAAAAAAAAAACCAAACACGCGGACGTTTACCCTATTTCGTTGACTAAAAATGCAAGAGACTAAACAAACACGAAATACCCCACAAGAAATTTCCTTAATAATACTGAAAAGAACTTCGTTGACTATAACAAAAGGCTACGTAACACAAATTACTTCACCTGAAGTAGAGAAACATTGGCAATGGCTCCACTGAATCGATTAGGAAATTTCCTCTCTCTCTCTCTCTCTCTCTCTCTCTCTCTCTCTCTCTCTCTCTCTCTCTCTCTCTCAGATCCTATGTTAATTTTTTTTTGTCCAATTGTGTCTAATATAAAATTATATCGTATCAATGTAAAATTATATAAAACTACCTCGTAGCATTTAGTGATACGACTTGTCCAATTGTATCTAATATAAAATTACGCCGTATCAATATAAAATTATATAAAACTACATCGTAGTGATATGACATAATTTTGTAACGATAAAACGTAATTTTGTATTAAACACGGTTAATCACAAAAAAAAAGGACAGAAGATCTGATCCCTCTCTCTCGAGTAAACTAGTTGATCTCTCGCCCAATGCAGATAATTTAAATAAGAATTTTCAAGTGGTTAAAGTCATCCATTTCTAGGCAATAAGTTAGATCACTGCCATTACAGCCTGAATCACCTTCTCCAAAATAAATTGTCGTACTTAAAAGTGTTACTTTGCTGGAAATCTTTCCATTTTCGCCAACCAGCTGAATAGGAGGAAATCCTACTGTGGAGAGACTTTGCCAAATCGACCAATAAAGGAACCATTAGCATGATATTAGTTAGTGGTTGAATTGAGAATAAAGTGATTGAAGAAGCTAAATTTTGAATAGTCTGCATTCTGCAATAGCTATAGTACCATAGCCAATCAAACATATATACCACAAATGAAAATAAACCCTTCTATGATAAATTTATCCATTTTCATATCCTATAACTCGTAAGTCTTTACCTCAAAAAAAAAAAACAATAAATAAACTTGCAACTGTGGCACAAATATGCACATTTAAATAATTGGAGTACTATAGCCATCAAAATGGTTTACTTCTTGCTATTTTCTCTTTCATAACAGCCACAAGAGGAAGTACCAAATTAGTTAGATATCTCTCTCTTACTCTCCCTAAATTTTCACATAAATCTAACAAATTGAACAAGAGAACAGCTGAGGCATATCATTTTGAGCATAGTTATTATACTCGACTTGGGACTTAACGGTTCAACCAGTCAATGAGTGGAATGACCATTAGATTGATTAGGGTTTTGAATTGAATAGGGTATGCAATTAACCTATACAGCTTCGTTTAACCAAGTGATTGAACCGTCCAATAAAAAAATTAGCCGGGTTACACCTTGTATTTTTTAGACAGTTTAAAACAGGAAACAAGAGCCTTTGCTGCTAACCAAATCTATGTTTCTTGTTCAAATTTCTATTGAAAATCAATTATCTGCTCTGCAAATTCAAAACCACTTCATTGTTTCTAATGCATACATGGACATCGAAGTAGTTTTCAACAACTATATTCTGTTCAATACAGTTCCCCTTTAGTTTCCTTTTTAAGTTATTTAATTAATTTTTATTTTTTCATATTTTTTATGTGATAAACAAGAAGTAAATTGATATATATATTTGTTAATATCTTTAGTCATGCACTTCAATACATCCCAACTACAGATTGCTACAATCAGTTGAGAAGAAATTTAAGCTATCAAATATTATCTTATTTTTCTTTTTACATTACTTTTAAGGAAATGGTTTCATACGTATTTTATGTATTTTGCGCCCTAAGACCACAGGATAAAACACCGAAAAAAGAAAGATGAATTTACTATTAAAACTCCTCAAATTGCCATCCACTCATATGAATTGTAGGCATTTTTCCCAGGAAAAATTTCCCCTTTTGCTGAAAAAATAACACTGGGATCATCTATTATTCTGTGCCTTGAGGATATAGAATAGACAAACTTTTTATAATTTATGTCTTTTGTACAATTTCTTTTACGAATATGGAAAAAAAAATGAGTAAATAGAATTCGTATGAACATTGTGCAATGGGGAATGATGACATATTTCTAATGAATTCAATTACTAGTTTAATTTCCATGAATAGACTTAACATATGGCCTCAGCATATGTGATTATTTTTATTTTAATTAAATTAATTTTATGTATGTATGTATTTGTATGTACATATATGCATATATGTATGTATATGTATATGTATTTTTAATGACTCACCCTCCAATGATCCAATTCATTTGCGGGGTTTTTGTATAGGCCCAATTTAAACTAATTTTGAGCACAAAAGGTAGAAAATATTTAATTGGACCGAGTCTGCAAGTCTCACCTGTAAATCTAACCGTGAGAATTAAGTCCCAAGATTCAAACAGATCCCTTCAATCTCCACCTTTAAATGTACGGTCGATGAAATTTTAGATTCACCTAAGTATTCCCACAAAAGTCTATGAACACATACATTATTACGCAATGCGAAAGAACAACGGACTTTCTTGACTTCTTTCTTTATTTATTTTTCCATACACGCGTCTGCTAACAATTCTACTACACCTTGTCAATGGGCCCAATCTTATTGTAGGCTAGAATTACATGTAGGCCCACACAAACACATCAAATTATCATAAAGACTGGCGATAGAAGGCCTAGTTGTAAACCACTCTGCAAGTGGCCATAGTCTTAGAGCCAATCAAAATGGGTTACTTCTTAAGTCCATTCAAAAAGAGAAAAAAACAAAAAGAAGACCTTGCTACAAGTAGGGGTGTAAACGAACCGAGCCGAGCTCGAATACTACCGAACTCGATCTCGAGCTTGTTAAAATTACTGCTGCTCGAGATCGAGCTTGAGCTTGATCGAGTTTGTAATTCGAAACTCGAGCTCGGCTCGTTAATTTTAGAGAGAGTTCGAGCTTGACTCGAGATCGCTCGTGAAAATACAATCAAGCTCGAATTCAAGCTCGAGTTCGAGCTCGAGTTCAAAATTCATATATAATTAGCATGGGTAAATTGGTAATTTTATATATAATATTTAATATATATATTTCGAGCTACTCGACGAGCTGCTCGAACTCATCTTTTACTGCTCGAATTCAAGCTCGTTTAGTATATGAGCTGCTCGAGCTCGACTCGAGCTCGGTCAACGCCGAACTCGAGTCGAACAGTAGACCGAACTCCTCGCGAGCTACTCGGTTCGTTAACAGCCCTAGCTACAAGTCTTCGTCAACCAATTGAACGTAAAATAAAGAAGAGAATAACTTTTTTTCCCCATAGCTTGATTGAAGTCTTTAACCAAAACTAACTTACAAGGAATAAACTACCGAGAGGAGCTAAAATTCTAGACAAAACGATTGAGAATGCATTAGTGAAGCCTGGTTTTGAGGAATATGGGATAGATACGATCACCAGCATTGGAACGTCAACTAAATTCCAATTACGATTGTATTTATGAAAAAAAAAAAAAAAAAGCACAATAAACCCTTGAATTTGTGTGGCTAAAGGTGCTCATGGAGCGGAATTGTCGAATTACAGTTCCAATTTTGTTGTACTTATGAAAAATAATAATAATTGTATTTGTGTGGCCTAGTATGTTAAGGCATTTCTAGATCGAGTACTCAGTTTATGAACAAAATTTATTATAAAATCGATTTTTATCGGTTCCAAGTACATTTAATCCGGACCATCAAATGGCTTATTGAAATTTGTTCAAAAGTAACAATATCAATGATTCAACAATTCTTAATATCTAGAAAAAGTATAAAAGTTTATTTTTTGTCCATGCACAGTTCTTAAACCGACCAGTAAGTAAAAAATTAACTACATTGTGTTACGTTTCCAGTTTGTTTTAAGCCAAAAACTCTTTTAACGGTTATTTTTAGACTTTTGGGGAGTGTTTGTATCTTAGCCAACAATTGCAACCCTTAAAATCTACAATGGGTAAATGCACTAAACAAACATTTGGATGTTCAACAAAGAAACTAATTGATTCCATTCTATAGTTATTAGAGTCTTAGGATCTCGAAAACCTAAGCTTTCTCTATTTTAGTCAATTGTGAATCAGGCAATGTAATTAGGCAATTCATGTTAGCATTTGATTAACAGCACAGATCGTATAGTCAATTGTTCAAATAAATAATTTTAGGAAAATTAAAGTAAGGTAAAGAATAAGCTTGCCTCTGAGAGTGGTAACTGAGACTTTGTCCTACTTAGTTGTATCCTTAAAAATTACACGTGCTATCGATCAATTGAATCCTCAAGACAAATCCCTAACACGGTTGCAGCTTGTCCCGTCTCGTGTCCAACTCCATAGGCAACTGAGACTCAAACCCACAAAACCACATGAACATTATAAATTAATACGACGTAAATCACAGTCTCAAGATGCCAATATGAGATCTTAATTAGGCTCGATAAGCAGTAGTTTTGTACCTAAAAAAAATTTTTTTTTTGACACAAAGCTAAAAAATTTTCCATTTGCTTCTCTTTAATCCTTTGAGCAGCTTTATTGATTGATTTCACTTGGGTAAAGGACCGACAAATTCTTGCCATCTTTGGCAGGCTACAGAACAAAGAACAGAGCATATAATGAAGTTGAGAAAGCAAACATGTTTGATATAACGAACTCCTGAAAGAAGGAGACTAAAAAGGAATGTCAATCACAATCATAGCACAATATAGCGCCGAGATAGATGCTTGTGATTCTTGTATCAATTGTTTCCTGCAAATTTATTGTTGCTTAGCTGTCGTGCAAGTCCTTTACTTAGGTACTTGGGCATGTATTGGAAACCATCTTCACATGTGCTGTTGCTCCAGTATCTGGAAACACTATAATTCTGGAGTATCAACAAAGTGAATGCCAGCCAAAGCTTGGCAGGCATCAGTTTCTGATAAGATTATTGAAGTCTAGTGTCTCATGTAAGAAGTATGAATTCTTGATACTCTTGTATGAAGTCTTGGAGACGTGCATACTTTTGAGAGCAGTAGGAGTCTCCGACTGTAAACAGAGAATCTTTCGACTAGAAGCAGTACGATTCTTCGACTTTGAGCAGTACGGTACTTAGCATTGGAGTTAAGAGTCTTCGACCATGAGTGGCGTGATGCTATATGAGCAGAACAATTGCTTACTTTATGTATTGAAGTCTTGAATTGGTACATGCTTTTGAAAGCAGCATGCTTGGGGTGGATTTGGTCTTGCCTCCTGAAGTAAATTGGAAAAATGACTTTATTGGCTTGAACATATAGTAATTTGCTTGTAGTTGGTGTCCAGTAGGGAAATTATGCTGCACAGTTTCTCCTTTGGGTTGAGACTCGAGAGAATGATTTTCCCCATCCCATTTCTTTTTTGGCAGCCCATTTTAGTTTTTTGAAACTACCAAAAGCAATCTGAGGTGGCGTGGCGTCTCCAACTTGGTACAACTAGGAAGCTGATTCCAGGATTCAAGACGTTGAAGCAAATGGAACTTCAGGAAGGCACAGGTGGTTTAAGCATGGTGGTGACCGAAGCCTAAAGAAGTGGAGGCACAAACAAGCCGGAAAAAGTAGAGACCTGGCCTTTGATGCAAGATTTCCACCTGCCAACATTGTAGTTCTGGTCAAAGAGAAGATCTATTTGATGAGATACACTTCTAGCTTCCATCTAGAAGAATGCTTTAACACGTCTTCTTCCTGGCGAATAGAGGGTGATTCCAGGAAAGGGCAGAGCTTCTAACCTTAGCTTCAGCAGGAGATGAAGGGCAATGAACGTTCCCAACTAGGGGGCACTATAAGGATCTCAGCAATGAAGTTAGCAGCAGCTAAACATCATTTTATTGGATTGGCTAAATCTTCTTTCTGTTGTGTCGAGTGAATTGAAACTGACAGTGTTGCCAGGAGGCACAAGCCCATATTAGCAGAAGAATTGCATTCTTCTTTCAGAACAATTGCATCCTTTTTAACTCTTGAAATGGTGAATGCCTGGGGTGGATTTGGTCTTTGCCTGCTAAAGTTTGGGGTGGATTTGGTCTTGGCTGATAAAGTTGGTTGGAAAAATGACTCTATTGGCTTGAACATACTGCAATTTGCTTGTAGTTGCTGTCCCGTAGAGGCACAAGCCTATGTTAGCGGAACAATTGCATGATTGATGATTGCCATATGATAGACCGATGGAAGTTCCTTGGCACGTCACATTCGTTGCAAATTTGCCATTTAATTTTCCGTTCGAATTGTGTTTGTTGGAAGAATTTTCTTAGAATATTGCTTTCCGAAGGGTCATTTAAATGGCTATTCTACCAGAGAGGTCATTTTTAAAGACTAGTTGTAGTCTATAGGTATGCAGACTTGATTTTAATATGTATGAAGATTTGAATTTAATACTTAGAATACACATATCACTTTCTCAGATAATGTAACGTTAAAAAAATGTAATAGAAAATCTTAAACTAAAGACATAAATCTTTTGTTACACTCAAAATGTTTAACACTATTTTACACATACTAACAACATGACAGTGTTCTTGTGGATACATATCAATAAAATCTAATAGAACTAAAATTATATGTATCATCCTATTAATATGTGTAACACAATATTAGTGTAATAGAAATTTCATAATCGTATAAAGAAAGACTTAGAAATTTTAATCCGCTTTAATTTCAGATTCACAGGCCAAAACTCTAATGGCCCCTTTGAACCCAGCTCCACCTTTGAAGGCCTGGACAAGGGACGAGAGAGAGAGAGAGAGAGAGATGTGTCCAAAAAAATAAAGGAGGATAAATTCTCCAGTATCACAATTATACGAGGAGCAAAGTTAATGCCGACAATGACTAATAGCTGGCAAAGTTGAAAGTATGAATAATTAGGGGCCTTTAGACTTCAATGTAGAAAGCGACATGGCCTGAGAAGTCAAGAAAAACATATTTGGATTGAATCCTTTGGAAACGCACTTAGTTTGATTAACTATTTTTCGTTTTTTGTTAAGAATATTGTTGTAGCAGTCTTAATAATTATTTTTATTATGCGTGTGTGAGGTAAAAAGATAATAGAAAAATATTTTTTAAATTTTTAAAAAATATATTTCTAGAGATTATTCCTAAACAAATAGAGCATCAATTTTATTTTGGTGTTCTGAAGTAGTTTAAAATCTTAATTTTAGTCCATACAAGTACAAAAAATTAATTTAGTCTGTAAATTAACATAACTATTCTAACCTAGTCCTCGAAATTTTCCAGTCAATGACGGTAGGCTAATTATTCAAACATCTAACCGCAATAAAAGCAAACTAATCAGGGCAATTTCGTCCCGTTACCAAAATTGAAATTTTTTTACTTTGAGGGAACAAATTAAAATTTGAAACTACTTTGAAGGATTGAAATGAAATTAACCCGAATTATTTTACTCTCCCCATCATCCGGCGAATTCGACGAAGTTTCTCGCGATGGCACTTATCCCGTATTGTCATGATTGGTGTGCCAAAAGTCCCTACTCACCTTGAAAACGACACGAAATGCGCTGAAGGCGTCAAAATGTCATATTCTATGTCATATCAATGCAAATTTCTTTAGCAGTGGGCCATCTATTAACGACGGGCAAAGTTAACCACTCACTTGGGACATTGACCATCACAATAAACTTATTATATAAACTTATTAGGTCGGAGGTTAAGAGTTCAATATTTTTTATCAATTATTATTAATATATGACTTTTAAGTTATATGAATGTTCGTCTAGTTTAATAGTGATTTAACCTCCCTTTCCCCTATATGCCCAATTTAAACCCGTCAAAATAGAATTGGATAGAACTAGAGATAGGTATAAAATCGAAGTTGTAGATTGGAGAAAAAAAAAAATTGAAAGTTCAAGACTTTTGTAATGTTAGCGAAAATTCCTACTCAATCAACAACACGTCATGTATTAAACTCCTGCAATGTTTCCCACGTCAGATGGAAACTTCAAGTGAAATTCAGAAAACCACACAGACGAAGGATAAACAAATGTTATTTGTTGTCCGAATGTCCCTCGAGTTTTCATTTTACACTCAAAGTCCTTCAAGTCTAAGCTTTTAAATTTGTATTACTTTAGTACTGAGCACCAAGACTGGTTAGAATGTAACTTCAATTGATCCTCTCTTTTTTTTTTTTTTTTCTTACCCCCCGATTGTGAGCTAAAGCTTTAATCTAAATAAACTTGAACCCTAAAAAAATGTTGAAATATGTAACAAATTAAGAGATAGTATAGATAATATACGGGCCAATTATTTAGTTGTGTATGTATGAAGATTAGTTAGACAAAAAGTTTGTGGTTTAGAACTTCTATTTGAAAAAAATTACAAAAATGGCGACTACATCTCTTTTTCTCTTTTGGTCTTTTTCTTTTGCCTGAGTTGCTTTCTCTTTCCTTACTCCCCACTCAAGAAATGCTTAACTTTGAGAAATACAATTATCAACCTTGCCGTAGATTTATAGTGAAAAAACAACTCTTTTTCAAAACTTTATTTCAAATTCATTGAATGATAGCAATTTTTCCATGTCGTAGAAGCTATACATGAAAACAAAACTAGAGAACGTGTATTGTAGGCTTAGTTGACGGGAATTTACAAAGAAAAACAAAACAAACAGGCAGCACAGTAAGAAAATAGAGAAAGAAGTAAAGATGAGTTTAGAGGTAAAAGGTAATTCCGTCGGGCACGGGACCTCGTTGGTATATGCTAGTTTGGACAAGTTGAAAACTATATAACTGAACAGTGAAAATAAGTAATTAATTAGTAAAAATTTATAATTATTTTTTATTTTAAAATGACGTTATTTTTTGACTTCAAAACCTAGTAATCTTGATTCAATCTCATCGCTCATTTTTAATCCTTTTAATTTAGGTCGTGAACTTGTTAAAAATAGAAATTGTGAGCCTCTCACCCATTCCGAAGGACTCTGATATTTTGTACAGAAAGCTTGATGATTTACACATTTTCAAGGGCCCTACTAGAAAGCTTGAGCTTTTACGAAATTTCCTCAATGGAAGTCGTCCAAAATCGCGCTTGTGATTTTATTGCTTCATTGACCGAAAGTAAAAGGTTCATATATCCAAAGGTTCATGGCCACGCGATATGGGATCCAATGCTCCCTATATTTTATTCTTACGTAGATTGTGTCGAATAGACTAATCATTTTATATCGTAACCATTGTAGAACCCATCCTTTCTACGCTAAAGATGGAGACAGAAAATTTCTTCGTCACTACACCTAAAGGATGGTTGAACGAAAGTCCTCTTTATCCCACCTGTTTGTCCATTCCCAATTTCCTAGTTGGTGCGTGTATGTGTGTATGTGTGTCTATATATATATATATACACACACGCACACACGCACACGCACAGACGTTCTAGCTGAAATGAGACCTGGAAAAAAACAGCAGGACAATGAATAACGATGCTAGCACTGGTGGACAAACAAAAATGTGCAGCTCGTCACAAAGGGTGATAATAATATCCTCAAAGAAATCATCAGAGGGGGAGATAGATACCACCTCTGCCTATACTGCACTGATCGCGTGTTATCTGGGATCGCTGCTGAGGCTGAAAGACTCAGGCAACAATGGAGTTCCGGTTCTCTTGTCCAGCATCTTCAGAGGCCGCATCTTCGCTTTTCAGGCCCTTGTCATTTCTGTCATGTTTTCTTTCTCCACTTCCTTCAGTGCTCTGTATCTCTTCTACAGGAGCCAGGTCAAGATAGCAAGCTTTTTCAGGTGTTGTTCGATATACTGCTTAAGCTGTTCCCTGGCCTTGCTGTTTTATGGCGTTTGTTGTTATCCAGCCTGAGATCGATCCTGCTGTCTGGTTCAGCTGGCCCTGTCGGGACCCGGAAAATTTCACCAGTTCTATATGTGATTTTGTTTTTTGCTGCTATTTAATTAGCTGCTGGCCGGGCATGATGTAATTGTTGTTATTACAAGAAGTGGTGTTGTGTTTCTGAAAAATAAAAGTTTGTATACAGTTATCAATTAAAAAAGTTTTATGATGTGGCAATTGTGGTTGTGCAAAAGTTTTAGCATTTCTTAAGGATTTGGATATAATTTGGCTATTGTATTGTACATTTGTTTATCGTCTTACCTTTAAATTTTGGATTCATATGTTTTTCTGAATTCGAAGATCACAATAATTTGTTGTGGTTTTATAATTTCGAGATTTGCTTTTTTGCTTTGCAAATTAACCCTGCAACTAGTGCCACCTTGTAAAGCCGCCCGCTTCGCTTCTGGCTCTGTCATCATTCTGATATCCGCTCGGCCGCTCTCACTGCTCAAAAAATAGGCATCTAACACACAAGCAAACTATTTGATTCGAGCCAATGACGTTTGAAAGAAAGAAAAAAAAAAACTATTTGATTAAAACCAAACTCAGTTCGATAAGAATTGGTTCGAATTTGGTTGTTTAATTACTCATATAATGTCAAATATGAATAAGATTTTAGTCTTTGTTAAAGTTTTAAGTTTAACTCGAACTTGACTCAATAAATATAAATTTTTTAAAATTTATATTTACAAAATTAAAATTACTTGAGATATAAATAGATTTTGAAAATAAACCATATCTAAATTCGAATACAATTTCAATCTCGTTAAACGTATTCGACTTGATCAGATTCATTACACTCATACTAAAAAAAGAAAAGAAAAATTCCTCTTGTCGAGGTATGGAATAAAGAATGCAAAACTTTTCAAGATCGTAAAGGAGAAAGCAAGCTTTTTTTAAGATTCGGACCTACGCAGATAATGAAGACCAGGTCCTCTAAGATGATGTTTTCTTATCCATTAATTTCAAGTTGCAGTTTGAAATGTTATTCTGAATCTTATGATACCTTAAATAAAAGTATATAAAAACGAGAGAGAGAGAGAGAGAGAGAGAGAGAGAGAGAGAGAGAGAGAGAATGAAGATACACGGTAGATTGATATTTGCCCTACGTAAAGTTCCATCTTTGGATTAGCGCTTAATTGTAATTGGAAAAAGAAGACGAATTGAAATTACAATGTACTATTATATAAAATATGATTCTCTTTTAATAGATTACAGTTTCAATTTTGACGAAGAACCAAATTGTATTCCTAGTTGACTTACCAAATAGCCAAGGCATTTTTATACTCTCAAATTTAAAATTTAGTAGTCAAGATGAAATAAATTCTATTGCTAGTTGAGCGGAGAAACAAGAGATTTGAACCATTTCTTGGACACTATATAAAAGGCTTGACCTAATCTAATTAATCAATATATAGCAATTTATCATATTTACGAGTTTTTGATAAACTTCTCTCGGATAAAAATTTGTTATTACTTTATTCGAAAATTAATATAGAACTCTATAAATATAAGAGATTCTTTCATCGACTTACGAATTTTTTTAATAAGTTGAATTGAATTAGTACAACTTGGAGTTTTTCTGAGTTTCAAATTATGGCCCTCAAAAGAAATATATATATATATATCCAAGAATCAAACGTAAAAGTTGGGGCATTTGTTTCGAAACTTCAAAGAAAGATCATAAAGTCACAATTATTGACTTTTAGTTAAATATTTTTAAAAAGTTTAAGGTGCAGTTCAAAAGGTGCAGTCCAAAATCAGAAAATAGATCAACAAAAAAGAGAAAAATGTCCAGTCACAAAACTAATCTATTAAGTAATTAAATATTTTAATTAAAATCAATGTAGTCTTACCTATTTTTCTTTTGCTTCCTAGAGTACACCATCCCACGGATCCCGTCCGGATCCGCTACAAAACCCAAAGGTCTATAAAACCCCATGACCCGGGGCTCCGAATACAAAGCGATATTCGTGATCCCTTTCTCTAACAGCACCGTCACCAATCTCTCCATCACAGCCTTTCCCAGACCAATACCTTGGAAGCTGGGGTCCACGACAACGTCCCAAATAATCGCATTAAACACCCCATCCCCCGTGGCTCTAGCAAACGCCACGGGCCTCTTGGTCTTCTCGTACTCTATCCACAGCAACGCGTCCGTGTTCTCCAACGCCACTCGTATCTTATCCGTGTCCCGCCTCGGAAATCCAACGGCCACGAACACCGAGTTGAGCTGGTCGAGGTCGAGGTTGTTGATCGTGCGGTGGAGATTGAACCCGCGTGATGATAACTCCTCGTCGGAGATTGTGAAGTTGGTTAAGGCGGTTAGTGTTCGTTGCTGCTGCTGCTGCTGAGCCAGAACGACGGCGTTTCGGCGAGGAGGGGTTTTGAAGACTAGGGGTGTACGTAGAGGAATGGAAATGTTGTTGAAGAGAAGCATTCTATTAATCCCTTCTTGGGACAATGTTTTTATATATGGCGGATGGGTTTGTTATTAAAGCGTGGTTTTTTGAGCTTCTTGTACAGAAGAGATGACTGTGTGTTTGTACGTGTCAATAGAATGGTATCATATACCATCTAGTGGTGAGGATTATAAATACTTAGGCTGTTCTACTATATAAGACTATGTTACCTAAAAACAATTCATTTTGCTATAGCACATTTGTATTAGCGTACACACGAAACACCAAACACCGTGTTTACAAAACTCCTGAGTTCGAGTAATAATATAGATACATGGTAGTTTTGGTTCCTTTTCAAGTATGTGGTCCTCGTACACCTTTGGGAGTAGGTTTTAGTGTTTGTTTGAAGCCTGATTGTACTATCTACAAACTAACACGCCTTCATTTACTATTGGGATTAAAGCGTGATTTGTTCTTAGTAGTATATCAGCTAACGAACTTTTTCGTTCTTTTTATTATTAATATTATCTTCTTGTTTTATATGCACAGGAAATTGCCCACGTAGAAGTGGAAAATCTTTTGCCTAGTGCAAAGTGACAACTTGTCTAGGCTCTTTGTTAAGGTCCTACCAATTCATCTATTCGCGAAATTCTTTGCGTTTAGTTTCTAATATCAATAAAGGAGTTTCCCATAAAATGTCAATCTTACATGACTCCTAAAAGAAGCTTTTAAGTTTATAAACAAGCGAGCCCCTTTTTGCTAGATTCTTATGACTGGAACGTGTGATTTAATCAGATTTTGAAATCTAATCCTCCATTTTGGAATCTTTTTTTTTTTTTTTGTATCCTTTATAGTCCACAAATCTAAAAGGCTTTTGGCAACAGAATGTATGCACTCCATTTCTTTTCGTTGTCACGGGCTTTTGTTTGCAGTAACAATCAGGTCCCATATATTTTAAATTTAACATTTTGCATCACAGTTCACATCCTCAATGCCACCCTCCCAGGATCAAGTCCAGTCCCACTAATGAGAAGTTATCATATTGTGTTCGTATCTTAATAATTATCTAATTTATCCTGAGTTGAAAGGGTGAATCAGTTCCAACTTTCACACTCTAAAAGGCTTTTGGCAACAGAAAATATACATATTTCCTTTCACCATCACAATCTTTTGTAAATAGTAACAAATAGGTACTATATATTTTTAGTTTAGCATCCTGCATTAGTTTTACCACTTTTCTAGTGTCAAGTTCAGTGCGAGTGCTGAGAAATTGCCACATCGTATGTATACTTTAGTAATTATTTAATTTATCCTAAATATAATACGTGTGAATATAAGATAGTAATTTCTTTTTTTTTTTTTTGAAAAATATAAGGTAGTAATTTCTTATAAGTGGTATTAGACTTAACAGTGGCAATTCGAACTGCGTAATTGCATGTAAAAGTATAGTGGTATTAAAGGAATGATGATGGCCGTCCATGCAGGATGGCTTTACCAACCGCGTGATTATATGCGGGCCCACTGGGCTTTCCATGTGATTTGATCATCTATACAGGCTTTGCTATTAAAAGATATCAAGCGCCAATACCGATCGATGGGCTTTTTATTTGTGGACCATTTGGCACTGGCGTTTTGGATTTTGCATTGGTGCCTCTTTATTATTATTTTTTTTCCCGGTTAAAAAAAATGCTCTAAGCTATCCAGTTAGTTTTCTTTGATGCAACACAATACCTACAAAGACTGTGTGTCATGAAAGCAAAAAATTGTACACAAAAATATATCCGTTTCATATCCTCTATCTAATTCTTTTAGTGTTTAATTATATTAATATAAACTTGCATCTATTTTCAAATTTGATAAAACATAGTTTTGCATTAAATACAATTGGACACAAAAAAGAAAAAAAAAATTAAACAAAGGATATGAAATGGATATTAATATGATGGGAGCTTACGGGTTAAGGTTTTCTCATATGAATGATGTAAGCATAGCACTCCTCCTTTGTAGTTTATCTTTTGTTTATCATACAGATTTAACTATTGGGTATGTTATGCTTGGCTTGACAGTTATATTGGACATTACTTTTCTTTTCTTTTCTTTTTTGTGTTAATGTTCATGGAATATATATTTTCTTCTAAAAACAGATTTGCCTCTATGTATATATAATCATTTTCTAGTATTGGCTCTGATTTGCAGAGTTGACAGTTCTTGTTATCTATGCTAAATATATTATCCAATTGTACTCAATATCAGGAATGACTCATTGGTAACAGAGATTTCCTCCATTAGATGCCTGTGCGGAACAATATATATAAAGACACAGGCAAAAAAACCCGGAGGAAACTTGCAAAAGATTTTCATTTTTGCCTTCCAGTGGACTGATTTTTTCTAGTCTTGCCTTTGCTATGAACATTGTCCCCAGCACTCTTTCCCTTATTCTCATGCACTTGGTTTGCTGCTTTTGTTTCTGCAGCATATCGTTTATTTTCGACCTGTTTGTCACGTTTCTTGCCTAAGGATCTTCTGTTAACTTTACCCTCTGCGTGCTTGAAATCATCGCTGCTATGGCTTCCCTCGGTGGTTCTACACGGTCCTCCTCGATAACTTGGACCGGAAGAAGCATCAGAAGCCATCGAATCATCACTTTTGACATCTTTATCATCATCTCGGAAATTTGTGTATTCTTTCCTTTCAGTGCTATTGTCACGGTCGTCATCATCGTCTTCGTCTTTGGGATTGTTTCCATGGATAGGTGAAGCAATGTACATAGTCCACCCAGATTCATTGCTGCAACATTCTTCTGTGCCTCCAAGATTTTCAGAAGAGTCATCCATTACTGTTGCTAGTGGTTAAAAAGAAAAAGAAAAAAGAAACCAAAGAATGCTTCACAAAAGGAAAGGACAAGTCTTAAGCAGAACTAATATTTAATAATCTGGAATTTCAGGACCAGTGAATACATACCTTCACCGATGTGACTCTCCCATGCACATATACTAAAGAGCATGCATAAACTAGAGAGCCTTATCTCCTGATGCTGATAGAAATTTCATGATTCAAAGTAAATCTCTTTAGAGTTCGGTTTTCTGGGAACTGAGTACAGGACAAACTAGAGTTGAACTAATCCCACAAATGAACAAGCTGTTCATTTCTTCTTTAAATTTGATAGCTCTTTTATAAATATAACACCTCACACCTGGAAACAATCCCACGTCCTTCACTCCTCTGCCTACCTCATAAATATACGAGGCAGCTTTTGAAATGGCATTTCAGACATGTCCCACTAGCAAGAATGTATAAGGTCAATAATCACAAATAGCTAGATGAGGGCCTCCATTTCAAGTACTCTTTCATTATTAATATTAAGCCTTTAGTTTTTTGTCATCTGCCAAGAGCAGCCTTTCATGTGAAATATACAGTGAACCCAACTGTATTTTGGCACCTTCTATCAGGTTGATTGTTTCATTATAATGTCATTTCTCTTGTGCCCTTTGCTTGCCTATTGTCTTTGTACAGTAAGCTTGTGTCTTTTTTGTGTTACTAGGGTGACAAGATGAAAGTTTATCAGCAGAATTTCATAGCATATAATTCTTCCATAGGAAATGCAATTTAGGTAAATATATGGCCAATTGACAAAAGGAAGCTGAAATCGTGATCTTTTGCAATTACCGAGTCGGGTTCAATTACCAGACTACGACTTGCAATGGCTTTACGCAGGTTACTATCAACCCATATGACCATATGATGGGAACTCTGACTGAATGCCAAAGTTATAATGTGAATCTAGGAGGGATAGTTCATAATATTTGAGCTTTACTTGTCTATCATTCTGATTTCTCCATCTAATTATATCCCTTCGGCTGCTTTTGATATCTGCTCAGACTAAACAAAAAAGAGGCCCCTTTGAATTATTATAGAGGACTGTAATGCCTATCTTTTCTTTGATTGCTTCTTGACTTTTACTAGGTTTTGGGCTCCATTTGAAGGTAGTTCTTGGAAGCTTTAAGCAATGCGACAACGTTCCCTTAGCTGGGGATTCGATCCATTTACATTTTTTTGTTTGCATTATGTGTTTCAACATTAACAACGGCAACAAATCATCATGTGTAAGGATGCTGACACTTGCGTGTTTCAGATGTTCCTTAGTATCATCAAGTTCTTGCGGGAGCCTTTGCCACATATCATTCACAGATTGAGTGAACATTAATTATGACCAGCTATTTCTTTGTCTCTATATTGATGTGAGAGCAAGAAATTTCCTAAATTTTCCATGTAAAGCATAATATTTGCATTATTTGTCAAGTGGATTCACAAGTAGGGACTAATTTCAGAAAATAAACTCATTAAAAGACAATATGTAATTTCCTTATGAAAAGGCACATATTCAATAAGAACAAAAATGAAATAATGATCTAATAAAAGATCCCACATGACAATACAAACTTTCAAATCAAGTATAATACTTCCAAAGATACTGAAGTACAATGAAACTTACATTAGTGTAACAATGTTTCTTTTTTCCTGATAAGCATGATAACTCAAAATAGACTACTATACTGACGAAATAATTTCCTTTTCTAGTGATTTGGGCGCTTAAAATATACCCTCAACACACACAATTCTTCAGATACAAAGTATCTTACCTACCATCATGAAAATTTGTAAAAAATATATGCATTTTCTAAAAGGTAAATATATTTAAAGATTGGTTTTCAGTGTAATAGAAGGCATAAGTGAAAGAAAGGCATAAATTTTATTTTCTAGCAATGAAATTGCCGAAACTGAAGTTGACATTTTTTATACTTTTTCCTTATATAATTTTCTTTCGTATTTCTTTTCAAAGTTTTGGATGTCGAATTAGTTTAAAGGCGTGATAAATAGCCAAAGACGTGAGTTTTCTATGTCACGGTTGTACGCGTATTCAAGGCAGTCAACTACCACCTCTTGAAGGCGTGGTAAATTCAACGTTGAATTAATTAGCCTTTGGCTTCAAGCGACTTTATGCTAAAAAGGCTTCTGCTTCTCCAAGATTAAAGAGAAATCATAACTTCAAAAGCCGTTCCATTTTGAAATAAGGAATTTGCTTTAATGACAAAGGATTATTAAAAAGAGAGAAAAATTTTGAAGAAAAGTGATAAAATTTTGTTAAAACTTGTTAATTTTCTACGAAAACTTATTATATTTAAGAGTTACAGTAAGGAAAAGTCATGTTATCGATTAAGGTTCAATTTCTTCGTCTTCCTAAACATGTAACTTAGATAGAGCAGTTATAGTTTCTTACACTAATCAAAACATTTTTGTAGGGATAATGTTGGTTGAATTGATATTTCCAAATGACAATAATGTGATATAAAAGATTATACATTAAAATCCATGAGAAAAAAGAGCCTAGCTTCACAAGGTAAGTGATTGTCATATTTAATTGGGTTTCATGTGCTATTTTGACAAACTCAAACCAAGTTATGAGTTATCAAAATTCGTGTAGAGCATACGATTTCACGCTCGTATATGCACCTTAAAATTTTCATTTCGTTTTCAACAATCATAGAACCATCAAACAAAATTTTAGGAAAGAATTTTACTTAAAACATTCTATTTCTTGTAAAAAGAAAAACAAAATATTCACAATCATATATTTCCTTTTCCGGTCCCTAGGAAGGCCGAAGTTGCATATACAAACATATATTTCTATGTATCTGTATTTTCGGGCCTGGATTCAACTAACTCAGGCCCAAGTGAAATCCACCCATATTTAAAAATGATAGACTCCAATTCTAGAGGGCCTGCCCAGCTCTGAGAAGGAAAAAACCCAAATCTCTCTGTGGAGAAAACCCACAAAAAAAAAAAAAAAAAAAAAAAACAGAGAAAATTTACTGCTGTAACCAGAATTTTCTATTCCCATTTTATCCCCAATAGTTTTCCAAAATACCTCCACAGTACTCAACAAAAACACAAAAATCCAAAGGATTCCAGTGGTAAAATGGATACTTCAAGCACATAATATGAGTACCACTAACCCATTAAAATGTTCCCTCCCCTGACCATTCTCATGTATTCTTTTCTTTTTCTAAAAACAAAAGAGAATAAAGAATAAATAGAGAAATATAAATTGGAAAATCAGAAAAATTTACTGAGCAAGCCTTTCACTCCAACTAGTCCACTTCCTCAGTATTTGTGCAAAAGGTGTTCCTTTTGTTTTTGTGCTTGATGATCTTCGTCTTCTCCATCGCCTAAACCTTCATCGGAAATTAAAAAAAGCTACAATCTTTGTCCTG
Organism: Mitragyna speciosa; assembly: GCA_024721245.1. NCBI lineage: Eukaryota > Viridiplantae > Streptophyta > Magnoliopsida > Gentianales > Rubiaceae > Mitragyna > Mitragyna speciosa. The sequence goes on along the minus strand of CM045564.1, from coordinate 21,541,974 downwards.
TAAGTCTCTTCTCTCAATAATATTTGCTTGGGTTTTCCTGAAATTTTTTTGTAAAGATAGTACATTTTCGGTTTTCTTGCTTCAATGGAACCTCTAGTTTGTGTAATCCAATGGTTGTATCATTTGTTTTCTGGGGTTTTCTAGGTCTTTTGTAATCTTTTCTAGGTTGTTTTTTTTTTTTTGTTTATTTTTTGTACAAATAATGCAAAGGAGTGAGTAATTGCTGTTTAGGAAATTCTCGGCCTTTTGTTTTTGTTTTTATTTGGGGGAAGCTTGAAAATGAGAAAAAAGAAATTTGGAGGGACCCCTTAAATCTAATGCATGTTAATGTTTTATTTTTTTGAGGGGTTTAAGGTATAGGGTTTATTGTTGTTTGGGATAGTGGAGTCTGAAACCCTTGCATTGTTGATTGTCGTAGGTAAATGGAGGTTTCTTTAGCTTCTTTTAAGGTTTGTTATCATATTTTTGGGTAATGAGAATTCTGGTGCTTTGGGAAAGGGAAAGAGGGTTTGATTTTAGGACCCCGTTTGAGAAAACTGAAGAATGCAATACCAAGAGCAAAGAATACTAGAAGGAAATATGAAAAGGGCTTGATTTTCTTGGGATTTCTCTTTTTATAAAAAAAATGGAGAATGCACGACCTGGGATTGTCTAAAATAGCAGGGAAAAAAAAAAACAGCATTGGGAATGTTTGTGCTGAAATAATTACTCGGCAACCTTTGTTGCAATTGGAAATGAAATTTTGTGCTGATTTCATTTAGAAGTCTGCTTGTTACTTTGCTTGTATAAGTGACTATAATTTGCCCAATTATGCAGATTCTGGTTCTGGTTGTGACCTTACATATTCAGTCATTTATGTAAGTTTTAGTTACATAAATCTGAGGTGCGGTTACCTGATTTCTCTTTCTTTGAATTATATCAGAATTTGATTCTAATGGGTGTGTCTGACTCCACGAAAGATTCGGGAATTGGGAGTAGCAAAGACAAGTTATCAAATGGATCCTTACCTATGGATATTGATGACTTTGACCTAGATGATTTTGATGATATGCTGAATTCTATAACTCTACAGGAGTTGGGTGAAGAGTTTTTGAAGAAATTTTGTAAGAAGGCAGCAACTGCCTTCTTTGAACAATATGGTCTCATTAGTCATCAAATCAACTCGTACAATAATTTCATCAAGTATGGGATTCAACAAGTGTTTGACTCTGTTGGAGAGATTGTCGTTGAGCCAGGGTTTGATCCTTCCAAGAGGGGTGACGGTGATTGGAGATATGCATCCATAAAGTTTGGCAAGGTCATGATTGAAAAGCCAAACTTTTGGACAGGCGACAAGTTCGTCGGAGAGGGTGGAAAAGAGTTCCTGGAGCTGCATCCTCGTCATGCCCGGATCCAGAACATGACGTATTCATCTCGGATAAAAGTGGAGACCCATGTTAAGGTTAATGCATTTATCTGGGTTTTATGATTTCATCAAGTCTTTTCTAAACACAGTGGAAGATTTCATAGCCTCTAATATATGCTCTTTTATTTCCAAGTTATGTGCATAGGTAGAAATTCATACAATCGTCTTGTTATCGATTCATATAAACTGATATCATATAATGTTTCCAATATCTTGCTTGTTAGATGTCATCTCAAGTCTTGTATGGCTTGCATGAGTCTCATGAGATTTCTTTTAAAGAAATTCCATTGTGTTGGTACTTTGCATGTCTTTGATCCATAATAGTCAAGGGATGATGGAATTGATAATTTAACTCTTAATAGAACATACCATGGTAACTATGGACTAGTACTGACTTAATAGAGTCTCTTTATTTTCTTGCTTATCAGTTCTTGGAGATTATAGAGACTGGTCGCTCACATCTACTATTAAGAATTTTAACTGTAATTGATCATGTAAATATTTGATAAAATATATGGCAAGTTTTAGGGGTAATTTTTTCTTATGTTTATTTCAAAGAATGAAAGGGCTTATTGTCTGATGGCATCATCATGGGAAGTTCTTTGCATTTTTCTTTGGTCTTTATTATATAATTGATTTTATTTGTCTGTTTGTTTTTGGGTTAGGTGTGTGTGTGTGTCTATATATATTGGATTCCTTAGAATCTATAATTAATTATATGCCATTGATCTTAACCTGCCTGTGTTAGTAAAATCTTTGCACTCGCTCTGCATAATGCATATAAATTTTTTCTACGTGGAGATTACTAATTGACACTGAAAGGATGTTAAATTGGTTGTACTAACTGGAGATTTTCTTGTCAACTGTTAATCTTACTACTTCAACGCAAAATCCCTTCCCCTCTGACAGAGGTCCTTCATCTTCAACACCAAACTTTCTTTTGGGGTATTTATCTGAGACTGCCTTTTCTCGTACCTCTTTTTGACTTTGATGTGTTTCCCATATGGTAATTGTTTAGGTGTTTACCAAGAAGCTTTTAAGAAGTGATAAGGCCAAAACTGGAAGGGCAGAGTATGTTGAGAATCAATGTGAAAAGGAGGAGAAGATAGTGATCACTATTGGGAGGCTTCCTGTTATGGTGAGATCTGAGTTGTGCTGGATGAATGAAGTCGAAAAGGATGATTGTGAATTTGACCATGGTGGATATTTCATAGTCAAGGGTGCTGAAAAGGTGAGAACCTTGTTCTGTTTTCTTGTCCAGTACCCTGTTTGTAACTTTGTCTATGGTAGCCGTTCAGATTTGTTGAGTTCCCCTCCACGATCAATAGTGGATGTTTAAATTTAATTTTACCAAAAAGGCTTAACTACATAAGCGTGTGTCGGGAATGAGTGAAAATGGATAAATGAGAAAGGTAGCTGCTGTTTGAAAATTTATCCTTTAAGCTTGTAAACGGCTGGTATGAGGATCCATACTACGGAATGGAATGCCAGTCATCCTCATTATGATGACTGAGATTAAAATAGAACCTGAATTCTGTCTGTAGCAAGTATAAATAGCAAGCTAATATTTACTTGCATTTTTACTATATTATAACTTGGTGTGTGAGGCCATGTGTATGTACTGTTCTAAACCTTTTCCTTCTTCATTTCTTAAACTCCTGTACGTTCAAATACTTCTTGGGGCTTTTTCAGTTAATCTCATGCATGTGAATGATTTTTTCTTTTTTTTACGGAGTAAAAAGTGAGCACTTTATGTCAGCCCATTTAAAAGCTTTTGTCAGATATTAGTTCTTTCCTGTGCAATTATTACCTTTTCTTTATAGCATCTTTGACCTTCTTTAATGTGAGATCAACAGCAATCACCTTTTGATGCTTTTCAGTGAATCTTTAGTTAGAAATTTCAGTAGTCATGGCCGTTGTCCATAGCTGTCTGCTGATCTTTAGTGCTAGATATCCTGAAATGTTTTCTGCAGACATTTATTGCACAGGAGCAAATCTGCTTGACAAGACTTTGGCTCTCCAGTTCCCCAAGCTGGATGGTTTCTTACCGTCCAGTGGCGAAAAGGAGGAGAGTTTATATGAAGCTAGTGGATAATTCAAAAGTTGAGAATCTCATTGGAGGACAAAAGGTTCTTTCTGTTTATTTTGCAGTTGCTGAAATGCCCGTATGGATATTGTTTTTCGCCCTCGGTGCGTCTTCCGATAGAGAGGTGGTAGATTTGATTGATTTGGACATTGAAGACACCAAGATTGCAAATATACTCACTGCATCAATATACGATGCTGACGATAAATGTAGAGGCTTCCGTAAAGGTAAGAATGCTCTTGATCATGTTCAGAAACTTCTGAATAACTGCAAGTTCCCACCTGCTGAGTCTGTTGAAGAATGCATCAGAAATCTTCTGTTTCCCAATTTAACTGGCTTTAAGCAGAAAGCCCGTTTCCTTGGGTATATGGTGAAATGTCTATTGGAAGCCTATACTGGTCGAAGAAAAGTTGACAACCGGGATGATTTCAGAAACAAGAGATTGGAGTTGGCTTCTGAGCTACTGGAGCGGGAGCTGAAAATACACCTTAAACATGCTGAAAGGCGTATGGTGAAGGCTTTGCAAAGAGATCTTTATGGAGACCGTGACCTGCAGAGCCTTGAACATTATCTGGATGCTTCAATTATTACAAATGGTCTTTCAAGGGCATTTTCAACTGGAGCATGGTCACATCCTTACAAGAAGATGGAAAGGGTTTCTGGTGTGGTGGCAACCCTTAGGCGAACAAATCCTTTGCAGATGACTGCTGACATGAGAAAAACGCGGCAGCAGGTTTCATACACCGGGAGAGTGGGTGATGCTAGATATCCGTGAGAATAATTATAATCTATGATTCTTTTTCTTTCACAAGTTACTTTTAGGGGGTGTTTGGTTTAGGGGATTCAAGGAGGGGATGACACCCATTGTTAATATTTGTAAAATAGCTATCACTATCATTCAATGGGAATGAAAGTGATTAATTAGGGTGTTAATAATTCCCTTCAAAATACTATTATATCAAACTCATTAATCCTTTTGATTAAGGGCAAAAACACATCCCCAAAAAAATACACATCTTTTGAGCTACCCTCCTCCCACTATGCTATTGTTCCTCTCTCTCCCTCTCTCTCTCTCCCTCTCTCTGCTATGTCTTTTGATTTTGAATATCTTTGATTAATGAAATTTTATAAATGTTGTCTATAAATTTTGTTAATGTACGGGGAAATTTTAAAGAGTAAAAGAGAATGTATTTGAGGGAGTTACATTCAATTTTTTATAAAAACTTGAATTGAAAATCAAAGATATATGCTACTCTATATTAATACAATAAAAATGACCTTTCCTTGTCGTTTGTATAAAACTCAAATTAGAGCATGGCTATATTTATTTATGTATATCATAAATAAAAGATTTAAAAAATTTAAAATTTGCTTGAAAGTCATTCTGGTAAACCAAACAAGTAGTTTTAAATGATTTACTTTCCATTATTAAACCAAACATGTTGGGGGAAATCATCAAAGCCTATACTCATAATAAAGTTAATAATACTCATAGTGATAGTGATTGAGGAGTTTGAACCAAAAGGCCCTTAGTTTCTCATTTTGTAGTAGAATAAAGTTTAATTGAAACTTTTGCTAAGATGGGCACAGTTTGAAGCTGACTTAGGTGGAGTAATTCTATGTGCATGCCTACACAGAGTTGTATTTAACTGCTGTTAGTGTTTTTGCATAATTATTGTTCACATGCTAAAGCGCTGCACTCTTTCTTTTTTTCACCTTTCTGGTTTTCTACCGTTAGGGCACCTTTAAGTACTTGATTTGATTTGGTGAATTAATTTTAATGATGGTTGAAACGGATGATGCAGGCATCCTTCACACTGGGGAAAGATATGCTTCCTCTCTACCCCGGATGGAGAAAATTGTGGGCTAGTTAAAAACTTGGCCAGCTTGGGTCTTGTTAGCACAACTGTACTGGAACCTCTTCTTGACAAATTGCTTGATTGTGGCCTGAAACAATTGGCAGATGATACTTCATCATTAATGCATGGACAACACAAGATTTTTTTGGATGGGGATTGGATTGGAACCTGTAAAGATTCTTCATTATTTGTAATGGAGTTAAGGAGTAAGCGTCGGAACAAGGAGATCCCCGAGCAGGTAATTTCAATCATTTAAATTTGTTTCAGAATATTTTGTGATGCTGATATTGTTTCAATATCACCTCAAGAAGGTTTATGGATCCCTTTTTGTCATTTTTTGCATTATTCTGTTAATTTTTTTTTTAAACGTGAGATGCTTCATAGTCCTAGATTTAATTGCTTAAGTGTCTTGATGCAAATATTATCTTTCTGTCCCATCAATGGTTTCCTTGTTCATTTCTCAATACTTGCTTCAGCTGGAAAAAAAAATATGAACCTAAATTTGCGTGGATCATCTAACAATAATCAGCCATTTCATATTATTCAGCTGTCCAATGTTCTCACTGGCCAAGTTTTCTGGTGTTCGTCAACATAGTTATGCCCATTTTATTTCCATATCATCTGATGGTTATTTGTTTATTTTTTAGGTTTTGTGGAGTTTGGTTTATAGTTATACCCGTTTTATTTCTATAGCATCTGATGGTCATTTGTTTATTTTTAAGGTTTTCTGAATTTGCGCTAAATTTTGCAGACTAGCAGGCCTTGTTTCATTGGTCTTCTTTAGTGGCTGTTGGTATGCTTATGATCATATAGTGTTATACTTGTCTGAACTGTTGTTGTTGTCTTTCTTTTGTAGGTGGAAGTAAAAAGAGATGAACAGCATGGAGAAATTCGTATATTTTCTGATGCTGGAAGGGTTCTTCGTCCTCTTCTGGTTGTGGAGAATCTGAAAAAGATCAAATCTTTGAAAGGGGGGGACTATACTTTTCAGACTCTTTTAGACAATGGAATAGTTGAGCTTATTGGACCTGAAGAGGAAGAAGATTGTGTAACTGCTTGGGCAATTGGCTATTTGTATACGGGAAACAAAGAGAATCCTCCCATGAAGTATACTCATTGTGAACTTGACATGTCATTCTTATTAGGTTTAAGCTGTGGAATTATCCCATTTGCTAATCATGACCATGCAAGAAGGGTCCTTTACCAGTCTGAGAAGCACTCTCAGCAGGCCATTGGGTTTTCCACTACAAATCCAAACATCAGGGTTGATACAAATACCCATCAGTTGTATTATCCCCAGAGGCCACTTTTCAGAACTATGCTTTCGGATTGTCTAGGGAAGCCTACCTATCCTCGTCATAAAGGAATGCTGCCACGACCTGAATACTACAACGGGCAATGCGCCATAGTGGCAGTTAATGTGCACCTTGGTTACAACCAGGAGGATTCCTTGGTAATGAATCGTGCTTCACTTGAGCGTGGCATGTTTCGATCCGAACATATAAGAAGCTACAAGTCAGAGATAGATGAGAAAGAAAACTTGGGGAAGAAGTACAAGTCTGAGGACTATGTAAAGTTTGGAAAGATGCCAAGTAAAATTGGGCGAGTTGACAGCCTTGACGATGATGGTTTTCCATTTATCGGTGCTAGCCTCCAGACTGGTGATATAGTCATAGGTAAGTATGCAGAATCAGGAACTGATCACAGTGTGAAATTGAAGCACACTGAAAGAGGCATGGTTCAGAAGGTTGTATTGTCAGCTAATGATGACGGCAAGAACTTTGCTATTGTGTCTCTGAGACAGGTATACGATGTTTAGGTCGACTAATATCATATAAAACATAATATATGTGGTTGATAAACAATTCAGGAGAGCAATATTTGGTAGATGAAATAAACACTGTCAAATGGTCTGGCCCGTAGAATTCTGTACATGATACTCTCATCTAACTTGTGATGCCACTTAATAATTTTTGCTCCCTCACCCCCCCCCCCCCCCCCCCTCTCTTCCAACCAAAAAAAAAAAAAAAACCGAATTAATTCTCTCATGGTGCTACTGCTGTGGAGGATGAAACCGCATGCATAAAGGAGGAGTATATAGAACCTATGGTAAAACAGAATTTTGCTCTTATATTATCAGTAGGACTTTTCTCTGATTAGTTTGTTCCTATTATGCATATGAACAAACAACAACAAAGTAGGGAAAGATTTGTCCTGGAATTGTAATTTGCTCTTTCCATTTGCATGTTAAATAACTTATCTAATTTCATTCAATTTTCTGTAGCAGAAATTGGAAAGTAATTACCTTTTCTCCTTGTATGTTTAGATGTCAAATGGTACTGGAACATCTTGTATTGAAAAATAGCGTGTGTTACTTCATTAGCGGATGAGATAGGATGTAAAATTGCTAAAATACTTGTCTTCTCCATGACCTTATTTTACCTTTACTTTTATTCTATATGCCTCTAAGCTAAGATAACAAAAAAAATTTCAGGTTCGCTCCCCATGTCTGGGTGACAAATTTTCAAGCATGCATGGACAAAAGGGTGTTCTGGGTTTCCTGGAATCTCAGGAGAATTTCCCATTTACGGCACAAGGGATAGTTCCAGATATTGTAATTAATCCACACGCATTTCCTTCACGGCAAACTCCTGGACAACTTTTAGAGGCCGCTTTGGCAAAGGGAATTGCTCTTGGAGGGGCACAGAAATATGCCACCCCTTTTTCTACCTTATCTGTTGATGCTATAATAGACCAGCTTCATAGGTAAGATACCTGCAATACAAGAATGTTATGTACCATCATTTGCACCATTTATATGCTTTACTGTTGTATGCTATGGTCTGCGTCTGTTGTTGTTAATGTGATACACATGGCAGGCTTGGATTTTTGAGGTGGGGAAATGAAAGAGTGTACAATGGTCGAACAGGAGAAATGATTCGTTCTATGGTTTTCATGGGACCAACTTTCTATCAGCGCCTTACTCATATGGCTGAAGATAAAGTCAAATTTCGGAACACTGGACCAGTTCATCCACTCACTCGTCAGCCAGTGGCAGACAGGAAGCGATTTGGTGGGATCAAATTTGGTGAGATGGAGCGGGATTGCCTTATAGCCCATGGTGCTGCAGCTAATCTGCATGAACGCCTCTTCACTCTTAGTGATTCTTCAGTGATGCATATCTGTCGCAAATGCAAGAATATGGCAAATGTGATCCAAAGGCCAGTGCTTGGTGGCCGCAAGATTCGTGGACCTTTTTGCCGGTTCTGTGAGTCTGCAGAAGACATTGTTAAGGTGAATGTGCCTTATGGCGCCAAGTTGCTTTGCCAGGAGCTTTTCAGCATGGGCATATCTCTGAAGTTTGACACTGAATTATGCTGAACTCCAGCCATTGTCTCATAGGTTTTGTTTAAACTCTTAATTGTCTGTAAATACATCAGTGTGAGAACAACGGTAAGTTGGCATCATTGTCGATGATGACCTGGCTCTTCCTTGCTTATTTAGTTGAGAGCATGTGGTAGTAGTTGAACTTGTGATTAACCATGTCATATGTATGCTCTACTGGAGAGACACTGCAAATGATTTAGCTTCTGTAAGATTTTGGTAATGATCCACTTCTATTCTGATCTGTCTCTGCTTGTGATAATGATTTAGTATCATTCTTGTTTACTTATGTCATATTCAATCGCCAGCCTCTTATCATTTCCAGACAAAAAATAATTGAGGCAGTTTGCTTGATCTTGTTAAGAGAATAATCCCGGAGAGCCACAGGCTTATGTAATTGTTCTATATATTGCGTGAATTATTCTCTTTGAACGCATCTTCAATGGCCTATTTAATTCAAAACCATACTTTGTAGCAGCATAGGCGTTCGTAGTAATCGCTGATAATCATCTCATGGTAAAGGCTCTTTTGTGCATCAGGTAATATTTGATAACACAATTATAAAAATCTATCAATTATGAGTATAAAATGGTAAAAACGATTTTACAAGCAGGACTCCATGTACAACGCATGAAATTTCAGATTCATACTTCTTTATTTTGGACAGTCTTTTGTCAAGATTGTAGTTTTACATAATAAATATTGCATTTAAAGAAAAAGGATACTAGTTCCTAGTCTCTGCTGCGTAATACACACAAAAAACTCTTTACAAAATATTTAAAGTTCACAAGTCTCGTTTGGAATCAATGTATACACTCTGTCAGTAAAAAAGAAAAATGAAAGGGTGTATAAACTCTGCGAGGTATATTTATTTGTGAGCGATTAATTAGTGAAATGAAATATCCCTAACTAAAGATGAATAAAAAGAATTTCTACAATATTTGTCTATAATCAGCAGTTGACACAAGCGTCATTATTCTTCAATCCCAATATGCCTCCTACATTCCAAATTCCTTTAAATATTAGGACTGTGGAGTTCGGAGAAAATATATGTAGGAACACGTTTTACCAAACTCTAAATCAATTCGGCCTTGTCATATATTTTGACTAAGTTGACTTCCAACTTGGACAAAGCACTTTGGCTATACTATCCTATCTGGCTCTTCAACTAAGAACACATTGGAGACTTAATCAACTTTCGATTGATGTTATATTCTCGTTAATGCTCTAACATCAGTTGCTTTTTTTGAGAGACGGTTTGTTTTATCCCTTGTGTGTTCATTTTTTCCCTCACGATCACACACTACTAAAAAATAATTTTCTCTCTATCTTCAGTATTAAAGGTTTCTTTACTAACTTAACAATCAAAAAAACAATCTTCTCTCTATCTTCAGTATTAAAGGTATCTTTACTAACTTAACAATCGAAGTGTTCATGGAGATTAAATCCCTTGCATGTGAGCTACCTTACTTTGCAGATTAACTTTCTTAGCAAATACATGGAAACTGAAATCGAAGACTCTACAATATACTTTTTTTTTTTCTAAAAAAATTTTATAACTTGAACCCAGAACAAATGAGGTCAATCTTTAAATTATAAATAGGATATTGGAGACTCAAAATCAAACGGCGTCAATTTTCCAATCCAAAGTACCAATGATTGTTCAATGGAAATACAGAAAATCCAAATAAAATTAATTAAGCCCAAACAATTATTCCAACTACAATTCTTTTTAAAAAGAAGTGGACCCCATTCAAAAATGTCCACTCTCCATCTGTTTGAGTTCAAATAAAATAGCACCACCACCAATAGTTAGTTCTTCCCAGTTATTCAACTGGGGGAGAAAACCAATGCCTCGGATCCTCTAAAATTATCCCCTCCAAATCATCGTCTTTATATGCCTAAACCAAGAAAGATTGGATTTTTAGAACTTCTACTCAAATGGGTTTGTTGGAATCACTAGTTTCCATGGACTGGGATCAAGAATCTTACCCAGAGTCTGAAGATTTTCTGGTGCTTCCTCTGTTTGCCATCTTCTTCCCGTCTGTTAGGTTCTTTCTTGACAGATTTGTATTTGAGGTCAAGTTTCAATCCTTTTTCAATGTTTTAGCTACTCATTGGTTTGGATTTTGATGATTAATTGCTTTTATGGAAATGATTTGCTTTTTTAATTGGCTGAAGACTAATATGAACTCATTGCTTTTCTGTTTGTTTGTCTATTCCAGCTGAGAATGTATGCTTTTTTTGTGTTGTTTCTTGTTCCTAATTTGAGGTTTGGTTTTATTCGAATAATGGGTGGTTTAAGTTGGATTGGTGCTTATATTTGATGGGTTGTGTTGATTTGGGCATTCGGACATGGATATGTTGGTGAGAGGGGTTAGTTGTCTGGGCAAGTTTTTGGCTTTACAAGAAAATTGGTTTGATATATTCTTACCCATTTCGGATTTTCATGAATGTGCTTTATTTTTCAAATTGCGAAAAGAAGATGAAGACAATGTGTTTAAACCAGCAGTCACATAGGAGTTTGGTATTATCCAATTAAACCACCTGCTGTCGATTGTTTGGAGGAAACTACTGCAGTCTTCTTCTTTTTGTATAATTTGAGTGCTAAAGAATTATTCCTCGACAGCTTCACTTATTTTCATGAGTGATGGAAAGCCTCGCTACATGCAGTGCCTGTTTGTTTCCCTTCTGAGCCTTTCAGATTTTCTCTGCCTGCTTTTGTTTTATTTTGCTCATATAAAATGGAAATGCCTGCTGCAGAAAGTAGGCAAGAGGTTGATTTTTGGGAAAGGACAGGTGACACAGGACAGCATGACAGACGAGCAGAGAAAGAAAATAAGGAAATTCAAGGAATCAGCATGGAAATGTATTTATTATCTGTCCGCAGAGTTATTTGCACTTGCCGTGACTTACAATGAGCCTTGGTTTAAACAGACAAAGTACTTTTGGGCAGGGCCTGGGGATCAGGCTTGGCCTGACCAGAAGTACAAGTACGATTTCCTGTTACCTTTTCGTTCACCTTCCTAGTTTTCTTGTACACCATACTCATATTACGATCCTCATATTACAATCTGGGGGAAAAGAATGATGAAGGAAACCTAACAGCCCCCCGGGAGGGAGGGGGGGTTAAATAGGCAACATTTAAAATTTCAAATGAAGTCCATGAGGATTGTCCATTTTATCTGTAGTATTTCCTTGTCTTTCCCTATGTCTTGAGTTATGCTTTGACTAGAAATCTCGTCTTATTGTCAAATTAGTTGAGCTCCTGGCTTGTGGATATCCAGGTCGAAGCTGAAGGGACTCTATATGTATACTGGTGGATTTTACACATACTCCATTTTTGCCCTCATATTTTGGGAAACAAAGCGTTCAGACTTTGGGGTTTCAATGGGTCATCATATTGCAACTGCCATTCTCATTGGATTATCTTATATATGCAGGTACAGTTATACTTTTTCAATCCTGGTCTGTACATGGAATTGTAAATTTTAACATGTCAACTGACATATGCTATTATCTATCTAAAAAAACCATAGAAGCAGCTTATAGAGTTAATGGGGGTTGTTAGACTGGATAGAAAGAATTGATATGCTAAAACTCAATTAGCCTATGAAATGTTTGCATGGTTCTATGGTTATGATTATATTATATCACCTGTGTGGAAAGGTGAAAATTTAACGTCAGGCTTACACAAGTAAAAATCAAGATTGAGAGAGAGCAAGACTGGGAGAGAGAGACAGAGAGATGTGACATAAAAGTTTATTTGGTTAACATGTTTGTGTCTCACAGGTTTGCTCGTGTTGGATCAGTTGTTTTAGCTCTTCATGATGCTAGTGATATTTTTCTGGAGATTGGAAAGATGTCCAAGTACAGTGGTGCTGAAGCTCTTGCTAGCTTTTCATTTGTTATTTTCGTTTTGTCCTGGATAGTACTTCGCCTTACTTACTATCCTTTCTGGGTCCTTTGGAGTACGAGGTAATTTATTTTTGAGTGTATAAATTTTACGCATTGAACTATTTAAAGATTGGCTTAGTTTCAATAGAAATATAGCTTAAGCTTAAGCATGTGGTCCCCAAACCTTGAGCTGCTAGGGTTTTGAAACTTGATAGTTGATGCGGCAAAATAAGCAATAGCTATTTGTGACCATTTGTAGTTGTGCTTAGATTATAAATTGATTTACCATGGAGTTTTATGTGGTTTGTCATAATTGACAATTATCTGGATTTGCTTTACGCATCCAGAACAAGGTTTATATGCTGGGGCTGGTTGCTAGCTAAGGTGGGTTGGGGTATGTTTGATCATAGTTGTAAACATTACTTCCAGGTAGTGCATAATTTTCTGGGGGAGTTGGCTTTTCAAGAAGGTCTAGTTTTACCAATATAGCGCCAAGGGAACCAAATATAGGTGCTGTCCAGTCAACCTTTGAAATGCTTTGTCAAGAATGTTGGGAAATGTTAAAGCAATTATTTAGCCAGGACAATAAGGTCTTCCAAAATGCTGCTTTTACTTTAAGGGTCTGTGAATGGATATTCAGCGGTAATCTTAGTTCTATGGTCAGTTAGTTGTTACGTCAGCATCCAATTTATTTGAAATGAAAAAAAAAATGGTTAGTTGCCATCACAATTTAATTGTCTTAAACCCTTCAATTTTCCTTTTGGTTATTTCTAAAAAATAGCTTCTGCAGAAGTTATCCATAAAATCATGCATCTTTGTTAGCATCAACTTTTGTTGTCCCTCAGGAATTATGTAGTTAACTAAACACTATGTTTCTCGAATAGCATCTTCTCTATTTTGCTTCATCTATTTCTTTTCATTTTCTAATGACAATTGCTTTTAATGAAAAGTAGGCATACATTGGATGGATAAATTAGAGCAATTTTAATTTTTTTCATGACTTCTCATTTTTTTCTCAATACGACAGTTATGATGTTATACATTGTCTAATTGATGCTTGCTTTTACTGCCTTCCATTTGTTTCCTGATATTTATTTTTTCTCAAATATGACAGTTATGAAGTTATCCTGACCGTGGACAAAGAGAAACACAAATTTGATGGACCAATTTACTACTATATATTTAATTCCCTTCTGTTTTGCTTGCTTGTTCTTCACATTTACTGGTGGGTACTGATATATCGGATGCTTGTTAGACAAATCAAAGCACGGGGCCAAGTCAGTGAAGATGTTCGATCTGGTAAGTGAGATAAATTTTCAGGTGGAAAAATGGAAGATTAGGTGCCATGAATTTGGGCAGTCTTTTGTTTCACCTATAGCTTTTATGATTTATATAATTCTGGACGCTGACAGGCTTAAAGAGAAAATACATTCTATAACGGGAAAGTCACCTTGTCAGTGATTAGTGACGGGACAGCTGTCTGACATAAAGCACATACTGCTTTCATCCTTCGGTAGTTAAGGATAGTTTGGTAGTGGGAGGTGATAATTGTTGGTGAAGATTTTTAACCTGCTTATCTTAGGGACATGTTGTACAGTTGAAAAAGACTGGCCAGATTCAGTTGTGTATATTTACAGCAGGCACAAAATACAATACGTTGCTCATCAGGCTTTGGTAACAAGCTCATATGCTGCAGCTAACAGTGCTAATATGCAGTTTCTTGCTTCATTAGTATGATAGTGGAATTCAATCGACCAATCTAATAAACTGATAGCGTTGGTGATTTTGGAGGGTGAATGGAAAATCTTCCGGTCCTCATAAATAACTGAAATATGGATTCATCACCTTTTCTTCATTTTTCTTTATGATAATGTGTCTTAGTTCATCGTTTTCTTTATGATAATGCGTCTTAGTCCATTGGCAAGTTTCTTGTAAATATTACAAGTCTTGTATGAGGACTTCTGTTTCTAGTCGTTGGTTCTGTGGAAGTGTTGGATTTGTTGTTAGTTGTAAGTTGGAGTTACATTTTCTGCCATTAAAAAGGCATTAGCATAAGCATAGAATTGACCTTTTGAATGGCAAGCAGTACGTAGGTCATGATATAACTTGGAACATAGGACGTGGCTTTCAGTTGGACACAACTAAATTCATGCTATCCTGAGCTCATATTTCTCTCATCTGACCCTTTCTTAACTTGAGAAGGACAATAGGGACTTGATTCCCCTATTTCTGTGCTTGATGGAGTTTTATTTGATAGTTTTGCGTTGGTTTTATCTTTGTGATTTTATTCTCTAATTATGTGCTGTTGTTCTAACTTGTGTATGCCCTCTTTGCCTTGCACAGATTCTGAAGGGGAAGATGAGCATGAAGATTGATCATGCCAGTGTTTCACTCTCTTTGATCGGGTAGGTGATTAATGATTTGTAAAGCAGAAATAGAATTCCCCAAGCTGAGTGATAACTTGAGTAGGGTTCTCAAACTTAATTGCTGAGAAACTTTTTAAGGGAGGATTCCTGCACACTGTTCACTACTTGTCTAATAATTTGGTTCCACCATCCCCTCCTCTTGTTCTAAATCTCCTTTTCTTCTCAGCATGCTTCCAGGAATTGAACAATAGATTTTTGGCTCATTTCTCTTGCAGATGAATGCATCAAAGCTTTACATGGATTTGATGTTCAAGTGAAATACTTTTATGATTAGAAATCCCCTTCAAATTGAAGGAAATGCTGTAAATTTGAGATAAAAAGGAGACAGGTTGAAGAGGCCACAACTGGCCAAATGGTGTTTCATTGTTACATCCTATAGCTCACTACTTTAACTAATCTCTTCTCGTGTAAGGACATTTTTAGCGATTTTGTTTGTAGAAGCGCATGACACCTCTGATAATGTTTTATGCAAGACTTCACCCTCTTGTTGCAGCGAGAGTTTGATCATGGAAACTCTTCTTTTTCTATTAAGCAAGCAAAAGAAATTTTTTTTTTCAGTTGGCTACTGGCAGAGTTTCTTTGCTTCTTTTTCCGACATTTTTTCCCATACAGAACTTTTGTTTTCAGTATAACTTTTGCGGAGTTTGATTGTTATGCTAAATTCTTGACACAATTTCTTGAGATGTCGCATTTGAATAACTGTTGGCCTACACTTTATGTATGTGCTTCCAATTTTAAAGGGCTCGTAAACATTTTAAAGTGGAAGCTGATAAGCATAACTGGCTTAATGAAAAACGTCGAAGAGCAAATTCTCGGTGTTTATTAATGATGAACTATGTATAGGCATTTTCTGGCTGGCAAGAATTTTGGAACAGAATATGGTGGCAAGAACTCCTATAAGAAGAATAAAAATCTCTTAGAACCTTGAGGTTAAAGCTCCAATTCTAGTTTCTTTTTTCTCATTCTTCAGCAACTTGCTTAAGCAAATTCCAAATTGTAGCCTTTCCCTTATCTTCACTTTTATATATACACTCACAAAAAACTATAATTACATCTATATTGTAATACTTAACATAATTGAGAAATGAAAATTTTGCCTCCGGAGGCAAATATGAACAATTCATAAACAATGTATTTTTTTTACGAAGAAAAAATGGGGGAAAAAAAAAAGAGAACACAATTCATAAACAATTTGTTTAATTTCGTAGCTCACATTATATTCCATGTGTAGTTCTCACATTATGTTCCAAGACCCACATTCTATTCAACACTCTAACTCTTGCTTCAAATCTCTTTGGCAACTGAAACTACCCCAAAAATGTTATTCTTCTTTTGGAGACTTCTACAAAATGCTTGTCCTACACTATTATCTCTATTCAAAAAAGGCATAGTACTCTCGCCCATATGCCCTCGATGTGGAATGGAGCCGGAATCAGTTGAGCACTTAATATTTGAATGTGACAACTCGAAGAGAGTATGGCGCATTTCATCCCTTGGATTAAACTTTGATGTCGAACATAAGCAAACTTTCACAACATGGGCGCAACAATGGTTCCAGGAGGTCACAGACAAAGAACTCATCAGACGATCGGTTGTCATATGTTGGTGCATTTGGATTGGTCAAAATAATCACATTTGGAATGATATGATTTTTAACCCAATAGTGGTTATGAATACAGCAAATGATATCTACAACCAAGCATCACGTATGGATTATTTCAAGGATATCTCAAATATTAATGCCAAGGATATGGACTATGAAGCTGAAATTTCAGGACAAATCTCATCCACATCATATCCTTTACCGACCAATTTAACCCTTCGCACAACTGATAGTCTTCAACTAATACATTGTCTAAATAATATATTAAGTGCACCTTATGATCTTCATACTTTGTTGTTTGATATTTTGTATTTAGTTTCTTTCCTATCAAAATGCTGTATTTACAAGACTAATAGATCAGAGATATGCCAGGCTCACAACTTGGCTGTATCACTGACCAGGTTGTAATTGTAAGCTGCATTCAATATAATATACTTTGGTGTTTCTGCTCAAAAAAAAAAAAAAAAAAAAAAAATTCACCAGTTAATGCTTTGAAAAGGCCGAGTCTCAATTGAGCTGCAAATAACCAGAATTTGCAACCAGGCCTAATATGAAAACCCAATCCAGTTCCAACAAAATCAACCTTATTTAGGCCCAACAGGCTGAAGTGATGTTGGACGAGCCCATCTCTTTCGCATCCTCAGAAATAGTCACTGCAGACCCAGTCCACTTCTCACCCATCGGAGCTAAGAACGAGAAACTCCTCAGTACAGTTAACTTCCTCTCCAAGCCGTTACCATCACTGCCGGTAGCAGGTAAACCCACTTCCCCCTCTTCTTCTTCTTCTTTTACTCCGCGAGTCTAACCTAATTACTGCTTCACCATTCAAACGCTGTCGTTTTCTACATCTTAGCACCAATCAGGTACGTCTTCTCTCTCATCCAACAGCTTAAACCTCTGAGATTTAGTAGTATCCGGACCCGATAAACTGTTTCAGTCGGATCCGACAGCTTTTATGCTTACCATGCATCTATATCTATGGAGATATTTTTCTTGCAAGTTAAATTTTCAAATTCAGGAATTTTTAGGGTTTTGTTTATTTATGATGCAATTTTTTTTTTCTGTTAATACGTTGAATTTTTATGCAATTTTGTTGAGAATAGTAAATGAGGCATTGCTGTGAAAATGGAAGCTGGAGATGTCTACATATGCAGAGATAACATTTGAAAATTGATACTCGATAAGTTAATAATCTCTTGTATGGTTCTACGCTCGAAAATCAATATTTTAATGTGGAATAATTAGTCGTTTCTAACTTCAATATTTAACTAACATTGGCCAGGGTAACAGTGAGGTCTGTGGTTCAACTCTCAAGTCTTTCTCTAGGGGACTAAAATTCTTATGTTGTGTATGGTTCGTTTAGAGAATTGGGAATGGATTTGGGATTTGAATCAAATGGTAATTAACATCACAAGAGATTGTAGTTTTAAATTAGGTAAACTATTATAGATTTACTTGCGAGTCATTTGAGTTCCGAATAGGTTTATTCAATTATAAAAGACTGGTGAGGATCTTTATGTTTTGAGAGTACTAAGAATTCTATGTATTCGAGCAAGAACCGAACATAGGATTTGCCCAATTCTAGCAACTATGTGCATTCTCTGTCGAATGATGATTACAGAATAATAGAACTAGAGTATTATCTAAGGTCATAGAGAATACATTGCACACATATATTCTTTTCGGCACTATATCCTATTGAATAAGAAATTTTACCATGTAATTTTGAATTCTACTTTTTAATCTAAAACAAAATATATTGGTTCGATTTGGGGCTTATTAAACTTTAACAAGGTATATTTGTTTTGATTATGTATGGACTCGATTAGCCTCTTGAATCTTCAAGCGGGTAATGTGGAACAAAAACTCCACTTGAAATGTTATTCAAGCCACTTGAATTTGATTGAAGCCTTGTCGAGCTATACTATTGCTTGAGCTCAGCTGAGCTACATACAAGCAATTCAACATACCTAAGAATAAAAAAGAGCAGTTTAGAACCAAAGTTTTCTTTAAAGTTTATTGATTACTAGGGATTATTAACTTATTGAGTATTAGTTATCATTGTGGTAACTCTAGGTATGTAGGAAGTTTCAGCTCTATCTCATTGCAAGGCCTAATGGATGACTATGCATTTCTAGCAAATAAGATTGTCATAATGTCTAAGTTTCCGAATCTGGATTTTTATGAGAACTGTTGCTCTTTTGAATGGATTTGTATCATTTAGCTCCTATAATGATCTGATTCTGTATGTCATGTTGAATGAAATCACTTAGGTGTTCCTGATAAACACACTCCAATACGGTATAATAATCCTCAAGATGGAACTTGGTGTATGAGATATAGATCTGTTTTCAGACTCAAATACTTCCATGTTTTATGACTTTTCTAATAGAACTGTTAGAACTTGGAATTCAAAATGAGAAAGCTTGTGTCCAGGCAAGAGTTTTCAGTTATATCGGAGATAATAGTACCATGGAAAATAGTGGCTGTGTTTGGATACAATTTTTTGGACATTTTTGGAAAAATTTTTTACAATTGTGTTTGGCATGGAAAATTTTTTGGTCAAGAAATTAAAAAATTTTTTGGTCAAACTTTTTCCACTAAATTTTCCCACCAAATTTTCATTTGAAATTTCAAATGAACTTTAGAGACTTTTTTTGTAATTATTCACAAAAACAAGCATGTTTGTGTTCAAAATTTATTTAGAAAAACTGAAAAAATCGCAAGTAACAAAATGAGATCCATTTTCGGTAGATTTTGAGGTTGGACAACGAAGCGTAGGACGAAACGGACGTCCGCTGCTTTTTTAAAACCACTGTTATGTCACATCAAAAAAATTTTCACATCCAAACACTTTTTCTCCTTTCCCAAAAAGTCAACAAAAACAATCCAAATAATTCTCAAAAAACACTCCAAATAATACTATTCAAACAGAGCCAGTGTTTTGCACTTTCAGCACTGATGATAATGTACCATCAACTCCTTGTGTATTTTCAGTAGCACATGAGTTCTCAAAAGTGCATTTGCAGCAAAAGAACTGATAATGGACACTTCCATATGTTGTGGAGAAAGAATTTGTTTTCTTTAATGCAGTAATTTATTTCATCTGTTAGTTATTCTGTTTCTTTACTCAGATGATGTTCTGACAGATGCTAACCCTCTGAGCTTGTCAAATTTGCTTGTATTCAAATATTGGTCTAGATTACTGATAATAAGCAATCATCATTTTGGTAGGACTTATACAGACAAATGGAAGACGTGATAACGGACATTCCTCTGCCTTCAAGGTTCTTCTTGGAAGATCTGAACATCTTTACTCCTCCATCACCTCCTCTTCCCTCTCCATTCCTGTTGTTCTCCACTTCCATCAACAGGAAACCGCTCCGCCCATCTCTCCTTATAATTGCTATATCCTTTCCATCTCTTCATTTCTTTCATCATTTGTCCTCTAAGAAACTAATTGGAACCATGATTCTTCCTGAGATCCCTTTTTCTGGCAACCCCATTGAACCTTCTCTTAGAGACAAATCATGTGATATGTATGCTGTCAATGATGCCGATGACTCGATTATTGTTATCTCTGTCCAATACCCTGTTACAGCAGAGAGATCTCACGCTGTGGCAAAGTTGCTGATTGGCGAGCAGATCATTCCAGAGAGGGTTTTGATTTTGGAGTCTGTTCAGAGTCGTAACTTTCGAGGTCAACTTTCAAAGGATGATGCATTTGCATTCAAGCTGGAGACATCCTTAGAAAGAAACGGAACAAGCGATTCGCCACTCATAACCAGTTTGGACTATTTCCCATCTGGTAGCATGGTTGATGGCTTGGCAGCTGCTCTTTTGGCTCAGTGTGAGTTGAAGAAGATTAGAGGGACCCTTTGTCTTTCATGGCCTGAATTTGGTGTTTCATCAAAGTTGCTGGTTAAATCTGTACTGCTTAAGGTCTTACCTGGAGTGGACTTGGCTAATATTGGCAATGACGAGGATTCATTTTCAAGGATTACTCGTGATAAAGAGCTTCTTGATTCTGAACTGTATACATGAAAACTAGTTCCTGGACTAGCTCTCTTTTTTTGGTGACAATCACCATTTTAATTTCTTCTCTGCCCTTTTCTTTTGTCCCTTTATAGAGAATTTTGATGTTATTATTGAGCAATGCTTGCTGTCAGTTAATTTCATTGTTGTTTAAGAATTTTTAGTTCAGGGTGCCGCCGTTGTTGTTGTTGCTGCGCGCATGTAGATTGTACATCTTATTAACCTCCTTGTTGGCTGCCAGCTCTGGTCGGCCTAGCACTTAGAAGGACATTGCCGAAGATTAACACGAAGTTCTCTGAAATTTGAGTGAATTGGTGAAGGATCTACTGTTGAGGAAGAGGCTTTCTAGTTTGTATTAAAAGGTTCAGAGATGTTTATTGTCTGCGTATAGGTTATAAGGAATGGCCCATGATCTATTGATTCAATATTTAACATTACTCTGAAAGTGAAAGTGTGGAATATTTTATTCAGCACATCGTTGTTATGGTCCAGGAAGAATTGTTCTTTCTATTCTTCATTTTTTATTTTTTTGTCTTTCTTGATTCTGGCATTCTTTGTTTCTTTATTAACCACCCTAGATTAGACAAGTTAAAAAAACAGCAAATCCGGCGAAAACAGCTTGAATTCTTGTCTGTAAAGAAACCTAATTAAGAAGGCTAACGTGTTAATTGACTTTGAATTAGATGTAGAATCTGCCTTCAATAAGAAATCCGCAGGCGGCTGACAAGTGAAAAGTGGTTGCATTTTAGAGAGAAATAAATCCATTGCTGAAATTATACAACATTTTTTGCACAATTTAAGAAATTAGCCCACGTTAACAGAAAGCAGATACCATGTGATATGAACCTTTTTAGTTTAAGCTGTATTCAGTTGATAGACCAGACACGGAACTGGATTCATAGTAGTATTACTTGGATCATCCAACAAACTCACTCCTTGTCCTGGAGCAGTTGAGAAACCTTGTGTTTATTTAAGATTATTGCTTGACAACGGTGAAAGAGTGTTTGAGATCTGGAACACCATCTACTTTGTGTAAAGACGTGTGGTTGCTTGCCCGAAATTTACGTACGTATATACATCATATGGACTCGAAAAAGTTTGAGATTATCCACCAACCAGACCAAATTTAGTTGCATCCTCTCTTGACTATGAAAACCTTCACAGTTTTTACTCAAAAAGCCTTGACTAAATTCATTTACATGCAAATCTATTGCTATGATCTTCTTACCTATATAACTCTGTCTCAACTCTCAACCTGCCAATATGTTTCATAACCTCCGTCTCTTGTACTTCTCTCTCTCTTTTTAGTGGAAAAGCAAACAAACAAAAAAGATGCCTTCGTTTCTTGATTCAAGAATTGGATTTGTGCAATGCGTGCTTTTAGTCCTGATGATTAATGTCAGCATTTGCAGTGTTAGCGTGTATGCAAGTGATCCACCTTTAACGTTAGATTACTACAAAAAAACTTGCCCAACTGTGCTGGAAATTGTTAGGAAAGAAATGGAGTGTGCTGTGCTTTCTGATCCTCGTAATGCAGCTTTGATATTAAGGTTGCATTTTCATGATTGCTTTGTTCAGGTTATCACCAAACTCAGTTTGTCTAGACATCAAGATTAACTTCCTTTATGTCCTTCTTTTGGCTAACCTTCAGCAAGAAATCATTGTCAAATCAATGCTGCTTATCGGTTCATGAGATTTTCTCTATTGTAGGGCTGTGATGGATCAGTTTTGCTGGATGATACAATCACTCTCCGAGGAGAAAAAACGGCACCAAACAACGAACATGCTTTAAAGGGGTTCAGAATCATTGACAGGATAAAAAATGTGCTGGAATCAGAGTGCCCCGGAATAGTCTCTTGTGCTGATATTCTCACTGTTGCAGCAAGAGATGCAGTTCTTCTGGTAACTGAATTTATCAAGACAATTTCATATCTGTTGCATATGTACCTAAAATGATCAACTAGTTTTCCTGAACTTTAATTTTCCATTGTTTATACTAGGATATTTTGAAGATTAAGACCCTTTTTCTAATATGGGGCGAAAAGGGGCAATCACTCCCAAGATTTAGAAATTTAACGTTGTAAACAATTATAAATTTGAGATTTTTTAAAGGATAAAATCATGTATATGCATCCTTCGTCTAAGTTGTTGTATATATTATCTCTTTAAAATATTTAAAATGAAGATCTTTTTTTTTTTTTTTTTTTTATATTTAGGTTGGCGGACCATATTGGCATGTCCCTTTGGGTAGAAAAGACTCCAAAACTGCTGGTTATGAACTCTCAAACACCAATATTCCAACTGCAGATGATGGCCTTCTCTCCATCATTTCCAAGTTTATATATCAGGGACTCTCAGTCACTGACATGGTAGCTCTTTCTGGTATGCTTAGTGCATCAAATCATTGTCATCCATTATCATCTCTTCATCACCATAGGTTGAACAGTTGAGATTAGCATAATCATAATTCTTGCATAGCATATCTTTAGTTGTATTAATGCACATAATTGTGCATGATTTAACAATTTACAACCTTCGGAGGAACTTGGTTCCTTGCACAGCAAATGCCTTTCTATAAAGGTTGATTTAATTGTCAATTTTGATTATGAGCCAAAATTCTTCTTTCTTTTTTTTTTTTTTCTTTTTGCGTGGCAGGTGCCCACACAATTGGTATGGCACGTTGTGTGAATTTCAGGGAGAGAATCTATGGAGACTTTGCAATCACTTCAGAAAAGAATCCAGTTTCTGAGATGTATCTGAAGGACTTGAAATCTATGTGCCCCCCTGTTGGTGGAGAAGACGATAAAGAATCAGCTATGGACTATGTGACTCCTAACCTATTTGATAATAGCTATTACCATATTTTACTAAGAGGACAGGGAATCATGAATTCAGACCAAGAACTTTATTCAAGTGTTTTTGGTGTTGAAACCAAAAGGCTTGTCCAGAAGTATGCTGCAAACCCTATTGCTTTCTTTGAGCAATTCTCAGAATCCATGGTGAAATTGGGTAACATTACGAATCCTGAAACTTACGTCAATGGAGAAGTAAGGAGGTACTGTAGATTTGTTAATACATGAAGCTATATCTTTTGTTTTTATTATGGTTCAAACTTTTTTTTTTTTTTGATTGGGTGAAGAAGCCCCATTAACAAGGGTTGATTTTCATTGTTTTTGTTGTTCTATCACATTTTATGTAACAAATAAGATATTCATGAGTTATTTAAAATTAGTTTGTTGAGTAATGTTGAAGTATCAAGGTGATATTAAATTTAGCAAAAAAATAGTAACTTTTCGTGAAAAGTTACCACCTTAATACAAAAATTGACTATTTTGTGAATCACTCTATGAGATTTGTAGGTCATACTTGCAATTGTTGATACTTAATCCTAAATTAATCTAAAATTTAAAAAAAAAAAAAGGAAGAATAAAAAAAAGAAGAAAGAAACTTAAATTGTATATCCAAAATTGGGTTTTGATCATTCTACTATCTTCTGAAGTGTAAAAGGCAAAAACTTAACGAGCTCAAGGCCTGGGCCGATACATGCCATGACGAAAGCCCAATATATGGATTATGGATATGGAGTGTATTTCTATTGGACCCTTTTCTACAAATAATCCACAGTATGCTTCAATCCCGTAATCAATTCTACCAACCGCGTTGCGGAATTTGTGGCCCAACCCAACCTGTTAACTGCAATTGTAGATTAACTACGTCCAATCCATGTAACGGATGATCAATTTCCATTTACATCCACAATTTTGCTAATTTTTAGCAATTTTTTTATTCTTTTTTATATTCACTTACTTTAGAATCAAGGTAGGAATTTTTTTTTTTTCACGATTATTGTAGAAATGTCTAGCACATTAACCAAAATATAGTTAGACTCGACTTGATTGCACGGGACATGGACTTGGGATGTCAATCGTAGTAGTTTTTATCAATTTATCAATGCCAGCTGGACAAAAGAAAAGCAAAAATAATTTGCTATCAACTGAATTTCTTTGTCAGGGTTCTCAACTAGGGTTTTCCTTAAAAGAGGCAAGTTACAATCAACGAAGAAATTTTGAGGGGGAAATGATACCAATAATAACATAGAGGAAAATGACTTGATTTGTTGAACCATCATGGCCCCATATAGCTTTTTTCTTTAACAGTTGCCTTTCAACCAACAATTCCAAATTGCTACATGATAAAAGTGAATTATGGCCTTTCATGTTTCCCATATTCTCTATTATATATATTTGAATCTTTCATGATTGGCTGCCAAAAAAAAAAAAAAAAAAAGAATCTTTCTTTATTGGGACTTTTTCAAGCCACCAATGGTGGCCTTACTCTTGTCAACTGAGAGCCATAATTGGCCAATATAAATGCCAACATCTGTGAGTAGTCTCCTATGATATTTGATGAAATTTTGAGAAGGGGTCGACAACAGATATTCTTATGAAATCTTTCAAGTCCAATCATTTAACTAAGTCCAAGCACATGACATCTAGAAATTGTTGCTTGTATGCTTTAGGTAATTCATCAACCAAGCAACTTACCTCATTGGCCCTTTTGGCAAGAGTTCCTTTTTAACTATTTCCATTTTGAATTCTCATGCAGACGTGTTTATGCTCTATGATTTTTATATATTAAGGCATGAAGAACGTTGATATGACCTTTTCACTCTTGTCTTAAAAGCTGTAGTAGAATTTACCACGAACATGCAAATGAAAATGATATCTCAAATTCAAGAATAATTTAATGATAACTAGATTGTTCAACAGCTTGCCCATTTTGTTACTATCTCTGTATACACAGTTCTTTTTGTCTTTTACAATGAAAAAACTCTTCTAAATGAATCAATGTTCGACCACAAAATGACATGCAAACACTTTTTACTATCATTTCGTGTTAAGACTGACAAAAAAATTTATAATTTTATTTTGTTCCTTTGCAAGTATGAAAACTCTCCATCATAAATATATTAGATTTTAACATGTTTTCCTGTTCTATCTATTCTCATTTTTCCCTTCTTTTATTTTTATAGAATTTAAATAATTTTACACAAATGTATCATAATTTAATGCTATCACATTGTCATCTTTGCATAGATATTTAATGTCATACAATGTCCTATTAGTACAATATATTCATGTCCTATTAGTACAATATATTTATTGTTTGTGAAATTGTCCGGTTTGCACAAAAAATCAATTTTCATTAAATTGTCGATGTTGCACAAAACATCATTGTTATCAAAAAGTTGAATGCCTGATATATTCATCATTATTGGATTGTCATTCTTGCATAATATAAACTACACATTAAAGAAATTAAATATAACTTTTTTTAATATAACAATCCTCATATGAAAATCTGAAAATGCTTTCTAAAGTATTTCTTGTTGGTTTCTTTACAAGGAAATGAAATATTATTTAATTTAGCTAAAAGCTATAATTTATGTTTCCTAGCATAATAATAGAATTATAAGTTGTGAAGACCTTATGATCCTAAATCATCTTAGTTTTGATGACTAACAAACTAATGATAATGTTTACTAATGTTTTATCAAGTTATCTTTGCAATAAAATCAATTAGGATTCAAAATAAGATGAAAACTGTAAAAAAGTACTCAACTAGACGACCATGTGGACGTCTGAATGAAAAATAACTGGAAGTCTAGATGAACAGTGCGTGAACAGTAACTCGGATGAACAGTGCCGCAAACAGTAGCGTCCGGATGAACAGTACCCCCGCGTCCGAATGAACAGTGTCCAGACATCCGGATGAACAGTAAATTTGGACAGAATACCGAACGTCCAGATGAACAGTAGCGGACGTCCGGACCTCAAATTTACTGTCTAACGGCTAATTTTTGCAAAAAGTTAATTTTGACCGTTAGAAGCCATTTTTAACTATTTTTTCACCCCTTTAAATACCGTTATGTATAGAAATGAAAGAGACCTTTGCCTACTTAGTTTACAAGTGTTTTAAGAGTGATTTTGAGGAAAAATACTCTTGTGTGAGTGTGTGCTTGTAGTTCTAGGTGTGGTAGTTGGTTGGAATTGTGAGTGCTTTTCTAAGTGTGGTCGAGAGCTATCAAGTGTAGCAAAGTGTGGGGGTTGTGAGTAATTGTAAAACTCTTGACTAGTCTCAATAAAGCTTAGTGTGACCAAAGTGGGGACTTTGGGTCAACTAGAACTAGGAAGAGAGAGCAAGGGTGATCCTCCCTTTTGTACATGTTGGTTAGTTTCACCAACTTGAGAAGAAGCACATAGTGGATTGAATTCCAAGTGGTTATACTTGGGAGTGGATGTAGGTATCGAATTTGGTACTGAACCACTATAAAAATCTTGATATGCTTTCTTTATCTCTTTTACTTTAGTTATTGCTTATTTGTGAACTTGTTTTGCTTTATATTTATCGTTGTTTTTGCAAGTTCATTTATCTCTATATTGGTTGCATTAATTTTGGGGCCAACAAGTTGAGATTTAATTGTTATTAAAGTCTTAGTACTAACTTAATGTCCTTAATTGCTATTGATTTCCTAAGTATAATAAAATAGAACAAAAAATAAGCACATCAAATGCCATTCCCACGAGCATATCTAAATAATCAAGCTAACCAATAAGTAATCAATAAAAAATTCAGCTAAAACCAATGGCACACTTTAGCTAATGGTTAATTATACTGATAAAAGAAAAATATTTAATCTCATTTCCATGTGGATATTTAAATAATCAAGCCATCTAATAAGTTAACAATCAAAGTTCAACAAGAAACAAGAACAATATTGTATAAATGATTACAAATTACACGCTTAGCCATCAAAAGACAAAAATTTAGTGGGTAGAGTATAAGGAAAACCCTAACTTGATATGAATTACATGCCATTGCAATTATTTTATTATCACAAATACATAATTAATAGTTTAAAAACTACTTTATGAACTATTATCTTCCAGTTTATTTCAAACATGAGTTACTTATATAATAAACTCTATATAACAGAAATCTCAAAAAGATGCCTTAGAACAAAGAGAAAAGATTTGGCTAAGATATTTCTTTAAGGGGATGATAAAGGCATATTTCTCTCTATCTTTTGGCAATGGGTGGCATTCTATTTTTAAAAAAAATGGTTCAATCAATAATTATTCTACGTAGAGGGACAATAATACCCTTCCATCTTTTGTTTTTTATTGTTTGATCTTATTAAAAAAAATGTCCTAAAAACATGATCAATTTAAAGATCTTTACACTTTTTTTCTAGAAATATAAAGATTTGGGGTTGGGAGAGTCAAGAAAAATGCATTATCTATCATGGCTTCTCTAATATTAGATGAGGTTAAAACTTTCATTGTTTAAAGCCTAATAGAATGTCTCTTTAAGTTTAAAGCCTTCCTATGTCTAATTTTCCATTTTAAATCCATTTCAGTTTGCCTGAAACTAGTGCTCCATTTCCTAGTTGTAGACCTCGTTTTTATTAAACATTAATCTATTTTTACCATTGTGTGCAACACTTTAACCTTCTTGTAAAATTTTGATGTTAACTATTTTATGAAATAAAAAATGATTTGAGAAATCTAATTTGTGCAAATACAACAATCTAATAGTTGTTTGAGAAGAATAATTACAAAGATTTACTCATGTTTTGCACATGTTAACTGTAGTTGCTTTTGTTTTTTTGGGCTTGTTATCACCTTTTTAAAAAGTACACTCTTTTTTTCTATTTCATTTTATCTCACCTTGTTTCTTTTATTTACCCAAATATGTTGTTAGTAGCCATCAAAATCCTATCATTTTTGTATGGATTTTTAATCCTTATAGGTTGCTTTATCTCTATAAATTATCATTTAGCATCTGATTGTCATATTTGCACAAAATTTGACATCATTTGATTATGGTATTTTTCATAAAACCTAAATAATTAAATTATCTAATGTGTTAGCAATTAAAATTTAATAGGAAATAATGACAGACTTGTATAAATAATTAAAATTACTCACGTTAGATACCAAGAGACGATATTTTTTTAGTTATAATATAAAAATATTTGGAATGAATTCAAATAAATCATCGTTGTTATTGTATGTCAAAATATATAAATAATAGTTTAGAAGCTACTTTATGAATCATTGGATTTATGTTCAATTTATTTGTGTATTGAATTCTATGCAATAAAAATCAGCAAAGGCTACTTAAGAACAAAGGAAAAATAGTTGATGAAGATACTTTATCTAAGGTGACGAAAAAAACATCATTCTGTCTTCCATTTAGCAACAAATCACTAATCATGCCATGATGTCCTAAGAAATTATATTTAAAAAATTCTATTAATATCTCTTTACGTTTGGAGGGATAGAATTATCCTTTTATCCTTATATTTCTAGTTGTTAAACTCTACACAAAAATCCTAATAATATATCCAATTTGAAGACCTCTATCTCTTTCCTAAATTATACATGTTCTAAAGCTGGAAAAGTTAAGAAAAATGTACCATCTATAAGAGTTTTTTTGTCACTTATAGAAGTGCTGAATCCAAAGATTATTCAATGATTGATGCACTAGCTCATCAAGTCTCAACTTGTCTCCAAGTCTAATTTCTAATAAGTTGCCTAAAATTGATGCTTCATTTCCTAATCGTAAAATCTCATGTCTATAGAAACATGACTCTATCTCCATAACTGCATACAACATATTCATTTCATTGGACGAAGTCAAGTTCTATTGTTTCATAAAATATAAAGGAATCACTTCAGAAAATTAACTTGTAAAAATACAACAATCTAATAAAAGTTTGAGAACAATAATTGTATTTGATTCGCTTATTTTTGCACATGCTAGTTGTAATTGTATAATTTTTCTTTTACTTACCAATTTTTAGGGCATAGGTCGGTATCTAGAAAATATTTGCTTTTCTTCTATAATTTATATATCTTACTTGGCAATGACATTGTTTTAAAGTTTTTGGATCCAAAATGTATTATGCATTTTTTTCCAATTTTAACATGACCTTAAATTTCAATATCTAGAGTGAACTTATTTTATATTGATTGTTTTTTATGTGATTCTATTTAAAGTCAGTTACTTTTGTTTGTTAGCATTATCGCTTATATCCATACAAATATCGAGTACGTATTTCTTGCTCCCTTCTCTAACATTTCTTGGTGTTTAATTGCATTTTGTTGACTTTCTCATATGAAAATGTTACATTTTTAATTTTGATAGTTATTTGCGATGATGTTCGTTTAATAATGTAATTGTAGTAGGATGATATCATTTTTGTTGAAATTTCTACCCATATAACTCATTTTTGTTGAATATGATTTATTCTCAATTACAACATACATAATTTTCATTTCTTTGTAAAAGCTCAATTTTAATTCTTTTATGGAATAAAAAGAAATAATTTGGAAAATTAACTTGTGTAAACACAACAATTTAATTTTTCACACAGCTATTTCATTGTAAAATATTATGTCACTTGAGTTGACAATAGTAAAACATAGACACTATTTCTAACCTGTGCATGCCAATTTTTAGATTCCAGGTTGGTGACAATTGAAACAAGTTAGTAGAAAACTTATTTTGTACCTTCAGTAAAATAATGATATATCTTGAAGCAAACTAAGCTTAATAATAAATTTTTTTCCTTTTCTTTTAAAAGCTCTATATATTGATTGTAAAATCATTCTTTTCTCATAGAAAATATAGAGCCAACTAAATCGTTAATGGAAGAGAAATGCCAAGGAATTTGATTAAAGGAAAGTTGAGACAGCCTAAGAGAATTGAAAAACTTAAAATGACAACTTCCTCACCTTGTTACGTGTACGTTAGGTGGCTACACAAAACTGTCAATGATGAAAAATGTGGTTTAAGAAATGAAATGTGAAAAATAATTTGTGTAAATATGATAATCTAATAACAATTTGAGCAAAATAATTGTAGCCTATTTTGCTCATATTTCGCACGTGTTAATTATAATTGTATTTTTTTGGTTACCAATTTTTAGAAAAGATGTCTTTATATTTTAGATTCTTTTGTCTATTATTCTTTCCTTCTAAAAGTGTTTAACTATTTTACCTAAAATATAATATTATCAACTGTAATGGACTCATTATTCTACCTCTTTTTTCTCTAATCCTTAATTTTGCTAGCTAAAATATGCAGAATTGGTTTGTAAATCAAATTATTTCTCTAACTATTTGGATGAATCAATCTTGAAATTGTTGAATTATATTGTAGATTTAAGAGAAGTTCTTGATTTTGAAAGTTGCTGCTTTATTTATGGATCTCTAAAAAAGGCATAGATTTTGAGAATATTTTATATTTATTTATTTAATATTTATGGAGAAATATTTATCATTGATTAATGTGAAAATTAATTTGTAAAAATACAACGATATAATAAAGCTATAAGAACAAAAACTATAATCTTCTTACTCGTACTTTACTTCTACTAATTATAACTGTATTTTTTTTTTGTTTTTTAGCAAATTTTAGAAAAGAGAATTTTCTATTTATCTCCTCTCACCTATAATTACTTTCTTTTAAAAGCATTTAAACTATTTTTATCAACATCTACTATTATAAATTGTATCTTGTCATCTTATTTTTTGTTCTATAATTTTTATTTTTTCTAAGTAAAATATGTAAAATTGATTTGTAAATCATGTTATTGATCCAGCATTTGGCTGATTTAATATTTGAAATTGTTAATTAAGTTGTGGATATAAGAGAATTCCTAGGTTATGAAAGTCATTGCTTTATTTTTAAACTCAAAAAAGACCTTGATTTATGAAATGCTTGTTTTTATTTGGTTAATGCTATGTGGTGTGAAAATTAACTTGTATATTTATGACAATCTAATAATGGTTTGAAAATAATAATTGTACTTTACTTGCACATTCTCTCTCCACTTGTTAATTATAATTACATATCTTTCTATTTTTCCTGTTTGTTACCAAATTTGTGGGAAAAATATTTTCTGTTTCTTCTTATTTCATCTATTAATCTTTTCTTCTAAAGGCATTTAAATTTTACTTAAATCTACTGGTATCAGCTGTCATCGTCTTATTATCCTTTACTCGTTATATCTAGTTCTTATTTTTGCTAGCTAACACGTGAAGAATGGGTTTGTAAATCAATTTCTTATTCTGATCATTCAAATGGGTTTGTAAATCAAGTTCTTATTCTAATCATTTAAATGACTGATTCTTTGAAATTATTGAATTAGGTCTTGGATCTATGAGAATTCCTTATTGTTGATTTACTTATGGAGATAAAATAAGTCCTTGATTACAAAAATATTTTATCTTTATTTTTTAATCTTTTTGGAGAAATAGTGATCATGCAATAGCTTGTGCAAATACAACAATCTAATGATAGCTGAAGAATAACAATTATGCTTTATTACTCTTGCTTTGCACATGCAAATTATTATTTTTCGGAGGAGACATTATCTAATTTCATTGCCCATTACGTGTTATTCTTTTTTTCTAAAGGCATTTAAACGAATTTACCTTGATCTATTATTATCAATTGTCATCATCTTATCACCATTCCCTCTTATTTGTTTTATTTTTATGGAGGAAAATTTATCGTGGAATGTATTGTAAGATTCTAATTTTTTGATTTGTTTGGAGAGAAATTTCATTACTTATATATTGTTATATTTACAAAAAATATTTGTTATCATCATTCCCCCTTATTTGATTGATCTTTATGAAGGAACATTTATTATGGAATATATTGTAAGAGTCTATTCTTTTGTTTTGTTTGGAGAGAAATTACAAAAACTGTTACAAAGTTATTATTCTTAAACAATTTAACCTTTTTCGTTGAATAAATTTTTTTTTATTTTCCTCTTATATAAGTGGAAGGCATTTACTTTTTCTGTGTCTTTGCCATGACACAAATTGGGGAGGAAAAAAAAAGAAAAAGATTACGAACAAAAAACTATTATTAAAATTAGCACATGTAACCATAACTCAAGTATACACTTAAATTAAACGATTGCTAAATTATGATATTTGCATAAATTATTATACTAAAGCTATTATTAGATTATCATATTCACACAAAAACACTGGCTGCAAACCATCATTAGATTGTATTTACACAAATTATTATTTATTCTCAAAATTTCATCACAGTATTGTAGTTTCATAAATTGCTAATCATCGTCAAACTGGAACTAGAACTATCGTTCATCAATCATTCACAAATCAATTATCGTCATTAAATTGTCACACTCGTCCACAATTTTAATCACTGATCACAAAAATAAAAAGAAAAAAATCTAACACTAATTTTCTAAAATGAAATACCTATTGCAAAAAAAAAGAAAAAATCCAAAATATGCCCCAAGAATATTTTGGCTAAGTCCCACGAATGAGTGGTAGTTAAGTCCCTTGGGCCAACTCAAAAGTTAGCAATTGCTTTTTGGGTTGGTTTGAGAATTAGGTTTACCTTCTCCTATAAATTTTTGAAAAAAAGAAAAAAGATTTGTGGAGAGAAAACCATTAGTGAGTGAAGTGTTAGTTAACCTTTAATAGCAGCTCCTAATCCTCTCTCCCCCATCCCATATCGATTCGGTAAGAAACGAGTGAGTGGTAGTTAAGTTCCTTGGGTCAACTCAAAAGTCAGCAATTGCCTTTTTGGTTGGTTTGCATATTAGGTTTACCTTCCCCCATAAATTTCTGAAAAAAAAAAGAAAAAGATTTGTGAAAAGAAAACCATTGGTGAGTGAAGTGTTAGTTAACTTTTAGTGGCAACTCCCAATCCCCTCATCCTTATCCCACATTGATTCGGTAAGAAACGAGTGAGTGGTAGTTAAATCCCTTAGGCCAATTCCAAAGTCAGCAATTGCCTTTTGGACTAGTTTGAGGATTAAATTTACTTTTTCCCATAAATTTATGAAAAAAATAAAAAATATTTGTGGAGAGAAAACCATTGGTGAGTGAAGTGTTAGTTAACCTTTCGTAATAGCTCCCAATCCTCTCTCTCTTATCCCACATCGATTCGATAAGAAATGAGTGAGTGGTAATTAAATCCTTTTGGCCAATTCAAAAATCAGCAATTGCATTTTGGGTTGGTTTGATGATTAAATTTACCTTCCTCCATAAATTTATGAAAAAAAGAAAAAAAATTTGTAGAGAGAAAACCATTAGTGAGTGAAGCTTTAGTTAACCTTTAGTAGCAGCTCCCAATCCCCTCCTCCATATCCCACATCAATTCGGTAAGAAACGAATGAGTGGTAGTTAAGTTCTTTGGGCTAACTCAAAAGTCAGCAATTGCCTTTTGGGTTGATTTGAGGATTAGGTTTACTTTCCCCCACAAATTTTTGAAAAAAAAGAAAAAAGATTTGTGAAGAGAAAATCATAGGTGAGTGAAGTGTTAGTTAACTTTTAGTAGCAGCTCCTAATTCCCTCTCCCCTATCCCACATCGATTGGGTAAGAAACAAGTGAGTAGTAGTTAAATCTCTTAGGTCAACTCAAAAGTCAGCAATTGCCTTTTGAGTTAGTTTGAGGATTAGGTTTACCTTCTCCATAAATTTCTAAAAAAAAGAAAAAAGAATTGTAGGGAAAAAATTATTGGTGAGTGAAGTGTTAGTTAACCTTTAGCAGTAGCTCCCATCCCTTCTCCTCTATTCCACATCGATTCGGTAAGAAACGAGTGAGTGGTAGTTAAATCTTTTGAACCAATTCAAAAGTCAGTAATTGCATTTTAAGTTGGTTTGGGGATTAAGTTTACCTTCCCCATAAATTTTTGAAAATAAAAAAATCTCATATTGACGTTCACCTACATTGACCAAAGTATTTATGAAGCAAACTCGTGGCAAATTCTCCACAATTCCCAGTTTCCGAAAGATCCTGGAAAATCACATTCCTTTCAATTTTCAATATTTTACAAACCCCCCAAAAAAAAAAAAAATAGTAGCAAAAAATAAAATAAAAATTCTTCCAGTAACACCCATAAATACCCACGGACTTACGCAGCCCCATAAAAAAGGAAAATATAAATGAACAAGTAGACTTCTACGCTTTTCTTGCAGAACCTCACTGTGCCTTCATGAGCACAGGTCAGTATCTGGAAAGTTTTTACTTTTTTCTGCCGTTTTTATATATTTTTCTTGGCATTGACATCATTTTTGATATTTTTGATCCAAAATATCTCGTGGGTTTTTTTTTCTTTTTTAAATTTTAAAATGGCCTTAAATTTAAATATCTGGGGTCCCTTTATTTTCTGTTGATTGGTTTCTCTACAAAGTCTGTTACTTTTGTTCGTTAGCATTACTCAGTAGATCCGAGGAAATATCAATTACGTGTTTTTTGCTGTCTTCTGTCACTTTTTTTGGTGTTTAATAGCAATTTTGCTGATTTTCTCACCTGGGATTGTTGCTTTTCTTGGGTGATCTTTGTTTGGTTCTGTTGTGATTGTAGTCCTGTTCAGGTGATTTTGTTTTTGCTGAATTTCTTGTTTTTGTTGTGTAAAAATGTGTTCTTTGATATTTATTTTAACTGGGATGTAGCACATTTTCTGTTTTATTATCTAGTTTGGTTTCTTGAAGAACTTGCAGTGCTGAGTGGCAGCTAAACGTATCAGTTTGAATCCAATTTTGCTTATCTAATTTTGATATATGAGGAGTGATTTATTTTGTTGTATAACGATTACCTGATTAGAATTATGTTTAAATTAGTATTTGACATCAAATTAGAAACTAATGAATTCTGGTGTTAGAAGGGCCAAGGCTGTGATTTTTAATCAAATTTGTCTAAAGTTTGATATGCTTTCCTGTTGAATTTTGAGTGCTTAACTTATTGGATGGCTTGATCATTTAGGTCAGCATGTGGAGATCTTAGTTGTGCGCTTTTTTTTAGTGTTTGTTGCTCATGTCCATGTTTGACATTTATTGTTTTGGGATATGGTGTAATATTTATATAGAGAACCATGAGTTCACATCTGTTGTTTAGATGATCAGTAAATTTACTGATGAAATTTGTTTAACACCTTAAACTGAGAAATTTAAGTAAATTGACTTGTTTATTTCTTCGATTATTAGCTTAGCCAGAATTTTTTTTTTTTTTTTTTTTTTGGGACAACAAGAAACTCCAGGAAGAAATTTGGGCATGGTAATATAGAATTTTATGGAAAAAATAAGATTTACCTCATATGAATAGTTTGATTTGGGGCTTCTTGCCCCACCAATGTTATAAAGATTGCCAATAACCAGTAGTTTTCATGTGAACAATTCTTCCAAAGTGCAAAATTTATCTGGTTTTTATTGTTTCCACATTCTTTTCCTTTGATGTTATTATGGCGTCAAGATTGTACATGGTGGTGTATGTTTGAGATGTATCACAATATATGTTATTGGAATTTGAGTGAAAGCAGTTGACATTTGTTTTATGCAAATTGAATTTTGTTGTCTTAATTTTGATATCTATCCAATATGGTAATGGGACTCATTTTGCTTTTACCTTGATTGTTGATGACATAGTGTACGGTTAGTGGGTCCTCTGTTTTCCTGGACATGCTTTGTTTCCTTTCTGACGTCTGACGTCTGATGTCTGATGTTTTCTTTTTCCAGAGGAAAAGCTGTCAATATAATAATGGCTCAAGATGCTCCTAAATCTGAATCAACTCATCGAAAACCTGGCCTCTTGAAAGATCAGGTTCAGTTGGCAAGGAGAAAGGATTCTGATCGGTATGAGATCGTCCCTATCCCAGATCCTTTATCATTTGAGAAGGGCTTCTTTGCAGTAATCCGGGCATGCCAGTTACTGGCACAAAAGAGTGACGGACTACTATTAGTAGGGGTAGCTGGTCCTTCTGGAGCTGGAAAGACTGTATTCACTGAGAAAATACTCAACTTTATGCCAAGTGTTGCTGTCATTTCAATGGATAATTACAATGATTCTAGTAGAATTATTGATGGTAACTTTGACGGTGAGCCATCTTCTTCGATTACATGTTATATTTTTCTTCAAACTCTTCTGACTCAAATCTGACGACTTTAAATTGACATTTTTGTCTGACTCAAAATTATAACAACAATGTCTACACACGTACGTCTCATTTTCTCATTGGACCCATTCCAGATTGTCTTCAATGTAGCTAACCATCTTAAGAAAGCCTTACTCGATTCAAGGCAGATTCATTTATTGTGCCAGTTGTTATGATAATCCATTATGTCCTCTTTTTTGTAAGCTCATTACTGATAGGCGTGTTACATCATCATGACCGATACATGTTGAACATGCTCAAGCATCTTAGTTAATTATCTATTCCCAAAAAACTTTACTTGAACCATCGTACAAGTGTGCTTGTCTGTAATTTATAGCTATTGATGTTTTATCAGTGATCCTTAATTTAGATGCATGACATGAAATTCATACTTTGATAACAGACCCACGCTTGACTGACTACGATACATTGTTAAAGAACATTCAAGATCTTAAAGCCGGGAAGCAGGTTGAGGTTCCGATATATGATTTCAAATCCAGTTCCCGCATAGGATACAGGTTTAGTTCCTTGATCCTCAGCTCTTGAATAATTCCTTTGTTTGTGCAAGTCAAAGTATATGGAAACTACTGGGCTAACATCAAGCTTCTGTTTATTTACTGGAGATTGAGAATGATAATCTTGGATTAATATTTAATTTGTTTTCCCTGATATGTTTTTCTATGCATTGATGTTCAATTCAACTTGTCCTGATTGAGAACATGGTTGGTGATGAAAGCTCATTAGGAATACCTGATTACTAACCTTGTAAAGGTTTGAGCCATCATTGCATCAGGTTACTAGCTGGTTTAATGAGTATATATTGTTTAGCTTTCCATTTTGTAGACTCGTTTGGGCTAGAGTACGAAAGAGTTCTTTTATACTTTCTCTTTCCCGCAAAAGGTTTGATATTTGTATTCTTGGGTTCTGCTATTCCGTGTTTTTATGATCGTCTAAACTAAAAGTTTGCATATTTGCTTCATATCTGCTATACGGACACTTGTACCTTAGGATCTCATTAAGCAACATCCTGGTGGCAGGACGCTTGAAGTTCCAAGCTCCCGCATTGTGATTATCGAGGGCATCTATGCTTTAAGTGAGAAACTGCGGCCTTTATTGGATCTTCGAGTGTCTGTCACTGGGGGAGTTCATTTTGACCTTGTAAAACGGGTTTTACGGGACATTCAACGTGCGGGACAAGAGCCCGAAGAAATAATACATCAAATATCTGAGACGGTTTGTTGTCCTTGTCAGATGAGTGCACAAATGAAGTAAATTAAGTTTCCATGCTAGAGGCTCTTATATATAACCTTTCAAACAGGTGTATCCAATGTACAAGGCTTTTATTGAGCCTGATCTCCAGACTGCACATATAAAAATCATCAACAAGTTTAATCCATTTACTGGATTTCAGTGTCCTACATATATTCTCAAGGTAACATTCAGATTGTTACTTCTTATTACCCTTCTTCCAACCGCTACTTCTAAAAGGGGGGGAAAAAAAATAGAAGCCAATAAATTGTTGGAAAACAGGGAATTTTTTTTTTTTTTTTATCTTTTTTAGTTGTGTTATATATCATAAGCGTTGTGTACATATTCTTTTAGTCATCAAGGTGTCTGACGGTGGATCAAATCAAGTCTGTCCTGCCTGAAGAACATACAGAAACAAAGGAACAGACTTATGATATATATCTTCTACCACCTGGTGAGGATCCAGAGACATGCCAATCATATCTAAGGATGCGAAATAAAGATGGGAAATACAATCTTATGTTTGAGGTTTGTTCCTGTTTTACTTTCTTTCTCACGGATGGTACAAAAATAATATGGTCCAAAAGTCTGATTGCTTGAATTTTCCTTTTTTCTAGTCTAATAAGAATTTGTCATTTATTAGGTGGCAAAATGAGGCTTGTAGAGATATGCATGTGTTACTCCTGGTCAACTGAGCTGCTTAATGATTGTCGTTGACAGATGAATTATTTAGGATATGTATATTTTACTGCTTTTCCAAGTCCTGGGTCAAACTGGTTGCAGCATCATTTGAGGTAGATTATGTCAGGATGGCTTTTTTGATGTATTATATTATGTTGTAGATGTTGAGAGTCGTAAGCAATAAGCAGGGTTAGAAATTTGTGTGGAGCAGATAATGTATTTATCTATTGGCCTGTTTAATAAAAGTTCTTTTTATCTGTTTTTTCCCCATATATTTGATTTAGTTTATCAGTTTTTCTAACATTATATGTGGGATGTTCAAAATATGTTGTGAGTGGATTGACAAGTTCCATTATGTTTCTGGATCATAGGAATGGGTCACAGATCCTCCATTTGTAATATCACCCAGAATAACTTTTGAAGTTAGTGTGCGGCTTCTTGGTGGTTTGATGGCCTTGGGATACACAATAGCTGCTATACTTAAGAGAAGCAGTCATATATTCTGTGATGAGAAGGTCTGTGTGAAAATTGATTGGCTGGAACAGCTAAATCGTCA
The DNA here is from genome assembly GCA_024721245.1 of Mitragyna speciosa. Classification (NCBI taxonomy): domain Eukaryota; kingdom Viridiplantae; phylum Streptophyta; class Magnoliopsida; order Gentianales; family Rubiaceae; genus Mitragyna; species Mitragyna speciosa. The sequence continues at coordinate 21,502,800 of CM045564.1, read as the reverse complement.
ATATGTTCAGGTATTGAATCTTTCTACCCCTTATTTGTTATGGATATTGGGTATTAAGCAGAATTCTGATACTGATATTCAATTGTTTCCCTTAATTCAAGGTTTTCTTTTTACATTCCTTTGGGCATATTCCAGTAAATCAAGAAATTAGCAACATATGCTGGCTCTAGTTTGTTTATTTTATAGAGTTACCAGAACTCATGCCATATTTTTGTACTGGTAAATAGTTTGCCCGACTAGTTACCCTAAGAAAAGCCCCCTCCCAAACTCCAAAAAAGGTTCTCTCCTTCCCTACCACCAGATATTAGGCTTTCTCTGTGATGTATTTCCATAATCAATTATCGATCAACAGGTTATGTGGATTTGAATATGAAAGCTTGAAACCTAGTCAGCTATTAGGGATATCAATCATAGGCTGTGTAATCTTGAGCTATCTTCCATGTGAGGCAGGGGCCAGAAATTTCTTTACCTAAAAATTCACATGCGAATCTCTGCATAATTCTTCATTGGTTGTGTCATCTTGATATTAATTTATTTACGCAAAGTTCACATGTTAGACACACACAAGAAAAATAGTAATGTCAGTAATCACTAGCATGTCAGGAAATCAATTTAAATAATCCTTCTTGCAATTGATTCTTTGATTTCATAATTTTCTTAATGCTAACTCAACTTAATCGGTTGTTGTTAGAGCTTGGTTTATTACATCCAGTGCTGTTGACATTGTTGCTATGTTGTGCCCCTATTATCAAGCTTCTTCTTTTAGATGGATTTCTTAAGGTTTAAATTACGTCCGAAACTTTGGCTATTTCCTGTTTTCCTCCAAAAAGGTGCAAGGAAGAGATAGGGCAGTTGTAAGAAGTGTTGCGGAGCAGCTTGGTCTGGAAGGTTCATATACTCCACACACTTATATTGAACAAATACAGCTGGAAAAGCTTGTGAATGAGGTTATGGTATGATACGTGCCACCACTTTTTGGCAGTGTACACTCCTTCTTGTGGTCTAATTTATTATGTTGCAGGCATTGCCAGATGATTTGAAGACAAAGCTTAGCCTAGATGAGGATATAGTCTCCAGTCCTAAAGAAGCTCTTTCTCGAGTGTCAGCAGAAAGGGTAGCACAGAGGAATAAAAATCTTAAGAGGTTGTATATATTTATAGAAACAAAAACAATGATTACCAAATAACATTTAGAAATGTTTTCATTAAGATCTTTTAGTTTGATACTGCAGCATGTATAACAAACTACACATGTTTGACTAAAGTTACTAGTGCCTCTAGGGTAGGGGTGTCAACGGGTCGGGTTTGGGCTAGAATTGAATGGTCTGGACCCAGACCTGTTTGGGTGTTATTGTTCCGGACCCGAACCCTGGAGCCGACGGGTCTTGCATGTAGTTTTCGAGATCCAGGTCCGGATCTTGAAAATATAAAATATTTTTATGTATTTTACAATTATTATTTATTAGGTATTGAGTATTAGAAGTATAAAATACGTATGTATATATATATTATAATTGTTATTTATTGCGTATTATGTATTAAAAGTATAAAATACGTATATATAATTTATAATTATTATTATATAAACGGGTCCGGGTCAAAATATAACATTCCGGATTCGACCCGTTTTGTATAAATAAAAAAGGGGTCCAAGTCCAGGTCAACGGAATTTGATTTCTACCCAGACCCGGAAAAAATCAACGGGTCCGGGTCGGGTCTAGGTCTAGACCTAGACCGTTGACAGCCCTACTGTAGGGTGTTTTCAGTTGAGATGTCTGAATACAGATATAAGCAATCCTAGAAGAAGTACAACATCTTTGTATTTACATTATTATTATGTTCAAAGATTAAAATTGCTTACATTCGTTAATTTTAGATTCTACACTTCCTTTTGCAAACAAGTTTGCTCTTTCATGATTCAGAAACTCAGAATCACATGCATATTGGTGTTTTTTTTTTTTTGGGCTGCCGGGGGGGGGGGGGGGGGGAGGGGTTGGGGAGTGGGTTTGTAGAGTGTCTGGAATTGATAAATATTGTTGGCTTCCTACTGACGCTCCCTGAACCTTCAATGGGGAATTGTCTTTATTGCCATTTTCCAGCCTACATGTCTTTATGTGCTGTTGAGTTTCCTCTCTCTCTCTCTCTCTCTCTCTGCATTTTATGCTAATATATACCTGTTGATATGTAAGAATGAATTTCTGATTCATTTTGTTTTTTTCAGGGGGATTTCGCATTCTTATTCAACACACAGGGATAAAACTTTCTCTAAGCTCAATGGATTTTCCTCCCGTATCCAAAGATTTGATGAAAGAACAACAGATTCATTGACTCCATCAGCTAACCAGGTGAATTCATGCATGTTTATAGATTCAAAAGCACTAGTTAACTGCGCTTGTGGTTAGCAGTGGATTCCAATGACTTCTATGCATTTCTTGTATCACATTCTTTTCTCTGTGTTTTGTCAGTTTTTATTTGTCTTTTTCTTCTCATCAAATAGGGAGCTATCATGCAGCTATCAGAACAAATATCTACTTTAAATACTCGGATGGATGATTTCACATCTAGGATTGAAGAACTCAACTCCAAGTTACCCAGCAAACGATCTTCTCCTCACTCGCAAAATTTGGCTTCGCAAGTTGAAGCTTGCAATGGGTCTGTTCCAACTTCTCACTTCATATCTGGTTTAGAGAATGGGTCGTTGACTGGAGGGATAATGCCAAGTTCCTCATCTTCCTCCCTTCTAGCAAAGGATGCTCCACTGCTGGAAGAGGTGTGCTAACAGGTTTCATCAACTTTTACCATGTGTTTTGCCATATCAATAGATAGCTTGTCCATTATGGTTTTATAATTACTAATCTTAGAGCTTGTCCATTATGCTGTTCTTTTACTATATATCTAAATGTCTAAGAAAAATATCGTCACTGTATTCTTCATTAGGTGTTCACTAATCCTACATATGACATTTCTTTTACTTGCCTACTAGACCTGTTAACCTTGATTAACTTTCTTTTTTTTTTTTTTTTTTATCATCATCATCATACTATCTGCCAGATAACCAACCTTGCTAGGGGGCAGCGCCAAATCATGCATCAATTGGACAGCCTTAGCAATCTTCTTCGGGAGAACTTGGAAGAAAGATGCAATCCTCCCAAAATAAGCAAAAATAGTGAAATGGTGTACGTTGACTCCATTGGAGTTTCTCTCATTATGACATTAGCCATAGGTGGTTTGGGGATCTTGTTCTTTAAGGGTTTCTCACCCCAAAATTGATTCCTCCTGCAATATTGGTTCATGCAGATCTTAACATACAATTCTTTAGCTATGGTCTTTCTTTTTATAATCTTTTGGGGTTAAAAGATCCAGTCCCACCAGAGAGTTTTGCAATAGTGCCTTCTGATAGGGAATGAAGACTCTCAGAGATCACACTGATCTGTAGCTTGAGATTTTGAAAGCAATGAATGCTTTCAAAACTCTCATTGAGTGCATTACAGAAGGGTGTGTTCTGCAATTTTGTTGCTTTGTGGGGTTCTTTTGTAATAGAGCATTACTCTTAACCATTCTACCAGATCAATACAAGATAGAAATTTTAACCTTGTATTTGTTGTGATGGTCAGAGTTTAAAAGTCAACTTAATGGCCGAGTTGACTTAACGTTTCCTCTTCACATTCTGTCAGAGACATCAAGCGAACTTAGAATAGAATCAACAACAATAAAGTATTAACAAATAATTAGTTCATACATAGTTAGGAGCCCCCAAAAGCAAGAACTGTTCATTTCTGCATGCACATGGCTAATAGCCAATAGCATGCCTATGGGACTAGTTGAAATTTTATCGAGACATAATCATACAAGCATACACATACTTCAGTACTCTGAACTTTGTATAATGCAAAGAAGAACTTCAGAAACATGACTAATAGCCGATAGCTTGCCTGTGGGACTAGTTGAAATTTTATCGAGACATAATCATGCAAGCATACACATACTTCAGTACTCTGAACTTTGTATAATGCAAAGAAGAACTTCAGAAACATGCAAATGAACCCGGATGGTATGCTATTAAAATATGAATATGATAATGCATTGACAATATCAGTGCATATTGTCGTTATCAAACTGTTCCGTAGCAACTTGCAAATGTTAGAATTTCTAAAATTTGGTCAGTTACTTGTTGAAGATGACTTATCGTTAGCTGACTGCAAAATGCTTCATTTATGCTACAACCGTTCTGCATTACATCTGAAAGTTGTCTATGAACAAGTAACCAGCTGAGCTTCTCAGCTGGGCAGCAGGACATTGCTGTCAAGGTTGAGGTCCGGTTCAAATCTCGGTATTGGCAATTTAGGAGTTTGTGTGCGATAATTTTATGGGCATGTAGGTGATCGTGTCAGTTACTGTAGGATATGAGAATTAGTCTCAAAAGTCGGAGGTCTCTCCATGTGTGTCAAAAATATTTGATGTAGCGAGTGTTGTAATTATTGTATTTCTACAAATAAGTAATGTTTACCTTATTTTGTAGGGATAATTTCACATACTTCCCTTCAGGTTTATGACAATTTCACTGACCTCCCTTCACATTTTAAAAATAACACTTACCTCCCCTCATTTCATTTTTGGTTTAACAATTTCAGCCCAAGACATTTAATTTGACTTAAAAATTTGATTCTAAAGCAAAAGTAATATTTTCTTTCCTACTTGACCCTTCTTATGGCCCACAACAAAAGTTTTAATAAAAAATCTTTCATTTATCAAATTTTTATAGCAACAATGGTATTAAGAACTCTTTCTTCAGGAGGGCATTTATGCCAAATCACCTATTTTGATGGTGACTATAGGTCCCACAGCTCCGTAAAGAAGGTAAGTGTTATTTTTAAAATGTGAAAGGAGGTCAGTGAAATTGTCATAAACTTGGAGGGAGGTATGTGAAATTATTCCTATTTTGTATGTGTCAAAAACAAATATTGTAATATTTTGTACTTCTATAAATAAACAAAGTTTACGTTAACAAAATTCCCTTGTCCTAATAAAAAATTTCCAAGTTGATTTCTAAAATCTTCCTCATATATTTGACGTAACAAATATTGTAATCATTGTATATTGTAATCATTGTAATTTTATAAGTAAGCAAAGTTCACATTAACAAAGGTCTCTGTTGTAATAAAATTTTTTCTAGTTATGCGAAACTTTGTTTAGTATGTGTTTTTTTTTTTTTGGGAATTTTGTAAAGAATAATATTGTAGCATTTTTTTAATTTAATGTAAAGTATGTGAAGTAAAAATGTAATTGGAAAAAAGATAAGATAATTGGAAACAGCTTTGAAGAAATATTACAAAATAATTTTTCAAAAAACTAGTATTCACACAGGTATTTGTCTAATGGGCTTAAAAAATTTTCAATCATTACACAATTTTAGTTGCAAAACACATTTCTCTAAATCCATTACATAATGATCAAATTGACATTAATATAACTGTAAAAATCATGATACAAATTTCTAGGAAATTGTAATTGACAAAAAAGTTTTTAAGTAAATTTATGATATCATGGGAGAGAAGGAGAGACAGGTGAAATAATAGTCATGAGTTTTACCTAAAAAAAAAAAATCAACATAACTACAAATAACATAATCCATTATTATTAACATAAAATGAAATGCAATAAATTAATAAGAAAATGCTAATTTGATTAGTAATAGAGTCAAAACGGCCTCGTTTTGATAATCAAACGAATTAAATATCCCTCGGTATTATTGGGAACAAGTCTCCCTTATAATAATTACAGAATTACCACTGAACTCTCCCAATAAACAAATAATCTGCTCCCCAACCAGTTTCCCGGGAAGCCGGAAGAATTGGAGCCCCGGCGGCTAGATCCGGCGACCGTCCGGCGAAAAGGTATGAAACCCTTTTGAGAAACCTTCTTATTTCTTAATTTAGTACTGTTAAAAGACACACTCAAACACACAGAACACACATAGTTTCTTCTGAATTCCCGATAGCCTTCAAATGAAATGAATTGCTTGACGAATCTTGTATTGTTTCTTCTTAGCTATGATTTGGAACAGATTGCATGCATTCTTTGCTTAATCCAAAGTTCGATCAACTTGCGTAATTTGGAGATTTGGGTAAGCTAAGGATGGTTATTAGGGCTGTTCAAAAAAACCCGAAAAACTGAAAAATCGAAAAAATCGATCCGTCTCGTACCGAAAAAAGGGTAACTGAACCGGTTTTTTGTGGCGGGGCGGTTTGCGGGGCGGGTTATATTTTAATCGGGGCGGTTCGCGGTTTTCATTTTTGCGAACCGGCGGGTAACCGAACCGAACCGAAATGGGGATAGTTATGTAATTTCACATGTTACTTATGTAATTTCATATATTAGTTTGGGTGTTCATTTGGCTATTTGTTGAATATTTATGTTTTTACATTGATTGAAATAAGAAGATGAAGATTGAAAGACTAAGTGATTATTTTCTTGTTTATATAGTTTTTGGTTATTTGTTAAATATTTATGTTTTTATGTTGATTGAAATGAAAAGATGAAATTTGAAAGACTAAGTGATTATTTTCTTATTTATTTAATTTTTGTTTTTTTGAAGATTAAGGTTTTGGATGTAATTTAACTTGAAGATATTAATGTTTGTATTATTAGTGATTTATAATATTTTGTAATTTTTCTTGTTTATTTTTTTAAAAATATAGGTAAATTATTATGGATCGGGTCGAGTACCCGTCCTATCCGAACCAGTTTTGCGGGTAACCAGAAGGCCGGGTATCCACTACATGTGGACCGATTTACGGTTCGAATTTTTACCGAACCGCAAAGACCGGTTCGATTCACATTTTTTGTCCATAAATCGGGTACCCGGTCCATGAACACCCCTAATGGTTATTGTATGGCACCATCTATGTATAATAGGCAGTTGCGAGCAAATAACTTCACATTTATTTTATTCTCTCCATACTAGGCCCGTTCGATCATAAATACTGATGCTAAAATCGTGGACTATCTGGTGGAACCAGGTCACATGAGACAAAAGTATGAATGCACTTCAGACTGATAAGATGATTACTTTCCGGGGTTCGACACCAGAGCTGCTTTTTGTTAAGCTTCTGCTAGCCATTTGCCCATCAATTGAGATAATGCATATTCAGGAGGGAAAAAAAAAAATCACGATCCATTTCAAAGTGTCGTGAGCATTGCCTAAAGCAGAAATGATTTTCCAACCAGGGCTCCTAAATTAGGAAGTCTTATATGTGTGTGTTGGTGGATTATTACTTGATCGACTATGATTCGTTTCCTTATATTTTCTAATGTTCTTCTGTTACTTACCAGAAAGCTAGTATCCTGCCCTCCTTATTTTATTGTTGTTGCTAGTTTTTTCTTGCTCTCTCCCTCGAGGCTCAAATTCTTCTACGTATCTGAGGATTAAGTTTGATATCAAACAGTTGCAGAGCTAGGAAGATGGAAAAAAAAATGCATAGTATTGGAAAATTATAGACGTTGTATTCTGCTATGTATTTATCGTGTGTATATAATGCATTGTCAGTGTGTACATATACTGCTTGTGTCATTACAAGTAAAGTATTGGAAGAACTGTGATCATTAGGCACAAATCATGCAAGTAATAATGTACAAGAAACAAAAAGTTGAAATAAGTCAACATAATGCACATTATGGTAGATTTGGACTTAAGAAAAAAAAAATTAAAAGACTTGATGCCGCTCTTACGAGCATCATCTAAAGAAAAAACCATTTTCAATCCAGGGTTCATTAGAATTCTTTTGAATGGATTTTTATTGACTATGGTTTCTTCATTGCATGTATTATTTGATGATATTCTTGCCATGACAAGGCAATTTGTATTCCCCCCATCTCCCAACGCAATATGGTATTGTTGCTTCGGGACAGTCCTGCTTAGTATTTGGTTTCATTTGGCTGAAATCTTCTAAAAACTATTGTAATTCCGCTCATCAAGGATGTTGATTTTGAATGTTAAAATGAGTCATTCTTATATGTCAATGCCAAGTCCAATACAATACGTACCAAATAGATTCATACTTATTTTTTATAATATAAATTCAATTTTTTTCTTCTCAAAACAGTTTCAAAAAAAAAATATTTATTCGACATGTGATTTCTCTATAGCATTAGCTTCAGGTGACATTGACATAATATTAAAGGGCCTTGCGGTCAATTTGATGCGCCTGGCCTCTTGGTCTTAGACTCTTATTAAGATATGCGGCTTAGTATTTCAAGAGGCCCACTAAGTTTTTTTATTTGTCCACAGAGGCCCACTAAATATCAGTAGCGATTTCCAGTTGGTCTGGTAAGAAAGATGGTGCTAATGCCGAAATGCAGCACAAAAATAAGGATAAAATTGTAACTCCAAATAAGACTTTGCAATTTGAAGGTGCATATATTCTATTTCTATTTTTTAAATTGTTTTAGCTTATTTTGTCTCATTGTAATAACAAATTTTCTTTCTGCTTTTTTTGGTACCTTCTTGTGCATAATTGACTCACATATTTTTGCTCGTCTTTTTTTTTCTACTTTTATTGGTACCTACTTAGACAGGAAATTTTTATATATATTAGATCTACGATATTACCTATGGGTTTTATGATTTAAAAAAATATTACATAAGTATAATAATATATATTGATATAAATAAATAATATAAAAATATTTATATAACTTTAAGTTACCAGGTCTAGGTCCGTGGACTAGGCAAGTAGTCTATAATTGACTCACACTGATGACTGATCTTAGCGGGGAAGTAACCCTATCACACCCCGTGCTTAGGTGTAACACGCTGCGTATTAGACTCCACTCAATACTGCAAGGCTATCAAATACTCAAAGCGAATCTAAATCACAGTTAATATAAATTTGGGCAAACTTCAAATCACTTCGAATAATCCTCAAAATAAAAACATATAACATCCATTGGAATTATTAAATTTCTCTTAGGTAAAATAAAAAAACATAAAACATAAATTAAAGTTACTATTCTTGACCTTACCAACTAAATAATTTTCAAAAAAAATAAAGTCCTCTATTGATAAGCCAATTGCTCGACTTGTCTACCCCGACCTATAGGCACCTGCAAAAACAAATAGTATAATGGAGTGAGCAATCAATTTGCTCAGTAAGCAATTTCGTTCCTTCCTTACCAGTTTGGACAGTTACATATATATACATATACATATAGTACATGCGTTCATTCGACCACATATTATCCATATTCACACATCATAATAATATATAATTACATAACAAGATCGTGGCATATCAAAGAAACTATAATCAAAACATACATGATCATACATAAGTAGGCTCAGATATTTCAAAGTAAGAACCAGTGGTACTAGATATCTAGCCTAACTTTTTCCCAGTTAGGAGGTCCAGAAGACGTACATATATCTTGACTACACACCGTCAAGGAGGTATATCGAGAACTAGTTCTCTCTGGTATACAAAGAATAATCAGAGCCTATATCAAACATTCACGCATTGCACACATACATGCATATACATATAAGTAGTCAAATTGCCACAATATATAAAAAAATTTACACACATATCACCTGTCCATTCTGAATTTCATATTATAAAAATATTCATCAAAGGAAGAAATAAATATATACAAATAATTCTTTTTAAAACAATAAGAAAGGTTAGGAACTACTTACCGTAAAGTCGCACACCAAATGCACTAACTTAAATAATCTTGATCCCAAAGATATTCGCCATCTATTGACCAAAAAAAAAAATAGAATTTACTTAATATCTAAACTACTAAGAAAGTCTTAAGAATACTAAAGAAATAATTCCATAACTTCCAAATTAATTTAGAACATACTATGACCCAAAATAGCAGATTCTATAACACCCAAAATACCCGCAAATAATCAATAATAGACTGTTAAACAACTATAGCAAAAAAAACCTGCAATATCCAAAACTCCTAATAACCCTTATTGAATGGCTATGGCCTACTAGTACACAAACAAATAACACTGGTACCTATGAACGACAAAGACACAGATGATCCCATGTTCCAATTTTATACTATTAATATTATACTTCTTTTCTTCTGGCCCACCTTAGTCCACCAACGTTTGCAATTGAATTTCCAAATTTGAGGCTTCCAATGGCTTCCTACGAATCTGATTCCAATTGGTGTGGGAAAACAATTGTTTTTAATTGCTTGGGAAGTCAAAGTCTTCCAGATTCTTTCCAAGTCTCCAACCAATGGCCACGGCTTTAACAACCTCTATCTTCTCTTTTTTTTTCTTTTTTTTTCACCAAAGCAATCAAATAACTGCAGGAAAACCATGTGCAGAGTCAATATTCAAGTAATCCCTCGGCTAGTAATATTTTTTTTTTCCATCAAAGCCTATTACAATCCTTTCAAACAACCACAGTTCTATTCCAATATCAAATTCTTTAATTCAGTGCCATACGAATCGAAAGCCACAGCCCCCTCCCCCTTTTTTTTTTTCAAAGCAAGGTTAACAAGTGGTCGACGCAGAACCAATCTATCAAACTTGTCAATCCATAAACACTTCTAATTAAATTTCTAAAAAGAATAAAATACAATAATCAATCTCCCAAAATTTCTAAATCTCAAGATTCTACAAACTAATCTTGATTAAATCAACTGTTAAAACCTGAAAATAAGAATTACACTTACCTTGACTATCGTGGGGATCATGAGAATAATCTTCGATCTCTGGATCTGCAAGGTCTCCAACTACTTCTTGCCCTAGACCTTGGATAATTACAGACAATCAGTTTGGGGGAAAAAATATAAGTAACGCTCGTTTCTTCTGAAGAAAAGAAATAGGTTATTTTATATTTAATATTTTGTTTTATTATTCTATTATTATTACCGTTACTACTATTATTATAACTATAATTATTATTAAAGTCCCTCAAACTCTCAAAAGCTCTACAATAGCCCAAAATAATATTTTCAAAATTTTCAATTGAACCCATAATTAGGCATGGGTATTTCAAACCCACTCCTAAAACAACCAATTTCTCCCTATAAACAGTAGCCCGACTTTTGATCTAAGGTTTCTTAGTCTGCAACTGAATGGCCAGGTAATCTTGATTCAGTTTAATCTTCATCTGTTACAATTTATGCCTCTCCTATCATCTGGGCTTTTGAAAAAAGTCTTGAGTCAAAATTTCTATCATTTTTCTTTGGTTTCTGATCTTGGAGAAATGAGTAGAATCTATCTCTGTCTTGTTTCCCTACGCATGTTTTGGTCAGATATTAATCTTGTATAGTTCTTTTAACTTGTTATTTGGGATGGAGGTTCGTGTGTGTGTTTTTCCCTTTTTTAGGCTGAAACTGAAATCAGAAATGTTACTGTGACTGCTTACTTTGCCTAGTGTACGCATTCATTTTGAACTAGCGTACTTGTGCTGTGCTCAGGATTTCTGTACCCGAACCCGAGCAAAATAGATCGCAAGCCACCATATAGAAGGAGAACTTGCAATAACAAGACTCGAACTCTTTACTCCGTGAGAGCACTTACTAGTGTATAAGTTTCCAATCTGCTCTTGACTACTATGGTGAATAAATTCTATTCTCGACTTTAGAGGATTATTTTTAGTGATAGTATTTATGGCTCTCTTGCAAAAAACAATATATAATTAGTGGCCACCATAATGCTGTAATTGAACCTAACAGAGTTCAAATGTGGCTTGATGGGATGATTTTGACTACCAAATTTTAGTTGGGCTCAAATTCATGTGAAAAGCTTGAGACTTCATGGGATAAGCTGACTGAAGGTCTCTTATTTAGGAATTATTACTTCTACTTACTGCATTATCTGCAGTTGATACTGATAATTTATTCAGGTCATGTTGCCATATTCTTTAACTTGGATTGAAGCAGTTCTTTAGAAATTAAACTAAAAATCACATTTAGGAAGAAATGAAGAGTTTGTTACTAGAAATGTATCTCATGCTATTTCTTTTTGTATGGTTCCATCATCAGAATCATGGCTACAGAAAGTAATGGAAGGACAGCTGAGGAAGGCGTTGACATAGACAGACTTTCGAGCCTTCCTAAAAATGTTATAGATCACATCCTAGATTGCATGCCCATCCGTGATGCAGCAAGAACAAGTATTTTGTCAAGCAAATGGAGGTATGCTTTGGCCGAATATCCTCATCTTGTGCTTAATAAGCAATTTTCCAAAGAGATAGCACGAAATAGATCGCCCAATCAGTTCAACAATGACTATATACATACAGTCAATAGAATACTCTTACAACACTTTAGACCTATCCTCAAATTTGTTCTTGAACTTCCAGAAATACATTCAATGAGATTTATTGATGTTGACCAGTGGATGCTGTTCCTATCAAGGAAGGGTGTTAAGGAACTCACTCTTGATAACTTGAGTCCCAGTCACTACAAAATACCTTCATATATTTTCTCTTCTCCTAAACTCACATACTTAAACATGAGTAGGTGTATTGTCAAAGCACCAACTGCCTTTGGAGGCTTCAGTAAGCTCACTCGCCTCATTCTAAAAGAAATCACCTTTGGATCATTTGTCCTGCAGATGCCCCAACTTGCTGGTTTAATTATGCAGAATTGCACTGGCGTCCATCTTTTAAATGTATGTGCTCCTTTGCTACACAAGTTAACTCTTTATGACAATGATGATCCTGGATTGAGCCATTTTATGATCTGCAAAAGACTGGCATATGCATATCTTGCACTGCCAAATGGAGTTCAACATCATAGACAGGGTGAAAGAATCAGTTTAACAGAGCTTTTTGGCTGCTAGAATATTCTCTCGAATGCTTATTTGGATGGACGGTTTCTCAAGGTGAGCTGTTATATTAGTTTCTTTACGTGTCTAATTGTGCTAGATAAAGAACTTTAGGTGATGTCTTCTTTCTTTTGTGGTTTGCTTCAAAGTATTTGGCTGCAGGCACTGTTCCTGATAGACTTCCAACCACAATGAACTGCTTGAGACAACTTATATTGTTTCGAATTAGCTTTGATTTGGATCAGACAGCTTGCATTCTTTGCTTACTTCAAAGTATCCTGTGCTTACAAAAGTTTGAGATTTGGGTAATGGCCTCGAATCGATTTGGTGTATTTATAAAAAAGCTGCCAAGTAAATTGATATTCCATTCTGTCCCTTGTAGGTAGTGGACTCAGTTGCGGACAACAATGTGGAAGTTCTTAATTATTTGGAAGAGCCAAGTCGGATGAGCCAAACAATTGATGGGCTTCAAACCATGACGATAAGATATTTCAAGGGTTCAAAACCTGAAGTGCTCTTTGTAAAGCTCATACTGGCCTGTTCCCTTTCCCTTGAAAGAGTGTCTATTGGAGAGGACGAAAAGCTTTTTCCAAATGAGCGACTGAGGATAGCAAAGGAGTTGATGCGCTTCTCACGTGCATCCCCAAAAGCAGAGATGATATTCCAACCTTTGATGGTAACATACATTTAGAATATTTTTTGCCTTTTTCGAGGGGTTGATTGGTGTTGGTGATCTATTTTGCCCTAAAAAATATCCATTAGATTTCTCTTATTTTGGTCTCTCTAAGATGGGTCCTTTTTTTCTCTTTCTGTGGATGTTAGTCCTTCAACCTGTTTCTATGTATAATCTCCCAAGTCTCTGTCTTTGTTTCTATGTACAGTTCTATTTTTACCTTAAGCTCTCAAGACTTGTACTGGCAAATTTGCTGCTTGTAGTGACAGACCTACTACCATTTTATGCGCCTGCCTTGGCCTTTCTATCTCTGCTTGCGTGGTTGTAGGCTAGGGTAGTTTCCCCTGAGAAGCTATTCTTTAGTCTTTTCTGTTTGAAATCTGTTTCGCTGGTTGGGTTACTTCCCAACCTAAATTTCTTGAAATTAAGTGGGTATTTTGGCTTTTGGACAGGCCTAAAACTGCCCAAAAAGAAGGAGAAACTATATTTTCTGTAGTAGGGCAAAAGGAAAGTGATGATTAGATGAGAAATCTTTTTGGTAAATATAACATCCTGCATGGATAAAGTATAATCCAAAAACTAAACATAATCGAAAAAAAGTCAGAAATTTACTCCTCCATATCGTTCAAACAGGTGGAAGGTGGAAGGAAGAAGGAAGGCAAATGTCGATCTAATTTCAGGCCGCTTCAAAGTCTTATTAAATTAGGAAGGTTCATAAAAACAGCATTATTATTTTATTTTGATTAAAAAGAGGCTATTATTTTGTAAATAATCCTGTACTAGAGCCTTCTACCCTTTTAATTCCACAAAAACCTCAAACCAAATTTTAGGACGGACTTTAAATGTCAACTGATAAAAAGAAAATAAAAAGAAAAAGAAAGAAAAGGACAAAATACTTTAAATCACGGGAATGATATATAGCTTTTAAAATTATGCATTATGTGTTTTATCTAAAAAAAAAAAAAGGTATTTTACCCTAGGAAAGGGAGAAAATATTTAGATGGACTCAGTTTACGAAATAGTTTCGTGAATTTCTTAATCCAAAAATTACCACGTCATTCATAGCTCACCGCATAGATGTGTTAGCAACATCTGGACTAAAAGATCCACGAATCTATTCTGTGAATCGAGCCCATCTAAGTATTTCTTTAGGAAAGGAAAAAGAAAGAAGTAATTATGAAAAAAGAAAGAAAAAAACTAAATGATAAACAAGAAAAGGTTTGATCCGTAATCGCTTAAATTAACATCAAAACTCAATAGTTGACCCGACTGATCCATGGGAAATATTTACATGCACCCGATCCATGAGTGGAGCCGTGTACCCTGTGATTTAAAATTAACTACATCAGTCATGCTCTACACATGACCTACGCCACCCGTGTACCCTGTGATTCAAAATTAACCACATCAATCATGCCCTACACATGACCTACGCCATAGCCTACCAAGATTCCACCACATAACTGACGTGAGTAATTTTAAACTACAGTATCCACGGATTCCCCTCATGGACGGGGTTTATGTAAATATTTTCCCTGATCCATGGGTCATAAGAGACTCCACTTTTTTCCCCAACTTCACACGCATATCTCGCTGGAATTCTTGAAATTGGCATTCTTAATTCTCATTCGAGTAAGTTCTACTTGCCAACTTTTCCTCAATTGTTCTATTCTTTCCCATGTTATTTTTTCATTTATTCGATATCTGTGAGGAATATATGCTTATTTGCGTGGTGTTTCTGCTCTTACTTCTGTCCCTCCAGTGTGTGTTTCTCTCTGCGTGTGAATTTGTGTTTTGTGGGCTCATTTTTCTTGGTTTATATGATGAATTGATAGAAATAACAAAAAGGGTTCCTGAATTTGGGTGCGAATTTATCCATAGGAACAAGTAAAATCACGAGTTGGAAGAAAATGAGAAGCTTTGTGCATGCAAGGTGCAATTCAATCCAATTACCACGACATTGTTGGAAAATGTTAAAAGGGACAGAATAATTGTGGATAGGAGCTATTGGTCTGAGTATTAGGCATGATAATTGTTGTCGTATGCATAGACTTGGCATTTTGGTGTGACGAGATTTGATCTTTTATAAATAAAGTAGGAATCTTGGATAATCCTATGATTAATATCTTTCTGGTGGTTTCAAAGTGCCACTAGAAGCTGTTCTCTGTTTCGTAAGAGTAGAGGAATTTTACGAATGTTATCCTGAAATGGTAATCTGCAGGGTGTTTTATCTGTTTATCACATGAAATTATCAGAAAAATGATCCTCTGGATAGGAAAATACTACTGGTGTACCTTTTTTTTTGTATTTTTTGTATAGTTGGGCGAATGATGTATAGTGTCTTTATAGAAGCACGTAATTCTTGTTCAAATTAGGGGGCGAAAAGAAAGCTTTACCTTTTTTCCTAACAAGGTCAGAATTAATATATGAGAAATCGGTAGCAAGATGTTAAATATGACTAATGCTAATTTTCATTAGCATATAGTTGAGAGTTTCAATTCTAAGAGGGCTAGTTTGTTTTAAATATTTGTTCTATTTCGTCAGGTGGGTCCTGCCTTCGGTATCCTAAAATTAGGAATATGGGATAATAATAAAAAAAATTAATATGGAGGTTTTCTCTGATAAAATGTTGCACAGATTTAGTGCTTATTATTCTGTGGGCATGCCTGGCATTAACATGCTAACCTGCTCATCTAGCGGCCTTCTGTTGGCCTCCTTGTATATGAAGTAGAAAATTTTAGTGAATGCTTTCTTATGGTACAAAAATTGTGTGCATGGCCTATCATAGAAAACCCTTTAGCTTTAGGGACTTAACTGCATTCTCAATCAGCATGCTGCTTGCTTGCTTCAGCTCCATAATGTTTTAAGCTCATAGCATTAAACACTAAGTTATGCCATGTATTTCTTGTAAACACTATGTTGATAATTCCGAGTTAGGCCATGTATTTCTTGTAAACACTATGCTGATAATTCCAGTCACTGCAATAGCATCGAACTGGATAATCACATGAAACACCTTATCATTCTCGGAATCTCAAGGCCACTTTGAGAAATTACGTTCTAGATGCAGTTTTGTTACATAGTTTTCCTGGCTATGGTATGTTTTTAAGAATTTATAGATGTTTTGTTATATGGTTTTTTCTACCATTGTTCAGAAAGATCGATGTGGTAACTTTGGTTAATTATATTGTATTATAATGAGGATTAAATGACTATCTTGTTAGTTGCTTTCTGAAGATTTATAAACTTCAGCAGGTGACAGGATGTGTTTGTAGTTTAATTCCTTCATAACTCTTCCTAGAAAGGTTGTGCATAAGTTGGAGACCGAAACTTTTAGATATCCTTTGCTCCCTTCTGGTGCATTTAACGTCACTTTAGCTTTAGGGAAACTAAAATTGCTACAATGACAAATCAATTTATTTTTGACGAAATCAGCTTGCAAATAACCTGTCTCTGACCTGCAGATTTATCCTCAATGAAGTTTTGGGTTAATTTTTTTTTTTTTTTTTTAAGACTTTGCTTTGAACATGCTAATTAACTGTTTCAATGCTTTTTATCTTACTAAAAATTAATAATTGACGTTTGTAATTTATAATTTATTTGAATGGTATCTTCTTCCAAAGGACTACATTACGTGAATACTGCTTATCAACATGACAAGAAGAAATTTAATATATTACTCCAAAGGATAAGTTTCCACAAATGAAGTGACATATGCACACGCATTCTTTTTTTTCTCCCCCACAATTGCTGTCTAGTTGATTCAGTGCTGCAGATAGATAGTCATGATAAAGTGTTGCACTCACTAGTTTCGTAACTTTGTACCAGGAGATGAAATGGAAATTGCTGAGAGGTGGCTGGAGAACTAAACTTTCTTTTGACCTGTTTTCAGCAGTTGATTGGTGACTTGGAGTGGACCTTTATAACTTTTGTTCATCAGGAATAGTAAATATTTCTGTTTATTAAAAATGCATATACCTAAGAAGCCTCGTCATGGTAAACAGCCTCGTCATGGCAAACAAACCCCACTGGATAGGATTAGTGATCTTCCTAGCAGTATCATAGAAAGCATCTTAATATGTTTGCCAACACGAGATGCTGTAAGGACTAGTATTCTGTCAAAGAAATGGAGGTATAAGTGGACCACAGTCCCACAGTTAGTACTTGATGATACAATCTGGGATGCATCAGCACAAGATCAAACATCACCCAAAAGAAAGTTTGTAAATATTCTCTATCAGATCCTATCCCTTCGCCAAGGACCCATATTCAAATTTGTCCTTTCCATAACTGGACTAGAAAGTTGTCCTGAAATTGATAACTTGATAGTTCTTCTGTCAAGGAGTGGCATTAAAAATTTTACTCTTAAACTTTGGCTGGGTGAACACTACAAGATGCCCTCATCCTTTTTCTCATGTCAGGAGCTCAAAGAATTGAACCTTTGGTCCTGTTTGATTTGTCTGCCCATTGGTTTCAATGGGTTTAGTCAGCTGATTAGCCTGAAGCTGCATCAAGTTGATGTTGCATCTAAAGTACTTGGAATTTTAATCTCCCATTGCCCACTACTAGAGCAATTGAAGCTAGAAATGTCAGAAGACTTGAATCACCTTGAGATCTTTGCTCCTAAGTTAAAATCATTCATTGTTAAAAGCCCTATAAAATCTATCTTTTTCAAGAACACCCCAGTTCTGGCCATGGTTTCACTTGTTTTAATTAAGCCAGAAACACATGAGGATTTCCCCAAGGGAGGTAAAGGCATTAGTGAGCATTTTCGTCGCCTTCCCAGTCTTGAAAGTATATATTTGGACTATTATTTCATCAAGGTAAAAGCTGCTTCATTGGTTTTTGTTTCATGCTTTAGTGAGGTAAATCATATTTTCTCCGTCCTACATTTGGCTTTTGTTTAAGTCTTTTGCTGCAGGTGGGATTCCTACAAGGCTTAGAACTGCTCTAGTTCACCTTAAAGTTCTTAAACTCACCTCCATATCCTTGGAGGTGGCAGATGAGATTTCATTTGTTCTTTGCTTGCTTAGAAGCTCTCCCAACTTACAAGAGATGAAGATTGTGGTGAGCAAATGAAGTTTTGAAGGCTATTTTAGTCCATACTTTCAAAATCTGGAGTTGTAAATGGTCTTTTGCCCGCTTTTTAACTAGGTGGAAAATGAAGGCGTTGACCCCATTTTAGAGTTTCTGAATGTGCTGGACTATTCGGATGTCACCTTAAATCAACTTCGGGAAGTGAAACTGCAATACATTACTGGAACCAGATCTGAGATGGAGTTCATTAAGCTTTTAGTGGAAAAGTCACCAATCTTGGAGAAAATGATAATACAGCCCATTAAAGACGAAGATGATGAATACAATACAACTGAGAATGACATCCTGAAAGAGCTGAATACTTATAAGCGAGCTTCATGTAATGCACAAGTCATTTACGAAGATCCAATTGATGATTAATGCAAGGGAGGCTGAGGAAAAGAGGGTTTGGTTTTTTGGGTTGGGTTTTGGTTATCGTTGTCGGAGGGATGGGGGTGGGGGGCTGGTTATGTCTTCACAAGAACCATACATGTTAAGAGAAGTTTCATTCTGGTGTATATTTTTGTGGATATCCCCAAGGTAGATGTATGGAATTCGCCTTTTTGATAGTTTAAAAGCGCTTGACATAGCAAAGGATAAAGTGAACGAGTTTGATTTTGTATCCAAACTTCTTTTTCCTTTTATATGGAAGTTCCGGTTCAGTTTTATCTGTAGGTGGAATTCGAGCAAGGATTTCAACTGTAATCATTGACCTTAAATTTTTAAGCTATACTGCTTGTCCTGGAATGTGTGGGAAGAGATTGAAAAATTTTCTTTGTTTACCAAGAACCTTTCGTAACTCAGAAGAGGATTGAGGGGAGGGATGGGGTTGGAAGGAGTTCTTTTATACCAAGTTACTCATGGCCTCATGCAGGTATTAGTATTTTCATCCAATGTATTAAAGTTTTGATTTTTTTGAAATGGTCGTTTGCATTTGGCCTTGTTAAGATAGAAAAAGATGATATAATGAACCATTTTCATGTTATATCCAAACTTTCCTGTTTTGGCCTATTATATAACGTAGAATTTGACATCAGAAATTGAGATTGGCTTTCAAATTGAATTCGTAATACAAATTGTGTCACGTAAGATTTAATCATTAAAGTGATGACTATGTTACGAAATGTTTTTATTTTTTTACTTTAAACTCAACGTCCATACCCAAATAAGAATAAAAATGAAACAGAAACTACTTGGTATTAATTTTTTGAGCCCCCATTATACTCTTTAATCTACAAAGAAAAAGAATGGAGCAAAAATTACATAGCTACTATTTTTCGAGACCCCATTGTAGTCTTTAGTCTAGAAGAGTCGTAATTTTCTCATTTTATTTAAAAATCCTATGTCCTAATCATGGAGTTATACAATGTGTACAAAAATGAAGTCTTATCATTTTTTTTTTTTGCTTCATTTTTTTCATATGTATATAGTATATAAATCTCCTCATTTCATAATAAATTCGATCTTCAACTAGATGAAATTCAAAACATAATCATGAAAATTAACAAGATAAGAGAAATATATTCAAATAGAATACTGTAATTACATATTATGTTTAATTTGTGGAAGAGTTATGCAAGAAATATTACAAACTATTTTATGAAATGACTTGGCAAAGTGAATGACTAGTTGATTATTGAATTCATAAGTCATTCATTTAATTAATTTTGTACTTCCCACAATACACTGTAAACTTTTTGTTTCTTCAAGTTTAATGAAAAAATATATTTTTTTTTTGAAGAAGCATATAATAAACAAGCAAAACCAGAATAATTTGCCAGATTGAAATATCAAAAGATTTGGCCATAGGTCTTACAATTTCCATTTGCAACAAATTCACAGCCAATATTAAAAGTGTCAATAATGGAAAGATGAGATTGAACAATTAAGGTAAAAAATGACGTTGTTTTGTGTGAAAAATAGTTACACTATGGTTTTAAAGAGTTACACAAAAATGCTATACAGTTACATGTCATTCAACTTGTGAGACATGGAAAGGAGAGAAATTATGAGATTCAGATCCAAAAGATTTGACGAAATTCGCAGCTCCTGAATCTTCATGAAGTTGTAGGAATAAAAAGGAAAATTAATGCATTAATTCATGAGTCAAAATTGCAATCAAGTGTCAAAAAATCATTATGTTAAACAAGTCTTTTGCGGTTAGAATATGTCACGCAAGATTGATAATGACACGGTTTAGGCGTAGAAATGTGTAAAGAAGAAGATGTTCTTGGCAGCACGGGTGATGTTGCTGGGGCCGTGGGGAATAGAAGGACAAATATCAAAAAAGAAAAATGCAAAAATTGGACAAGAACTCAAAAGAGAGTTTTTTTTCATTTGTTACTTGACTCTTTCCTTTGCTTTAACGTATCCATAGTAAACTCTTTTCCCAAAAAACTTTCAAACTTAACCACGAGTACCCATATATATAAACGGTGTTTTACATATACACAATGTTTTAAAAACTGAACCGGTAAATGAACCGGAGGGGGCTTCGGTTCGTAGGTCGACCGGTCGACCGGTCGACCGGGATTTAATGATTTTTTACTTTTTATTAATTTAATTTAATGTATAATATAAAATAAATACTAGATATACTCCGTTCTGTTGATCTAGTTAACCCTATTAATTGTTTAAATATATTCAAATATATAAGTTAATGAATTTATTATATTCAAATATACAAGTTCATGAATTTATTATATTGAAATATACAAGTTAATGAATTTATTATATTTGGTAAAAATTTAATGAAATATTCTATGTCTATAACAATTAAATTAACAAAGAAAATGACATTACAAGTATAAAACATATAATAACTATAAAAAGTAAGTGTATAGGGAAAAAAAATACGGATAAAACACATATTTTAAAATTCATAGCTAAAGTATATTATATTTTAAATTATATTTTAAATGACAGTCTTGAATATTCTAAATTATTAAACCATATTTGTTGCTAGTTTCACATTTTTTTACTCTTTTAATATCAGTCAAGACTTATTTTTCAATGTAAATTTTAAATTTATTTTAATATCAAATAATACAATTAACTTTGTATATAAGGCCTGTTCGAGTAAATGTAATTTTTTTAAATAAAAAAATTTTTTGCCTAGTTTTTAAGGTAGGTTCACATACTCAAATAATTTATCAAATTTCAATTTGATTGTCTTACTATTAGTTTAGTTTTGTTATCACACCTAATGAGAGCTAATTTCTACAAATTTGTATCAATCTAGAATTTGATTTAAAATTTCTTAAAAGGGTCCTAAACTTTATTTAGAATCGGTTCTCAAACTTTAGCTTTAGATGTATTCTCTTCAAAGTAATTTTATGTTTGACGTATCAGATTATTGAGCGTGTCAATTTGACTCTATAGAGTAGTCTCAAAAATAAAACTAACAAGTAAATCCATATTGCTTATTAGTTATTAATTTAATCAATTCTTTTTAATTTACATAATTCTTTAATATATCAAGAAAAGGTGGATATGTGATGCTATTAAATTGGAATCAATATATTGCACTGAAAAATATGATTTTAATAATCTGAATTGATTTTTAATTTTATTAATAAAGGAAATAGCTTTCTACCCACTTACTTCTAAGATGTCATGCATGCTTATTATTGAATAATGATTAACCATAATTCAAAATTTTAAACAAATGACTTACAAAAATACCAATTTAAACTTTTAATTAGGAGAATGCTTTTGGGCATAAAAATGAATGATTAAACAATTTTGATATAAGGGCTAATCTTAGTATGAGAGATTTTGGTAAAAGTACATCTAAGATTTCTTTCATATAATGAATTTGGATGACAAGATAAAAAGGTAAGAATCAATTAATTTCATTAAAAATAATTAATAAAGAAAACAAAAAAATAAAAAGTTAAGAATCAATTAAATTCATTAAACATGGTTAATGAAAATAAAGAAACTAAAAAAATAAGAATGAGTTAATTTTGTTATACATAATTGATAAAGGAAATAAAGAAACTAAAAATGTAATAATCAATCAATTTTATTAAAATGGTTAAAGGAAAAAACAAAATAAAGAACAAATAAAATATTTTGGAACATAAATGCAGCAAAACAAAAGTGGGCTCAGTGGTTGCCACCTTGAGTCTTTGCACAAGAGATCCCAGGTTCGAGGCCTATGGCCTGCAGCAGAGTCAAAAATTTTTGAAAAAAGTCAAAGTTCAAGAAACCGTCAGGTTCAACGGTTGACCGGTTTAATCCGGTTCGCCGGTTCAATCCGGTTCCCGACGATTTAAAAGATCAACAGTGATTTGCCTTGAACCGGATCGGAAGCCTGGCCGGTTCGCAATCGAACCGGCCGATCCGGTCCGGTTTTAAAAACATTACATATACATATACATACATACATATATATATTGTTTGTGTAGATATACACGCTATGTATATGTAGTTTGTATATATATGTATATGTATGTGTATATATTGTGTGTGTGTGTGTTTGCGTGTGTATGTATATATATATATATATATATATATATATATATGTTTTAGAGAGTATTAAAAAATATTAACAAAATAGTATATGTGTGTGTGGTAGAAATATAACTAAAAAACTTTTTAAAAGTATATTTTGAAAAAAAAAAAAACCAAACAAAGCGTTAATATACAAACTCTACATCTGAACTAACTTTTAGTGGAGTGCTTGGCAAAATCAACATTTTTGAATTTAAATTTGATTAAGAAATTCATGTCACCCCAAATACTAATCAAAACATCTTGACAAAGTCACTATCAAAATAACCTTTTTCACTCTCGATATGATTTATTGCTTAGGAAAAAGTCGTGTTGCAAATGGAAAATGTTTATTTTTGTAGCGAATTTTTTTTTGTTGTTGTGAATCTAGAGTTTTCCCATCACGTACTCTTTCTTACTGCCCATTCTCTTTTCATCCAAACAACGCCTTAACTCGTCAATGTAGTGATTTCTCCCTTCTTCAAGCGGTTCAATAAGACAAATCCTGAATTCTTCCTTCTCCTTCCTTCCTCTGATCTCTTAACTGGGCAAAAACTTGCCAAGGAAAGTCATCAATCTGTATCACAAGAAAACAACCAAAATCCTAGAGGTATGCTTTTGTTTTGAGTTTGAGTTTTTTTTTATTCATTTTATTCAGTAAAATTTCTTATAGTTTCTGCCTTTTTCCCCAATTCTGATCCTTTCGTTAGATTCATAAGTTGTCAAGATGATATTTTTTTCATCTTGCCTCTATCAAATTGTCTTCAACTTTAACGGGTTCTCTTTGAAATTGGCCAAAGATAGTATTTTTTTCACTGGAATTTGTTAACAATAATGGCAGATGATCAGCATTGGTTGGTACGGTTGGTGAGACGATTCAATGATAAGTTGGAAAAGGATGTTATCAAGTTTCATGCTTTTGTATTTTCTCCCCAAACTTCAGAAAAAATAAATCAGTATTTTTATTAATTTGCTGCAGTCTAGGAGTAATTCAATGGGGAGGCATTGCCGAAAACTGCAAAGATTTTGATGAATTTTAGATTTTATTCTTCTGCTTATAACTGTCTCAGGAGAAGTGTAACTTGGTTTTGTTCTTCTTTTTTTTTTTTTTTTCTAGTATTTCTGTTTTCTTTTCCATTTCATTTAAAGTTGTAGTTTTTACTTGAATGTTAATGGATTGGTGGGATTTTGTATTGTTCCAATGTAGGCTTTTCTAAGGTGAAGATTACTGATGGATGATGACCTGAGGGGAGATTTCATAAGTGATCTGCCTCAAAGCATCATAGAAATCATCCTGAGAAAGCTTCCGATAAGGGATGCTATAGGAACAAGCAAGTTGTCGAGGAAGTGGAGGTATAAATGGACTACCATCACACATCTTGTATTTAATGATAAATGTGTGACCTCTTGTTATGACAGACCAGATTCCGAGAACAATCTTGTAAATTTCATTACCCGTTTTCTTTTTCTTCATGATGGACCTATACACAAGTTTGTGTTATCTACTTCATTCTTGCAAAGTTCCCCTGATATAGATCAGTGGCTGCTTTTTCTTTCGAGGAGAGATATTAAGGAGTTGAGTATTGAACTAGGCGAAGGTGAGTGGTTCAGGGCGCCTTCTTGTCTTTTTATATGTTCAAAGTTGAATTGTTTGGAGCTAGTTCGATGTGAGTTAGTCCCTCCACCAAATTTTAGGGGGTTCTTGTGTTTGAAACACCTCAATCTTCAACAAGTTCTCATGCCTCCTGATGACATTGAGAATCTAATTTCAAGTTGCCCGCTTCTAAAGAGTTTGACACTGTCATACTTCGATAGTTTGGAGCTCTCTCTCCGTGCTCCAAATCTCAAACACTTGATCTTGGAAGGTGAGTTTATGGATATATGTCTTGAGAATACACCGAAGCTGGTAACTGTATCTGTTGCTATGTACATGACTGATGATATAGCCGAACACTTTGAGCATAGCTCAAGTTGCAATTTTGACAAGTTTCTTGGCGGTGTTCCCTGTCTTGAAAGGCTTGTTGGACAAATATATTTCACAAAAGTAAGTTTTCAAAGTTTAAAAAGCGTCCCGTTTTTCATTTGCCTCAACTTTTATCATTATAAAGCCTGTTTTATTTTCATAGAAATTGCCTCTATTTTTAATCATTATAGGACCTGTTTTATTTTCAGATTATCTTATCAAATTATTCCATTGTTCTTTTTATTCTATAAGTATCTGAGTATAGGAATTGATGGAGCAAGCAATCCTTTTCATTATCAACATCTTAAGATTATTGAACTGTATCAAGTAAATTTTGAAGACCTGTACGAAGTTCTGGCGGTTCTTCGTCTGATTCTGAGCTCTCCAAATCTAATTGAGCTTCAGATCTCAGTAAGTTATGAGAATGTGTTAAAATCCCATATTGCAACTTGCTGAAGTTTACTTATCCCTAACATGCTTGTCTTCCGTCATATTTGTGTAGGGTTCCTCGAACACATCAGCTGCTATAATAGCTCCTGATTTGGGTTTTTGGGAAAAAGAATGTCCAACAGGTTATATGCTCAACCAGGCTAAGAACTGTCAAGATAACTGAGGTGTCTGGTACCCAGCACGAAATGGGGTTTATAAAGCTTTTACTCGACCGCACACCTGCGCTCAATGAAATGACCATCATACCCAGTGCTTATGTTACAGATGGAAGATTGAGTATGTTAGTAAATTTGGTGAGATTTCGGCGGGCTTCTGCACAAGCTGAAGTCATATTTGTTCATGAGCAACTATAGATGCACTCCCTTTATAAAACTTGTCTGATTATTTCCTTGTTCTCTTCTATGTTCTTGTTCTTGTTCTGTGCATTCATGGAATAATTCTTCCTAACAAGAGCTTGAATAATCAGGTTGAGAACACAATGCATTAGTTAATTAAGTCTCTCCCCTCTCTCTCTCTCTCTCTCTCTCTCTCTCTCTCTCTCACACACACACACACACACACAGAGATACTTGAAGAGTGCATAGAGCAGAACGCTTTTCATCCAAGCCAATAGGTACAAAAAACCATTTAATTATTATCTTCCGTGTAAACTTCGCGCTTGAACTGTTTTTCTTGTCTTCATACCGGTCCTTTGTTACTAAACCTGTTACTACCCTCCGATCTTTCATTTGTATCGGGGAATACATTAGGAAAATGCTGTTAGAGATGTGCTAAACTTGCCTTGAATGTTCATAACAGTTCTCGTGTTAGAAACCAAAAGACAAAATGAACTCAATCAGATTACCAGAAAGCATTATTTTACAATCCCAAACAAAAAATGTAAAAAATCTAAATGTAAATAAAAAAAAACTGGGAAAAGAAAATGAAGGAAAAGAACAAAAAGAAATTACACATACAACTTAGTATCAAAATGTCAGTTTTTTCAGGCGGACACTATACAGTCAGAACCAGTTCGCCAATACCGCTTTGTGGAGGTTCCTTAAAGGCTTGTGATGACAATACACAGGCTGGTTACACGTTCATTCTGGTTTGAACGTTCGATTGTAGAAATGTGTTTTTCATTTACTTGGAGCTTCTCTTCTTCGCTCTGAGAACAGTATCACCTGGGTCCTGAGAGTTCCATTGCTTGAACAAGCAACGAAGAGTCATCTGTTAGGTCAGAGTATCTCTCTGAAGAAGAGAATTCATTGGCTCTGCATCTTGTAGCCTCAGCTCTTTGAGAAGCTTCCCACTTTTCTGCAAGTCCATCACCCTCGAGCATCCGAACCACTTCGGACATTTTAGGTCTTTGACTAGGCAGATATTGAGTGCACAACAAAGCTACTTGTACCATTTCCTCTAGTTCAATCCTGTCATAGTTGGCTTTAAGGTCCTTGTCAACTAACATCTCAAGCTTCTTTTCCTGGTGAATTTTCTTTACCTGCAACATTGCAAATAACTATGTTAATCATATTCGTCAATAAAACTAACTAAAAAACCTCAAATGGTCCTCCAGTTAGCCATTTTAAATGTCTGTCAAGCTTACCCAATCTAGCATAGCTCCTTTCTGATTTGCTGCTTTGCCAAACTCTAGAGCCCTCTGTCCAGTGATCAATTCTAGCAGAAGAATTCCAAAACCAAAGACATCTGTTTTCTCCGAGGACTGGCCTGTTGAGAGATACTCTGGAGCTATATGCCCCACTGTGCCCCTAACAGCTGTTGTAACATGTGAGTCGCGGTGGTCCAAGAGCTTTGCCAGCCCAAAGTCTCCTACCACTGCCTCATAATAATCATCAAGCAATATATTTGCAGCCTTCACATCCCTGTGAATAATCTTGGGGTCACATTGCTCATGCAGGTACAGCAAGCCCCTTGCAGCTCCTAGTGCAATTCTTTTCCTCGTACCCCAATCCAAGGAAGGTTTGGCTGCAGCAAGGGAAAATAACTTTTTAAGTTCTGAATGGAGAAGACATAACAGACTTGATCAGATTAATTCGAAAGTACGGAACACAAATCTACCAAGAAGCAGGTTAATGGAAAACTCTCAAATGGATTTGAAAATTTTGAAATAAAAACATTTATATTCATAATATGGAAAGATCATTGGAATTACAAGATACAAAGCATCATGTTTAGTGGATTAATCTGAACATGAAGGTCTCCTCTCATCCCGCCCTTTGGAAGGGAATCTCCACTCACTGCTTCCCCTAATATGAAATGCAAATCTAGCAACAAGCAGGTTAATGGAAAAACTCTCAAATGGATTTGAAATTTTGAATTAGAAAAAAATTATATTCATAATCTGGAAAGATAACTGGATTTACAAGATACAAATTATTATATTCAATAGATTGTGAACTCTGAAGCAATAAACTCTCTATGAAAAGAAATAGATCATCCCTAGAAGTTTTTGTCAGAACTTCAAAACTTCGGTAGTTCATAACCTTTAGCAATTTTTGAAATGGTAGGACTAAAAGGTCTGTTTTACCTTTTAAACGTGAGGCGACACTTCCATTAGACATAAAGGGGTACACGAGGAGCCTTTCAGTTGGTGTTATGCAAAATCCATATAGTCGGAGTAAATTCCTATGAACTGCAAGGCTGATCATTTCAACTTCAGTCTGGAATTGAATATCTCCACTAATGGCATTGCCATCTTTTAGCCTTTTTACTGCTACAATTGTTCCATCTTGGAGATATCCTTTGTAAACGTTCCCAAAACCGCCCTTCCCAAGAATGTTTTTGCTGCTGAAGTTGTTTGTGGCAACCTGAAGTTCTCTAAACTGGAATTTTCTCAGATTTCCTAGGCACACTTCTTCATGGTGTTGTTCTGCAATTATGAAGATATATTGTTTTTAGAGGAAAGTATCTACACAACTCGCATTTATTACTGCTCTTAACATTTTATTTCTTTAACAATTGTGGTACTCACCATTAACATCAAAGAATATTTGCTGGCTATGCTTTTGTCTCCACCACAGAAAGAAACCAAATCCAATAATTAGCAGGCAGATGCATCCAAGACTTGTCCCGAAGGCTAAGGCAACTTTGTGACTTTTAGGTTTGACTGAAGGCTGAAAATCTTATAAAGCAAAGAACAGGACAATGAAATGTTAACAGAACATGAAACCAAATCAATAGTAACATTTAAAGTTTGATGCTGAATTGAACTGTTTAATTCTCAACCAACTACCAACATATGAAAATGTAAGAAATCATTCAAATTGAAGTTCTAAGCATAAAATTATTAACCAGAAGTAGAAGATATAAATTGGATCAACAGCCTAATTGTGAAGGTTTAAGTTCTTACTCCGGGAGTTGTTTAACAAGATTGATAGGGGCATTGGAGTTGTACCATTGCACTCTGGCTCCTTCCCAGTTGCACATATCATGGGATTCCCCAGAACGCTAAGCCAATGTAAGAAACTTAGTCATAATATGATATCAATCCAAACCAAGTGGGAGTTTAAACATTTTCGTAGAACATACTTGAATGTTTTAACAGGCAGCCTTGGCACAGGTGCACTCAAATTATTGAAAGACAAATCTCTAGAACACGAAACAAAAACCAAATGCAATTAGAAATAATTCTGAAAAAGAGAGAAACTGAAGAAACATCTTATCAGATCCACAGAAGAGTCTAGAAGATTACAGAAATGTTAGCTGAGTCATATTCGTCAATGACAGAGGAATGGTTCCAGTGAGACTGTTATTGTTTACCCTCCTATCCAATTCATCCCAGAGGAAAAATAACCAAAACCAAAACATTATTAGATATAAAGCTCTAACATTACAGCCATTAGCACGCAAATTCTTTTGTCTCATAAATGCATATGCTTTGATAAAACGCGCAGAAGTGACTGATTTTGTAACTTACAGATATTGTAGACTTTTCAGTTGAGCCAGAGAAGAAGGAATTTCCCCAGTGAACAGATTATCAGAGATATCAATTGTCTGAAGTTTTGGAAGCCTTCCCAGCTCAGAAGGGATAGGTCCTGACAAGTTGTTGTTCTGCAGAAGCCTGCAAAACAAGTGATTGATTAAACCACAGCATAATAATCCACTGCTGTATAAGATTCATTTCCTATCTTTGCTAAGAGTTGCACTCACAGAGTCTGAAGGTGAGTTAAGTTCCTAATGCTTGGCGAAATCCAGCCAGACAAACTTTGGCTAGGAGCTGCTCTGCAACAACACCAATTCAACCAAGTTCAGAAAATCTTCAGCAATAGTTTTAACTCGAAAACAATAGATTCCATCTTCGCTTTCTATTTACCCTCCTTTTTGTTAAGAACTTTCTTCTAATTATTAGTCTTTGTATCTTAAAATAACATACAAAACCAAAAATACTTACAGGCCAATGACATAACTATCACGTGAACAAGTAACCATAGCCCAACTGCATGGATCAACTGCATTTCTATCCCAGTTTAGAACATCATGAGGATCCTTCAGAAGTTCCTTAATATCCATCAAAGCAGCCACTGGTTGGGTGAAAAAAAAAAAAAGGATGAACAATTAGAAGATGTTAATCAAATCACCTCACAAGATTGTTTACAAACTTCATAATTCATAATTTTGAGAATCTGAAAACACTAAACTGATACATAATGTAAAACTTTAGTAAAAATTATAGTTACCTTCTGGATTAACACCATCAGGAGAAAGCCAAGCAGTTGAACGAGCCAAGAAGCTGAATAAAACCACAAAACACAAAACAGAAGGCTCTTTTCTCATTTCCATTCGACCAAGAATCCCAAAAAGAAAGCACCCCACAGTGCAAAATGATGTTTTGGTGATGATCAAGAAATCAAAATATGGCGCTGGTAGGACTTTGTTGTTCCTATTTGCTGATTACAACAGAAGAAACAATCTTCAACTAAGTTGCATCTGTACTATGTAACAACATACATCATATGATAACAGTACAATTCCTTAGGCTTGCTATACCATACCAAACCAAGAATCTTCAATAACTCAGAGCTTCTGTCAGGACTCAGACACCCCAAGAAAAAACAGATGTTTTTGGTAGTAAAAGTGGGAACTAACATGCCTGCCACTTGACAACAAAGGTGAAGAAAAGAATATAAAGAAAGCAAAATAAAAATTAACCCAATCTAGATAAATTCAAAATGTGGTGGAAAAAGAAAAGAAAATTCCTTCAATCATGCATTGGCTCAAAGAAAAGAAATTGTCAATAGTTTAATTGCAAGAATTTCAAATCTAATAAAGCATGGGAGCTAGTTGCTGACTGCTAAGCACTATAAACAATAAAGGAGTTACTATATAGTAAAGAAATTTATCTCAAATATTCTTTGTGGGGTCCTATCCCAAAAGCATATTTACAACCAGTGTATATCAGTGTGGTGTATAGATTTTGCATGTATAGAAGTGGGATTTGCTTTGAATTTGGTGATATATAAGAGTACATGCGTATTGGGATTGGTTTGATATGCTAAGCTCCATTGATGCAGGTGGGAATCCAACATTCCCTGGTTAGTTTCATCTGCAAAATTGGACTTATTTAAGCGAACACGTTTAAACATGCACGCACTTACTACAATGTCACACAGGACACATTGCATATATCAGCTAGCTGCTGTTTACTTCAAAACATCAGAAACCTTGACATCTTATCCTCAATTCCCCTCAATTAAACAAAGTTGATCTTTATCCTTGCAATTTACAAATTTGCTTAATGACTGAAAAAGATAATTTTTTACAGGTAGAATTGACATTTGCTTACAAGGGAAGCAAAGAAAGCTTTATACAGTGATCCCGGGACATATATTAGTTCACAAGATATTGTCTTTTTCCTCTTTGATTTTTCCTTTCACACCTTAGTTTCTTGTGTCTCTAGGGAAAATACCTTCTACATATTAGGAAATAAGTCCCATCAATAAATTTTACGTAATTTGTGAATTATAGTTCATGACTTACATGCGCAACACGCACTTACGATTCTAGTGACTTGCACAGAATGGAAGTAAGAAATTTGTTTAATCTTGATAAGATTGGAAAAAAAGAATGGTATTCATTTGACAGTCACAAATGCAAAACTACAGAGGATGGTTAGGATTTGATAACCCACCCCTCAATCTAGGAGATCCACAAGTGTTTAATCCAATGTCTATTCTTAAGTCTTATTATTGGGTTTTAGATACAAATAATTGCATACAATTAGTCATTACAAACATGATTTGGTCCAACTCTTTGTCATTTTTTCTTTTAAAACACAAAATACTCATTGCACCCAAAAGGTGAGAATCTCGAGACAGACTCGAGATTGGTGATGTAATGACTCCTCGTGAGATCTTTATTGAGTGAATTATGTTCCACTTTTTTCTTTTTATGATTATTATGTAGTTGGGTTCTGCTTTATTTTGATGCCCAAAGACCATCAACAATTTTTTTCTCATTAGTCAACAGACAGTCCAACCAATCTAACACCATTGGAAGCACCACTTTAAAAAGCAAAAGCTGCTCTGTCCATCTTCCTAATCCCCACCCCAACACCCCCAGGCTCCCCCAGCCGAGTTCATCCTCCAAATCAACTTGGCTGTGGGCCCAGTAGATCAGGTGAGGAGAATATATGATATCAGGGAAGGAAATAGTATTCAAGATTGAATCAGTACCGTCCGATCAAAATCTGAGGCTGCAGGTATTCATAATATACAGTTAGGAATTGTAGGGTCATACACAGAGAACCATAATGTAAGAAAGAACTAAGGTTTATGGTATTGTACTTGTAGACACGTGCAATGTTGACATCATGATTATAGTTGACCTTGTCAAACATTCTTTGGGGTCGATTGCCTATAATGTTGTTCCAGTCTTGATCAATGATTATATTCGAACATAAGACTCCAATACCAAATGTTAGATGCCCCCTTTTTACTAAGGAAATATGATGTTTAAATTGAGATCATGTTCCTAATTCACAATTCTCATAGCTTTATCAAAAGGAATTCTCATTTTATACTTGAAAAAAGGAATTTAAGTACTAGAAACTTGCTACTTTTATACCGCATGAACATAGATGCGAGATTAGTACTCTTCTACTATGATTGAGAGGTCTTTTTGGCTCATTTTTCTTGTGTGATGGCTAATGGAATCCTTCGTGCACCTTGAAAAGCATATAGCAATAACAAGAAAAGAAGTCTGGGGTGTCAGATTAGATGTATTGTCAGCTACCACGGTGATGAAAATATGTTTCCTAAGGCCTTAATAGTGTCAGTAATGCATCTTAGTGGTCCAAGGAATGAAGAAGAGGACAAGCAAGTAAAAACTGTCATTGTAGTAGTGAACTGAGCAAAAATGCACCCTGAAATCTTATAAGTGGCGGTTAAACTGTTAATTTTCCTTCTCCTACCAATCAAACTCTGTATTTGCGACGAGAATATAACTTGCTGCACATTGATGGTCCATGGTTGGGAGAAGAGAAAAAATAACCAAAAAAAAAAAAAAAACACAGGCGCACACACACACAACCACTCATTTGTAAAATATGTACATTGATAGTGTAACATGTAGTGTTAAAAAAGTTAGGTTTCGATGTCAAAATCAATTAATTGTGAGTAGAGTGACATATCAATTTTATAAACTAGTTTAGAATTCGAATTCTTTAGGATCTTGATGTGAAATTTTATTCATTAACACTCGTCCTTCACACAGTGACTCAAGCTGACGAAAGCCAGAACTTGGCTTTTCACAGTGAAAACCAATTGACTATGTTAGGAATGGCACATAAATTTTATTAACTAAATTAAAAATTCGATTTTTGATGTAGAATTTTGTTTTTAATATACACACAAATCAGGTGTACTTTAATTTAGTATATACGTGAAAATTATATACTTCGATAAAAAAAAAAAAAAGAAATAAAATGTGCAATATAGTTCATCTTTAAGAGGAGTGAAAGGATGCTTTCTCTTGGTTGGGCGAATCCAACAAGTGGAGCCAATTGATGATCCCTTAAGCTCCAAGTTGGATGCTTTCTTCTATATGGTCCTTTATTAACAGAATTTCTTTTCAATCAATCAAGTGATTAATTAATTCTTCTCTCCTCCCTCTTTTTGAGGTTTGGGAGGCAAAAGTGGTCAAATAATGGGGTCGGAAACATTGACTATAATCCTAATCAAGATTTGCACTTAGTGGGTGGTACCCAAATGAGTAGGAAATCATTGTACCCTCTACTACTTTATATTTCTGTTTAAATGTGGTGAAGACCCAAAAATTCTTTCCTTGAACAACTGTTTATAAATTCTTGTGCATGATTATATTTTCCTGTGCACTATCTACTAACAACTGATGCAGAAAATTCTGTCCTATCTTTTATCTGTTGTGTGCACAAGAATATTTTTTCCATGTTGTATTAATGAAGGCTGAGGATAAACCTCTAGATTATGTGAAATTCAGTACTCTTTCTGTCAGCAGGAGTTGGTTTGAATGTAAGGACATAAATGTTTTCATGTCACTTAACAGAGAATCTGCAATAGTACTTAGATTCTGTCGTTTCTTTTTTGCATGATATAGTATATTATTTGCAACTATAATCCTACTAACTTAGACGTTGAACTGTCTTTTATATTTGCTGGGAGATTTGACACATATACTTCTAAACCTTCTAGGGAAAAACAGTATAAACAAGATGAATTCAAACTTGATCAGTAACCAGATCATTTCTTTTTGAATTACAATTGTTTGAAAATTCCTTTTTGTTTTTGGTAATTCTCTAAAATGGATGGAGAAAGACTTCGGAGTATTTTCATAATAAAGTTTAGAAAAAGAACTGCAATCATTTCTTGGTAGCCTAAATACAACTTGCAGCCTTCTAGGCCTAAAATTTTTAAAGGCAAGATTCTTAGATTTAATTTTGGTGCAATACAGCCTCTGTAGTCAGATAAAGGCGAAAAAAATGAATAAACAAAAGGCAAATGTGAAAAAAAGGGGGGAAAATCACTTCTTTGGCAAGTGCTTTATTAATGAAAACTGAGCATCTTTCCATCTACTTGAAACTTCAATGGACATAGCTTCTGCCCCTCCAGATAACTGGAGAGGTACATGTTGGATCAAAGCAAGAATCTATTCCCAGATCATTTTTTTTTTCCAAAAAAATGCCATCTAGAACATAGGATTCCCCTTCTCGCAACTTAGGCTTTTTATTCCTTTCTGTTGTGGCACATATCATCTTTTACAAATAAAATTCCTACTACCATCAAATAAAGCAGTGATGGAACATGGTGGCACACAACTCTCCACACGTCTGTGACTGTGTATTTTTCTCAGACATGTCAATTTAGAGTAATTATCAGCAAAAACTATTAGAATATTATTCTGGGATTTTTTTTTGGGTTTTTTCCTTTTTTTTGGGGGGGGGGGGGGGGGCGGAGGATGGCGAATGGGGTGGCTATGTATCGGCTAATGACTTTACCAAACCTTCTACACAGCTGCTATTCTAATTCTATCTTTAAAAAAGCCAATTGCAGGAGATAGTGGTTCCCATAAATGATGGATGTTATTGAAGCTTGACAGGATATGAACACAGAGCTCTCATGATGTTGATACTTAAACTAGCATCCAATCAAATATTAGCTAATT
Organism: Mitragyna speciosa; assembly: GCA_024721245.1. Lineage (NCBI taxonomy): Eukaryota > Viridiplantae > Streptophyta > Magnoliopsida > Gentianales > Rubiaceae > Mitragyna > Mitragyna speciosa. The sequence goes on along the minus strand of CM045564.1, from coordinate 21,467,707 downwards.
GCTGCCAATTTTGAATATAAAATGATGTAACACAAGTCTTATTCATTCTTAGGACATGTGTTATAGCCCATTTTGTTCCAAATTTTTGAACCAAATAATAAGGATCTAGTAACTATCTGATTGTAGAAGAGATTAGTTGTGCCTTTGTTGTACTCCATTGTTTGTTTGCTTTCCACAATGTTATGACCATAGCAGTATCTTTGCCACTCAATAAAGATGCCACATGCAGCTGAAACATTACCTCAATCACAGTTGAGAAAATTCGTTCAGTAATCTTTATCACTACAATGATTTGACTTCTTAGAAGCCCCAGTTATAATTAAGTGTAAAGAATCAACTACATAACCTATACCACAAAAAAGTACAATTAGATTAGCATAGGAACAAACAATAATTGCCAAAGAAATCTATTGCTGAATCTATATAGTAATGACATCTTATCACAATAGTAAATTATATGGCTGGCCTCCATTAAAAATTATGGCAATCAAGATGCTAAATATGCGGCACTTGTTGAAGTGCTATTCATATAATAAGATTATCAATATTGCTATTTCTAGCTAGGGATCTTGATGAATAATAGTATAAGATTGTTTTTATCTCAATTTAATGGCAGCAAGAACCCAAAATTAAGGCAGAGTTTGCTCCTATTCACACAAGCATATGCTTCTTTGGATATGCATTTAGTGATCCCAGAAAGCGCGCTGAGAAAAAAAAAATGGATGGCCATAGGCATTTCATTTAAAAAGAAAAAAAAAAAGCTGAAAACTTTATTTGATGACTAACTTTTGATTCTTCTTGAAAGTGGAGAAATTTGATATAATTCTTTTTTTTTCCTTTTTAATTGAAAGGGAGAAGCTTGTACAAGAGCATCTTCAAAGATTTTTCTTAAATAACTTCTATAAGTTAACGTGTTATGAGCTTAGGTAAAAGCAAAACAAAATACCTAAAAAAAACATTCATCTCACAAAATTACACATATAAGATATAAATAGAATTTTCTGTGAAAACAATATCATAACCCTCGTCTGAAAAGAATGCATGTATACTTAGGAAGCATGAACTGAAATCAAGTACATCTGTGATGATGGTGTATAGCTAAGGAGAGATGGTCAAAATAAACGACATATATATAGCACATGGGTTTTGTTACTTTCTTTTTAGCTGGATAGGTGTGAAAAAAGGTTTTAATCCAATATATTGTGAAGTATGAACAAATTGGTCAAGGTGCAGAAAATTACCTGCTTCCTTTTTGAACTTTATCATACTAATTCTACTTTATTAAACTGCATCACAGATCATCAACCTATAAGAGCACAATAGACCAGTCCTAATGTGTGTGTGTGTGGAGGTCGTAGCAAAAGAAATATTCAAGTTCGTTTCACCATTGACTGTATAGAAATCCTAATGCATTTTGATTAGTTTCAAGGAAACCAACATAGATGCAGTCAGTTTCTGAAAACCAACATTTACATTTCCGAACTGAATCGTGAACTTTAGACATTCAAGAAATAATTAAAAGGTTTCAAGTACCAGCTGATCAAGTCACTCGCGTATTATGCACATAACCAAGACTAGACGCACACCACAGGCCTGCAAATAACTTTGCTGTAAATAACCAAACAGAATAAAGCATGGCACAAGGAACTCAGCTATGTTGTTGCTTGCTTTTTTAGGTGAAAACAATCAACATTGGTGATCCAAGGTCCCAAACTTCTTCCCCCCAATACAAGTTCAAAATAGCAAGCAGATGTACACAAGATAAAGATATAGTAGCATATTAAGCAGAAAAGTTAAAGGAATAGCAAGAATGTATGATTACATCTCCTAGCGAAAGTAAAAGTATCAGCATGCAGTTCACCATGCCTTTCCATTAAGTGATGGCAACATTTCAGACACAACGGACACATCTCATGACCACCTCAAATGACTCTTGCTTTCCCTTTGCCTGATTCACCTTTGATGCAGCAATGGCTTTAGTATTTAGTATTCCTTTTTTTTCTCCTATTTTGTTAGTTGTCAATAAGAAGCGTATAGGGTATTATCATTAATAACAATAGCTCTTGCCTCTATGCAAATACTAAATTCATTTTTGTTTTCCACTAGATGTCAAAATCTTCATACAAATTGATATAACGCTTCACAATCCTTGATCCTGTCATACATTTTTTATTTATATAAAACTTAATGATACATTCAATTACAACAAAAATCAGATTGCAGTCAAAGGAAACTGTCAGTTGACAAGCAAGAAAATAAAATTGCAGACGGAAAATAAAAATGATGACCTTTTGCAACTAGTAATTTTACTTTGTTACCAGAAAGACATTGTAAAACGTTGTAAAAACCCAATTGTGTGGCTGCTGGGATTCGAGCCCAGGTCTCTACGGCCACAACGTAGAATTCTAACCACTAACTACAGCCACTGAGCAATGGAGGTCACCTTCTATTTAAATATATTTCAATATTTGTACTCTACAGCAACTGCAAAATGCGTGCTGTGTGTACAACAATTACTGCGGTGAATCAGGCAGTGTGCCATGTAGTATTTGCACAATAAAAGATTATCAGGTCAATTGATTTATTAATTTTTTCAAAAAGAAATTTAGATTACACAATTGCATTGGGGGAAAAAATAAAGAGCCTTGTTGAGATTCAACTTCAATACCAGTTTAAAGGCCTTTAAATTAAGAGATTGAAAAGACAAAAGCCAATGCAAAATGGTGGCATAAAACAGAAGACGTCACATATTACTTAAAAGCAATTACTCCACCTAAGTAAAGCTCAAATCATGCCTAAGATTTGATTTTGCATGCCAAACCCAATCAATATTTGTGGGTTTGATTGTTTGACCATGAAATACGGAGGTAATTTGGCTTCTTCTGTCGGCCGAGTACCTTAAAATGAGTCACTTCATCCTCCAATGTCCCACAAAATACACCACCTAATCCAGCATGCCGAGCCAAACATCTCTGTCCTGCATGTTTTTTTTCTTCCTTCCAGTCCAATCACAGGATGAGCTGTTGAATACAAGTGCAAATGAAGACCATCGGTCTAACCTTTCCTATAATGAATTCAGGGGGTGCGCTTTGTCTATATCTCTCTGTGATCCTATTGAATGAGAATTGTACTAGTTAAGAAATGAAAAAAACTTCATTCTTTACGGACAATTTAGAAACTATCCTCGAATAACACTTGCTTCAGTCTCCGGTTCTTGTGTATCTTTACAAACACACTAAAAGTTTCAAGAATAGGAGGACCTCCGAAGGGGTATGTTATTACAAACTTGTATAAACACAAGCTGTTACAAAGTAGTATGAACATAAGCTGTTACAAGTTAGTATAGACCTTGATGTAAAAAGGCGACATCCATGTTTCCCATTGCAATAGACCATCATTGAAGATTTTCATTTAACTAACCGGGATAGAGATCAAGTAGTTGTCAGACAAATTTTCATTTAACTAACCAGGATAAAAATCAAGTAGTTATCAGACAAATACAAATATGGAAAAATATACCACCTTTGAGTGCGTATATTTAGTTCATTCCGACTACCAGCATGTTGACCTAAACAGCGCTTTGGATGGGAAGAACAGCTAAAAACAATAGCTAACAAAAAACTTTGAAATTTGCAACTGAATTGCCCCCCGATATTGCAGTCATGAGCAACATCTAACATATATGTAACCAGACTCATTCAGCAATGGCACAAAACAACATAAGCGGATACAATATCTTTCTGAAATAACAAAAGGCAGATAATATCCAATTACTAAAATGAGTCTTACAGACACGCAAATGAAGACCATATGACATCAGAGACAGACTAGGAAACACACTTGCATATACCTGGAAAACACTAGGCACATGTTTTATTTTATTCTAGCGATAATCAAGACTAAATAAATGCTTCTAAAAGAAAACCCCAATGCTACTCCTTTTCTTCTTCCCCTTCCTCTTTCCAGCAACAATTCAGAATTGACCTAGGAGATCCACTGGCCACAGTCCTAACAAACTTCTGGTAGACAACAGAACCGTCCAATCCAAGCTCTTCATGGCAGTTATCTCCAGGACGATAACCCTTTAGATCCAAAGAGCAAGTCAGTTCAAGTAACTTGAGAGACAGATCAGCATGAATGGCAATGGAAAACTCGCTTGGTTGGAAACAAGCCAACACCCTCTCAATCAGCAGACCCAGATTCACAACTTTCAGATCATATCCAGCAGCTTCAAAGCTTGCATAGCTGAAACCATCTTCTGGTGTAACATGAATAGTAGAAATGGCAGCCTCTTCAATAGAGTTCATGGAATAGCCACATGGATCAAAATCGAAGTCACATATTTCAGACTCTGGGAGAATCTTCCGTATGCCGGATTGTGAGGTCATCAGTGCCGCAGAGCCTGATTGGCTCTTGTAAAAGACAGAAGCCATTTCCCTGTCCAAACCAGTCATACACATTTCTAGTGTATAAACAGGATCAGAGGACTGCTCTGATCCAGCAGAGGCACAGTAAACATGCCATTTCTGTGGCTGACTTGAACTGCCCATAACAAAAGCCTTGCTTCCTGAACCAAGATTCCCAAAATAGCTATCAAGGAGGGCAACTTCCTCTGAGAAGCTCCGATGAGGAAATGATTGAGCCCCGGGGAAAATAAAGCTCCCCCGGGTATATTTCACAGATTGCACGGTGAGCGAAAGAGACGCAGCCAACTTCAGGATGGGAGGGATTGACAGAAGCAACTTTGTTGTACCACAAGTTTTGATGATTATCTTGTAAGGATAGACAAAGAGACTTGATTCTGAAAGGATATACGAGTCAACAGACTTATTTGACAAGGTAGCAACTATAGTGCAATCAGCTGGTTCAAGGATCTTGTCTAATTGTTCTTTGGTAAGGGTCCGAAGCCCTTTACCCTCAGGGTCAGCAAAGATGCTTGGCTCAAAGAACGAAATTTCAAGCCTTTTCTCATAACCTTCAAAACCAATTGCAGAGACTGGCAATGCCATTTCTGTTGGAGAGGTGACCATGACAACAAGCAGGCAAACAAGAAAGAGGAGAAAAATCGAAGAAAAGGAGCACGGGGACCAAACTAAAAACTAAACTAATAATATTAAGCTCTTATCACGTCCAGAGACGTGTTCAAAAAACCAGCTATGGGATATCAGGATGGCTTGCGAGCACACTGCACGTGAGATGGTAAAGAAAAAACAAGTCAAACATCTGTAACAATCAAAATTCATAGCCAGAGAAATTGCTAGGAACATGTGAATATCACAGATAAGTGGCAAGAATAAACTTACGTTGGAGTATGCAGCAGATCTGAACTTCTTGATTCCTCCGTTTGGTCGAACGTCTTCAATGCTGTATCCAAGGGGAGCTTCGTAGAATAAGGATTTACTACTAGACTTCTTCTTCCCACCTTTAGACTCCATTAGATCATTCAGTAGTTCCTGTTCAATCACCAAGAAATACAATCAGAGACAATATACAAACAAACACCAGTGAAATGAAGTAGGAACCAGGAAAAAGATATTGCTCAAGTATGAATCCAAACAATTGTAAACCAAAACATTATGTTGCGAAGAATTGTTACAAAGATCAATTTTTTTGAAACACAATTGCGTAAGAACAACATGATTACAACCTCACCCGCAAAAGGACAGTATGTAACAGAAAATAAGCTTTAGTTGATGCACATCCAAATGGATCCTAAAAACAGCCACTTAGATGACTAAAAAACCCAAATGAATAATCATAATCAAACACAAATCCTGAAGATTCAATACCCAACAAACAATATGCTCAAACATATACATCTGCCACAACATGTATACATGTAAACATATTTCACCCAATTTCATAAACCATTTAGTTTCATAAATAGCTCATTAACAATTAAGTATACCAAATAACACCACTTTGCTACATTCCACAAATTCACATAATTTAAGGCCTTAATATACGTATAATATATTCAATTAAATTCTCAAAATCCCATACATAGCCAATTCGCTACAATAGCACTAAAAAATTGGACACAAAGATTATTGTATCCGAAAAACATACACTTTTTAATGTAACAACTATTTATCAATTAAAAAAACACATAAAACCCACAAGAATTAGAAACAAAAAAAAGAGCCCAAATTTAAGACACCCACATATTCCAGAACAGAAATTCCAATCCCACAAACGAAAAAAGAACCAAAAAATAAAGACAAATATATACCCCATTACCTGCGCAAGATTTAGCATTAAAATCAATTAAAGACTAAATAAAACAATGCTTAACCTGATACTTACAATCAGATTACTGAATTTAATCGACCAACCCAATAACCGTTACGCAATTCCAATCCCAATCAACCTGCAAAAAATATATAAAAAAAAGAGGAAGAAATTACAAATTGAACCCAAATCATATAGTCCAATCACTTCAAAATAAAAGAAAAAAGGAACAAGAAAAATAAAATTACCGGTATATAGAAATAGAGAGAAAGCGATGCGAAACCTAATTAAAAATCCTTAGATCTTATCACAAAATCAGAGCGAGCAAGCAAGAAGAGAGAGAAAAAATTAAGCTTGCGTAAATCCGGAAAAATATTTATGTAAATGTGGGTGTGCAAATGGGACGGGAGCATAAAGGGGGTATTTATACTGCGGCCCGTGCCGTCTTGTTGGTGTTTTCCCTGTTCATGTGAAATTACTTGTTTGTCCTCGGAAAATTATTTGTTTGGTTTTATGGAATATTTTATTTCCTTTTTGGGGATTGAGGGAAATGTGGAGAATTGAAAGATAACGTTTGGAATAAATTCTTTACCATAAAAAGAAGATGTTAGCTAGGCTTGGCTAGCCTTTATTTTATTTCATGTATATGTGTATATATATATATATATATATATATATATATATGTATATGTATATGTATATGTATGTATGTATATGTATGCGTAATGTGGATTAATGTATATCACTTTTTTTTTTTGGGTTTGTACAGCACAAAATGGGAGAAATTTTGAGCTGTTTAATATTGAAATGTGAGAGTTATAATTTTCCTTTATTTGGCTTTTAATTTTGCTTAAAAAAGTAACATAAATTTTTATTAAATGTAGATTTGGCCATTAAATGTTCTATATCTTTTCATTAAATAATGAAGATTCATTAATTATTTTGTAGTTGTAACTTTAAAGTAAGATGCACTATTTTGACACCCTATCTTTATCCTCTTCACTCCATTCCTTCTTTATTTTGTGTTTTGTGACAAAAAGAGATGAGAGTGTGTGGATGAATTTGCTTAAGCAATTTCTAATTTGCATTTTGTTGTTTTTCTTTCCTGATATGTGACGTGTTCTCACGTCAATCTTATCTCTTACCCAAAAAAAAAAAAAAAAAAAAAGTATACTTGCATTTGTCATGCCTATATGGTTACCTTACCAACCTAAATTGTCATATGCATAATAAATTTATAAAAATTTTCTATTGACTATTAGAAAATGGTTTACACGAAAAATATTCCAATTAATATCCATTCAACATTATACGTTTTGCTCTTATGTACAATCAAATCATATTACATATGCCAAATGAAATAAAACTTGAACTCTTCATAGAAATTCTAATGAGTTGTGTCCTTTCTTTCCTCAAAGAAACCTTACTATGCCAAGCTATTCGGATTTAGATGGATAGAGCTCATATCGGGGAATTGAGTTCCTGAGTGAGAATCAATTCAAGAGGTCTCTAAGCAAGAGTTGTACCATTTCTTTCCTCCAAAAAAAAAAAATCCTAATTGTACTCTTTCCAATTAAAAGAATAAGAAATAGAACATGAATTTCCTTCAACTCCGTCTATTTATTGATTTTAGTGTACTCAAAAATTAGTGTATATTTTATTGAATTTGAATATCTACTAATGCAACAAAAAATGAAAATATAATATATATACTCATTTCAATTTGAGGAATTCACGGCTTATCGAGTCCTTTTCCAATCCTTTTTCAAAATGTTGAAATAGTGGTTTTTCTACTTTCCATATTTGTTGAAAATACTCCTTCACACACAACCCTTATTTTACAAGGGCTCCAACTGGACCAGCCAAGAATGATAGCGAGATGAGGGGTACCACTACTACAACTACTACAGAAAATCATACATTTGAGATTGCAATAATAGAGAGAAAAGGGTCAATTTCACACCAAAAAGACAAAAACAAGATTCGAATGGTGAAGTTGGCTTTCCTTGGATATGAGTGGCCCTCCTGCCATTGTGAACGAATAATAATGTTGACAATGATAAGATGCTCAAACTTTGGTGGGGCGTTGTGTGAGAATAAGATATAGACCATGGACATCCATTTCTTCCACACACACGAAACTGAGAGAGTGAGATGTACATTTTTGTGTTGCACAAAAAAAAAAAAATTTTTTTTTTTGAGTAAATTGTCTTATAAGTTTCGTTCTTGTGAAGTTTTCTTTTTCTTTGGCCAATCATGAATTGATTTATAGCTTAGAAACTCCAAGTACTTGGACGAGGTTTACAATGCATGCTTAATCATCGTAATGCATGCTTAGTTATGATAATATTTATGTGTTCACAGATTGTTATAATTACTTTTTGGCTTATGATTATGATGTACTATGAAAAGTTGGCACGTTTTAAAGCGAGATATTAAGGTTAACAATTTACTTAGAACTTCCCCTCTCTCACATTGTGATGGTTAAGTTTCAATGTTCCAAAGAAAAGAATTGTTCTTTATGTCCATATTCGTTACATTACAAGGATTTTGTTCTTTGTTGTAGAGACAGTACGTTCGAGGATTTCTAAGCATGTGACTCCTGTCGTACTTTTGTCTTTGCATTCCGACTTTTTGGTGGTTGAGAAGGAAAAAAGGTGAACAATCAGGGAAAGAAAAAAGGACATAAAAAGCGAGTAAAAGAATTCTTCAGCAAAAGGTTCTCTAATTATTCCACCAGATTAAGCATACTCCTAATTATGATCTCTTGGAAGGGACAAATATTTGCTATCAGTTCACTTCATCAAGAAGTCTTGGTACATGTTGCAATTGTTCTCCAATCTTCAAAACCATCTCTAGGTCTCTTCCATGTGTTTCCAGATCATAATAGAAAAAAGAAGTTCTCTAGGTTAAAAAATAATAATAATAATAATATAAGACGAGATAATGACAAGCTAAACAGACATTGGCCTAATAACATAGGATTAGAAGCCTTGAAATCTGATATTAATGACTATTATTGTCTAATAATATCTAGATGTTATACAATCATACGTGGATACTGATATGATTACAAAGACAAAGTGCTTTATGCAAAGTGTTTTAGGATATGCAAGTTTTTACAATATAGACAAAGGGAAAGAAACAACAATTTTTACACTATTTATCTTTCTTTAATATTAGTTCTCGGCCTTCACATTTTGTTCAATGCAATCTGTCGTTTATAATAATTTTTTACGCCATCGTCCATTTTCATATTTTGTTAACAATAATGTTCTATAATTATTCATAATCCCAAAAGGAGATCTAGAAAAGGTTGAGTGTTTTTGATATCTCTAATCTAATTTGTTGCTAACATACAAATCCAACTTTTTTACCAAATAACAAAAAAGTAGTAGAACATCTTCTAAAGCTCTATTTTAGCTTCTACAAGGCGTTAGTTTATGGCCACTTCTTGGTGTTCTACCACTATTTTGGTTAAGGACAGAAAATGCTTAAATAAATCTATCATCATACAATATAGTTAAGAGTGACTAACATCATATATAATTTTGTACCTAAAAATAAAAACATAATGTGCTTTAATCTTTTTTAGTTCCGGGGGAATACTTAACTTTACAAGGGAGAGGAAGAAAGAGGTATTTTTTTGGAAGTTAGACAAAGAACAAATGATTGCTTGGTTAATTTGTTTTATTCTAGATTCCTTGACAGCATTGTCTAAAGAGTAAATTCCAGTATTTTCTCATTTCAAACTTTGGCCCCAGTGTCCACAAACAAAAAAAGTTGAATAAGGAAGTCAAATAAAGCAGCTGGGCCTATAGTGGATTACGTTCTATAATTGCATGAAGCCGAATTTCGTACAGGCCCATATGTGTCCAAAGATCGGCAATTTTCGACCATTTGGACCGATTTGGAGGTAAGGTTTGTTTAGTCAAGTTTTTTAAAAACATGTTAGGATAATTTCACATATCTAACATGAGATTTGTTATAATTACACTCACCTCCCTTCGGGTTTTAAAATTACATTTACACCTCCTGCATTTATACTTTTCATAACAAAACAAGTCTATTTTGATAATGTAATCCAAAAACACCAACCAAACGCCTTAAAATATGCTTGATTGCTTTTAAAAAAGATAAATATACCTTAAAAAATTAATTGATTAGTCATGAAAATATCAAAAGTATTTATATTCTTACAACAAATTTTCAATCTCCATCAATTATTACTTTTTCAAAACTCAGTTATCTAACTAACTCTGTTAAAAGTTTACAAACAAATATATTAATAAGAAAGAGATGACCAATTTAGAAGCAATTAACCATATTTTAAGGTGTTTGGTTAGTGTTTTTGGGTTACATTATTAAAATGGACTTGTTTTGTTATGAAAAATATAAACATAGGGAGTGTAAGTGTAATTTTTAAAACATGAGGGGAGGTGACTATAATTATAACAAACTTCAAGGGAGGTATGTGAAATTATCCCAAACATGTTTTAGAAAACTTCAAATGCGTTTTTCAATTAAAATTTATTTTTTTAAATATAAAAAATTAACTTTTTGTCTCAAATATACATTTAAAATATCATTAAGGTTACTACAGTAATACTTTTTAAAAATTACCAAAAAAAAATCCAAACAATTTCGTCATTGCAATTTTTTTTTTGGACATTTCCCAAATTTCTAACTAAATTCCTTATTCCCCTTGATTTTCATTTAGATTATGAGAGAATATACCACAATTTTCCCTCTATTATCATATCCCATTGGATTGCGAAATTCTGATCTATAACTGACTATGAATCACCTTAGAGATTATTTATGTAGAAATTTTTTTTCGATCAATCACTATTGTATTACAATGTTTGTTGCTTTACACAAGTGGATGAAGCTCCCAATAATGTGCTGGGTGAAGTTCCAGATTGTTTGCCATACACAATTTGGGAATATGTCTTCCCAAAATCTACCTAAATTCCGCTCCATTGTAAACCCCTAATTATTTGAAAATTTGAAAAATGAGTTCGGCCTAATTATTGAGGAAATTCTAGTCATCCCCTTGTGCTAATAACATATCAAACTCTATACCACCATCAGATGGTCTATAATCATTGGCGAATTAGAACTGTAGGACTCGAATTCTTTCCTAATCGGGCTAAGTTTTATCGTTGATTTTCAAATTGAAAGAATCTTGATGCAACTAACTTACAAAGGAAGCCCAAAAATGTGCTGGGTAGTTTTCTCTATCAAGATTTGGGCATTACTTTCATCCAAACAAAAAAAAGATTTGGCCATTACTATTTCAGCCCGCCCCTGACGTTGCCTTCTTGTAACATAATAGCGTTACTTCTAAGAAAAAAGTCAATTGCCACTGGGCTAAAAATCATATTAATCATTATAACTTTGTCATCTAATTTACCTAATCTCTTCAGTAAATAGTTTAATCTAGCTACACAATTTTCTTGCTATTGATACAAGTTTTTCCTAACCAATCCAATTTGATTGGGTTAGCTACCACAATACCTTTAAAGGTTAAATGGGGTGGGAGGTCAGGGGTTCTAACCCTGCCTTCTATCAAAAATCCAAATTAGTGCATAATGTACCCGTTTTGTCCGATGGTGGTTCAGTTTCCATCGGTTCCTCTGGGACTCAGTTGGGCCCTTCCCCCTTTAGTGTACATTAGAAGTATGATAGTATATTATTGACTATTGAAAAAAAAATACAAATTTTTCCTAACCTGCTTCTTGGTTACTTGTCAACCTAACTCTTAATTCCCACTACTGAGTGTGTAATATCTTATCCCATAACGGAAAAATTAAATGACATTAATTAATGTATAAGTTAAGTCGAGCATTCAAATCCAACTTAGAACATCTATTTTGAATAGGAAAGACGAAGCTTAATAGTTGGACTTGACTACTGAAACTCTAGTCATCTATCTCTACGAATCCGAGGGTTGACAACATATTGTTATTTGATAAAGGAACTCTAGATTAATCTAATCCACTAACGTTTTTGCTTTCTCCCGACTTCTGCTAATTATACACAATGGATTCAAAATAAATTCTTTTGGGGTGACAAAGTTGGCTTTTTTGGGGGTTTTTTCCACGTCTTTACTCCATAAAAACTGCATAGTGTTGTGAAAATTTTTAACCTACTTAAACCATTTCATGGGAAGTACTAGATATTCATCAATTAAAACAACTTAAAATGCTGACCACATCTCATTCAAAAACTCTTTTATGAACATTTTTATAATACAATATATTTTATAAGATAAGATCACATCTAATCTTATTTTCACGTGTGTCCTGTCTCTATAATTGTATTGGAGTGATACTTTCTCACTATAAAATAAAATGAGGAGTTTTTAGCACCTTTGTTTATAACGAGAGAGAGAGAGAGAGAGAGAGAGATCAATTTGGCCGACATGATCATCTTTGCAAGCTCATCTAATGTCGTCTACCATAGATTTATTGTAAGATGCAAGTTGCCATAGATGCAAGTTGCCATATTTGAGGGACCGTGCAAGCTCAAATATTACTGACCAAGGACCATACTTTAGATACACTTAAATACGTCAAATCTACAACTCAGAAGATGCCGTCTTTTTTGGCAAGTAGCAAAGATGGAGCGCTCAGCCCAAGCTTGCATCGAACATTGAAATACGTACATTTAGATATTCTAGGAAAATGTTTAATTCATCAGTTGATATCTTTGTTCTAGGGTTGAAGGATGAGAAAGCAGATAAAGTGAAACAGCCAAAAAAAAAAAAAAAAAAAAACAAAAGGAGCAGGGTTTAATGAGCTGAAGTAGGGTTGGATAAATTAAGTTTAATATGAATATTATGTATCGAAATAATACAAGCTGCTAATCCAAACAACAAGAGCTACGTGTAGCAAGGGTGAAGATTTTATCAAACTTGTTATCAAGAGCAAGAAAAAAGGATTAACAATTTAATAGATTTTACCCCTAAGAATGGTGGAAGTAAGTCGATCCTAGACTTTGAAATTCACTGTACTTTGAAAAAGATTATTGTGCTAATTATATATGTTCCCAAGAAAATTAAGATTTTTCTCAGATTAGATCAACCTTTTTGATTCCTAGCTAAATACATATGATATTACTTAAATCCTAGCTCCATGGCTACTAATGGCCTATTATTTCTTTTATTGTTTTGGTTTATTATGCCCCTCCATTGATGATAAAATCAATACCTTCCATGCATTCATTCTTCCTGAGGGCTTAAACAACCATAACTTTACACAGATATATAGTACTAACAATTATTAAATCTTGACGACCGATTGGCAAACACCGCACTTCGCGAATATGTACAAATTTCACATTTGCGAAGGGAAGCCCGTGTTGGACCAAATTTGACTATTATCAGTTAATGAAATTCTTTTTAAGAAACTATTTTTAAGACTTTCAAGGTTGTCATCGAGTGTTTGGACTATTCGTCGACTAATGAAATTATTTTTAAGAAAGCTTATATTATTACAAGAAAATTTATGGAGAGAAGAAAGTAATAAGATTCGAAATCTAACCGCTGGCCATGAGCGAATAGTTCTAATTGATTAGCCTGCTATTTGTTATGGTTGAATTTCAATAGAAATTCTTGAAAATACTGTACCAAGTGAGAAGAATAAAGTTTTTTTTTATTTTTTATGGTAATGTAAAGTTTGTGTAGATGTCAAAGTTGTGCAATGCGGTCCTCCATATAATTCCCAAAAAAGGCTGGAATATACATGGGCATATTCTACGCATACAATATATGAAAGCATCACTTACCAAATACTTGTGTGTGTATAGATGCATTTGAACGAATCAAATTATATAATATTTGGAATGTAAAATGCATAGGTAGTGTAAAACGACCAAATCCATGTTCCCTTAGTTGAAAATTCACCGTCTGCCATCCAAAAATATTCCAAATGCTTTAGCTTTCTTTGTCATGGATATCAAATTCCAACGTTAATTATTATATTTTTTTGAGAAAAGTTCTTTATTTTTTTAATTAAGGATGTACATTCTAGAAGCACAAATCCCTGTTCAAAACAGCTCTCCTAGTATTCAATTATTTCCCTATTAATCATTTTATTATTTAAAATCAAAGATTAGTATAGTACTTGATCAGGTTTGAAAAGGGTCCAAGTCCAAGCTCATTCTGGAATAATAATATATAGAAACTAAATGGATTGAATTGTCATTCCACTGCTAATTTCTAATCAATTTTACATAAAATTATAGACCAAATCAAGAATTGCATGAATGCCAACATATACTCTTCTGACTATTGATTAATTAATTTAAATACAACGTAAAAAATGGGAACAACGTGTGTCACTGTCAACGATGCATGGGACCCACTAGCAGTTTACTAAGCCTCAAAATTTATAATAATTAAAAAATAATAATCTCCAGCACCAAATCAAAGTCTCGTTTTTTTTTTTTTTTTTGAATTAGTCGACACAAGGTCGACAGAGGGATAGGGGAAGGGGAACCTAAACCAATTCCACAGAACCATCCCAAAGGCAATTGCTGACTTAAGGGATAGTCCATGGGGCTTAAGTAGTCAAACACTAACGCTCATTCTCCCGATGTGGGACTTTTTCTTTTGAATTAGTCGACACAAGGTCGACAGAGGGATAGGGGAAGGGGAACCTAAACCAATTCCACAGAACCATCCCAAAAGGCAATTGCTGACTTAAGGGATAGGTCCATGGGGCTTAAGTAGTCAAACACTAACGCTCATTCTCCCGATGTGGGACTTTTTCTTTTGAATTAGTCGACACAAGGTCGACAGAGGGATAGGGGAAGGGGAACCTAAACCAATTCCACAGAACCATCCCAAAAGGCAATTGCTGACTTAAGGGATGGTCCATGGGGCTTAAGTAGTCAAAGTCTCGTTGACCAGACCAAATCACACCATTTTATAGTAAAACATTATTAAGTAGTTAATACAAAGCTTAAGATTTTGGGACCTACATGACATCCGACTTCGGTAACCCTCTAAGGCTATGTAATCTTGGGACCAATTCCTCCAGATATCAAACAACATTAAAATATAGACTTAGATTATCTGTTTTTTTTTTTTTTTTGTGATTGACGTATGAGGATTTCTAATTAAGCTTTATGTATTTGTATGTTTATATATATATATATATATATATATATATATATATATATATAGTTTTTGTTTTCTTCTAGAGCTACTTGTGAATTATTTATTTTCCAAGTTCCTTTCGTATTTTGAGGATTAAAAGTTTGTGATCCTAGATTTTTTCTTTGTTACATGATTACAGTTTTCTCGATTTTGAATCTTTTTTTCCTTGAAGTAATGTTTGGTCTATTTTTTCTTAGAAAAATAAAATAAGTACATTTGTCCCTATCTTGTATAGAAGTAAATTTAAAGAAGTCAAAAGTCCTCTATTATTTGTAAAAACATTCTGCGAAAAAAAAAAACTAAAATTTTTATTTGTTCAATGAATTTGATATATTTTCTTGAAAAATAGAAAATTTTCAAAAATAGTTTATAAAAAAATTTCCAATCAAATAATCACATTTTTTAATTATTTTTTATTTATCTCTCACACACCGTTTCAACAAACTCGTATTTACTAGAATCCTATTATGAAATAATTTTTAAACTGACAAGCATATTCTTCAATCATTTTTTTTTATCTCTCACATGCAAAAATCCTTTAATTATTTTTTTTGGGGAAAAATAGCAGTTTAAACGAAAGCTACCATTTTTTAGGACCCTACAGAACTTTTTCTCTACCTTTTTTTCTCTTTAGGGAAATGCTTCCCAGCCTTCCCTCCCCTTTATTTATTTTGTTTTTTTCCTTTCCATTAAATATAAAGAACACAAAAGACCGCCCTTCTTAAAATCATTCCTCACTTCCGGGCGGGAGAGAGAAAGGGAGAAAGAGAAGGAAAGAAAAAAATCCCCATTTTTTCACACCTTCACTGCGTGTGCATTCTGTGCTTTTGTTTTCACTAGTTACAGATTCTTTCCTAACAAAACTTTTGATCTTCATTTCCGAAAAAGGTAACTTTGATCAAATTTCCGTTTTTTCTTTCTTGCATTTTTATAACTTCGTCACAAATTTCCCAGTATTTTTTCTTCAGATTTAAAGATTTTCTTGAATATGGCAGGCACAGAAGTCGAAGGAGGAGGAAAAAATGGGGTACATAGGCCAACATGGGGTGATGGCTTTGCATAGATACAAGTACAGTGGAGTAGATCATTCCTATGTGGCTAAATATGTTTTGCAGCCCTTCTGGACTCGATTTGTTACATTTTTCCCTCTTTGGATGCCGTAAGTTTTTTCCTTTTCTATTAAAAAATTCGTCTTTCTAAGATGTGGGGTTCCTTTTTTTCTTTTGTGGAGGGAGAATGGTTTGCTTGGATTGAATTTTATATATTTAAGATTGCTATTGTGTAATTTGAATTGGGTATTTTGCTTTTTTCAATCTGGTATGGTAATTGGCTTGGTCTGGCTTTAAGAAATCTGATCTTGATATATAGAAGCTGATAAAATATGATTTTGTTTGTTTGATTGTTTTTCTTTCGGATCTCTTATATTTATCTGAAAAGTAGAATAAAAATGTTCTTTATGTAGGCTGGAAATTAGTGTTCTGCTGGCTGCGGTGGTGACTTATAGTTTGGCCCGGATAGTTTAATCCGCTCGTGGAAGATGGTTAGGGTGTTGTCTTGATGTTTTTATACTTTCCGAGAGTGTTTGACAGATAAAAGTTGTAAACTTGGAAGATATGAAATAAAGTGGACATAAGCGTCTTAGCGATGCCACTTCGTGCTGGCCTTTTTACCTTTGTAAAGTCATGTGGTGCTAGTAGCTAAGCGTAGCACTACTGTTTGGACATAAAGTGCTATAAGCTCGGCATATATAAGCAAAGTTAAGATGGTAACAGTATGTACAGAGATAGAATCAAACCGATTCACACAATGGCTTTTTGGCTATCTCTATGTACTGGATGTTTGGCAGAACGTGATAAGCAGATGACAAGATATCAAAATGAGTTAGCACGATAGTGACTCACATAGGGCGTATAAATGCAATTATTTGATCATCCTTCCAATGGCTGCAGAGTTTAATTTATACTTGTTGCCCTGGAGGAAGTGTTGAAAATTGGGAGTTCTTGGTAATTTGTTGGAGAGTAATTTTGGTATGACGTTTTAGTTGCAGAATGAATCAACTCAAGCTTGAATGCTTCTTCTTATTACCCATGTTATGCTGCCAAATGTAGTGTTTACTAAAATCCGCATGTGAATGGGATTGTGTACTGTTTGTGACCTTTTCTAGAAGTCAGAGTTTTGTTGTCTTGCAAAAATATCTGTTGAATAACAGCCTATCGGCATAATGAGTTGCAAGAATAAGGTTTCAAATGAAGTTTGATTTTAATATTTGGGTCTGTTATATTTTGTGCATAACTTTTTGTGAAATATTTTATGTTGTCTAATTGATACTTTTCCTTTGTGTGCATGCACCGGATACTTTTTCTAGGCCCAATATGGTAAGTATCCTAATCACAGTATTTCTCATCTATTAATTTTGGATATGCTTTCATTTTTTTATGCTGATAACTATGCTGTATTATGACTTTTTCTCCAGATTACACTTACAGGATTTATATTTCTGCTTACGTCTGCTTTGCTGGGATACGTGAGTTACACTTTTCCTCTTCTCTATATATTTTGTACATAAATGGTAGATTCTACTGCTCTATCCTCAAAGTGATTATCAGTATTTTATATAAATTTGGTTTTCATTGTATTGACTACTTTCAAAAAAGTATAGACACAAACATGAGTGATAAAACATGGATATGCTTAGTTGTGTGACATTAGGCTGGTGGATTTTGAGATTAAGAATATGGTACTTTCAGGAGAAATATATGGGTAGTACCTGAATGGTTTACATTTTCACAAGAAATCTATGGATAGTACCTGAATGATGTTCTTAAATATATAAATTGCAAGTTTATGTTTTCAACAGATAAATAACACAGTTGTCAGTGAAATCAAAGAAGGTAATAATGCTTAATGGATCTAATCCACTAATTTTCAGGTTAATATCTGCACTTGTATAAAGCATGCTTATTTTTTATGCATTCAGTTGGTTTTTGCAATGATGTCCTACTTGGTAATTTATTTCCATGTGTTCTTCAGGTTAGTGTATTTTTTCTTTGATTAAAGTTGTAATTTAACTGTAGTTGAATATTTTACATAAAACGTTTTGCTATAATTTATTCTAACAGTGTATGGAATCAATTTGATGAGTGTTTGGTGGTTTCTAGAATTATAAAGAAGTTGAAGGAGTGTAGGATTTTCTTATGCTAATTTGTGATATGTTTGTTAATGTCATATACGGACATGTGGCAGTTCTGAGAGAGTGTATGCTTCCTAGACTACATATGAAGACCTAAACTTCTTGTTTTATTGTCTTCTAGAAACCATGGACAACAATGTGAATTTGAAAATGTGTTTGTTTGCTTTTAAATCTGGTTGTGTTTGTCATCCATCCTATATCCATGTAATTTGGATACCTAGCTCATTTTATTTTCATTGCTTAAAGTTTTGATTGTTAATATGTACAAAAGTTCAATCCTGAAATATTTACTATTATTCAACTACTAGAAGAGTTTGTAGCAGTTTAGAAATTTCTTAGCAATATGTTTTAAATGGTCAACTCTTCCTCCTTTTCTCAGATATATTCACCTCAACTGGATACTCCACCTCCAAGATGGGTACATTTTGCCCACGGATTGCTTCTCTTCTTATATCAGGTGTGCTTGCTTTCCCTTTGTTGATGGATTTGATGCTTTATGCATTTGTTTTACCTGTTATTGCTTTTCCTGATCACTTGAGAGCTGTCTAGCTTAATGTGACGGTGTTTTTTATTCTGGAGTTTTTGTGTGCATTTCATGCATGATCTAGCATTGAAATGCCTGGTGTTCTTTTTCATTGGGAGGCAAAATTTTTTTAGATATTAAATTTTCTGTTAGTGAACTTAATGCTCTGAAATGCTTGAGGTTGTAATTCAAATATACTCTTTTATGCTCCTGATTTGTGCTAAGAGCTGTAAATCGAATGGTTTTCAACCTTTCTAAACACTGAGTTGTGGTAGAATCATCTGTACTTCCGAACTACAAACTACAGTTTCACCAAAGCTTATCCTTCATATGAATGATGGCTAGCATTAGATTGAAATGTATGCTTGCCTTAAACTTTCTATTGCTTGAAGACTCTTCTTGTGTCTTGTGTGTCTTCGGCAGAATTCTGCTTATGGATGCTGGATGGATTAATGGTTGATAGGATCATTATGAACAATGCTGTGATAGTAATTTTTATCCTTTACATAGTGGAGAGTACCGTGATGCTGCTTGAGGCAGTGAACTAGGATGTTGATCTGCCATGGCTCTCTATTGTTGAAGGATTATATCATAGTCAAATTTTATGACTCCATTTCATCTAAGCAAATTCTTATGAACACATTTCCCTTGATTTTGTTTTTCTAAAATTTCTACCGTACTTAGAAATAAATTTTTATTGGTAAAGACTGATATTATTAAATTCTTAGATATTGCAGTTATGTACTTCATTAGTTTTCTGTGAGAGTTTCTTCCAAATTTCTTGTAATCTTTCTGATCCTATGAAGTCCATGACAGACTTTCGATGCAGTTGATGGAAAGCAAGCAAGAAGAACAAATTCCTCTAGTCCATTGGGGGAGCTTTTCGATCATGGTAATTTCTCTTATTGTGTCACCCCCCCCCCCTTTCTCTCTCTCTCTGTGCATGTATCTACGTGTACATACATGTATATTTCTGTGTGGTATTTGATTATCTTTTTTTCTTTTATTTCATTAAGATAATTGATGACAGTTGTCTTATACACTCCTTTTCCTTGACAAATTTTACAGGTTGCGATGCACTTGCATGTGCGGTATGTTTGACAGCTTTGTAGGGTTTAGTTGTTTATGATTATGATGCAGGGTAGAAGGGCATCTGAAATGACTTTGCCTGTCATTAGTTTGAAGCTGTGGCCTTTGGGAGTACAGCTATGTGTGGACGAACTACTTTCTGGTTCTGGGTTATATCAGCTGTTCCTTTCTATTTCGCAACATGGGAACAGTGAGTTTCTGACTATCTCTCAATCATCATATGTTGATTATTTATAGACTTTGATACAACATATTTATTTTTCTACTGTTTTTGGTTTTTACCGTAGATAGAGGAATAGTGTTGTTGAAATTTCTTTTTCCTGGAGAGAACCTGATGTATGTTCCTTTCTTCACCGGTCTACCTGGTAAAATTAGTCGAGTAGTTATAGCTAAATGCTAACATGTTTGTAAGTTGGTCTGGATCTTAGAATGCTATTTTTCTTGGATTCATATTGGTGGAATGAAATAAATCTATTTCCTCATTATTCATGTTTCACTTGGAGCTGCAGAAATATGTCATTTAATTGCAACAATAATGTTCTAGAAATATTTGTTTTTTATCTGTTTCATTAATCATTTTTGTCCTGGGTTACTGATCGGTGGCTTTCTTCCATTTGATCTTTTTTGGTTGCCTGTTGATTGTTTTCTGTGACGTACACTGATATTCGTTGTTGTTGCGGGAAGGCTATTAACCTTGCTTCTTTTATGCAGCTATTTCACCAATACTCTTATTCTTCCAGTCGTAAATGGACCTACGGAGGGTCTTATGTTGATATATCTAATCCATTTTTTTACAGCCATAGTTGGTTGGTATCTAATATTTTCAATTTTGTACTTTGTACAAATAAGTTACACATTCCATTCTATTTCTCTGTCTCTCATACGTTCTTTTGTGATAATTCCACCTTTCAGGTGCTGAGTGGTGGGCTCAACAGTTTGGGAAATCAATTCCAATTTTTAGCTGGGTACCATTTGTAAGCGGTGAGCCCTGATTCATCTAATAAACAAACGTGTTGTTTAATAGATGTCTTTTTTTTTTTTTTTATAAATCAAGTGCATTTAATTGATACATACTAATGATTGTATCAATGTCATTGATAAATCTCTATTAATGTTAATGGGCTCATTTTTTGTTTATTTTCTAAGCCATCCCATTTCTACTATCATGGTAACTGCTCAGATTATTATTCATATAGTCCCACGTGTATCAAATTCCCAATGTGATGTTGAGAAATTCAATTGACTGCATTTGGGAAGAAAATTTCACTTTTACCACCTGATGAGAACAGTAAATCAGACTCTTTCATCTGCCTGGCTGCAGATTTTTAGTCCTAGAATTCAATGGGGTGATCTATTGATTCCCTTTTTGATTTGGAACCTTTTAGCTTTGTGTCTTACTTTCTACTTTGAGTTTCTATTTTGGTTTGAATTGATATTGATTTGGGAGCTTGGAAGTTGGTGTTTTACATTTGTTCTATTACCTTCATGTCTGCAATTCTAGTTACTGTTTTTTATCTGTGCTTAGTCAAGAGACTGCTCTATCTTAAGTTTTTCTTGTGCAATCATGTGGAAATTGATTCATTTCTTTATGTTGTTCAGAGATCCCAACCCATATGGCTGTGTTATACCTAATGATAGCCTTTGCTGTTATACCAACAGTCTCATTTAAGTAAGTACTGCTACCGAAGTGATAGATATGTGCTTGTTTTGCCGAGGCAAATTTCTAACTTTTATGATGCCTTCTTGTCTTTATATTAATATCTTGACGGATTCACTCTCTACGGGAATTTCTTATTTATGAGGATTTGGAGCAAAAGTGTGGGTTGCTGATTTCCTTTAGTGGCTGCATTTTGAGTATTGAATAGTTTGTCCTTGGTTTCACTTCTTTAGGGTAGATGCGATCTTTGGCTTCTATGCATGCTTTCATCAGACAACCATATTTTATCTTGTCGTTTGCCAGATTGTGAAGCAAGTTTTATGTTGATAATTATCACAGTGCTCTGAATAGTCTGTCCAATTTTGGAAGTTTGAAGATGTTGATATCATTGTGCTTCTGCATTATGCTAAACGGATTCCTAATTTTAATGTTGTATTACGCCTCTGTCCAGTGTTCACAATGTTTATAAGGTGGTTCAGGCAAGAAAAGGAAGCATGCTTCTTGCTTTGGCAATGGTAAGGCTTCTGCTGGCGAAATGCTTTTTATCTTAACAATATGCTTCCTGTTGCTAAGAATTTCTGATTTCACTTCTTGACAGCTTTATCCTTTTGCCGTGCTCATGAGTGGAATTTTGGCCTGGTAGGTCTTTCTATTGATTAGCTTGTCACGTGTACTGTTTCTTTTATAGTGATTGTATATTTTTTTCTTTTTCAGGGACTATTTGTCTCCAATTGATTTGATGGGGAAATATCCTCCATATGTTGTTGTAGGAACTGGTCTTGCATTTGGGTTTCTTGTGGTATGATGTCTGCTTTCTGAGCTTGATCAGTTGAATATAAATTTTGTTGAGTATATGAAGGAGCTTTATGAAAACTGTACTTGGTGTGAACTTCTGTAATCCGTGGTGTACTGTCTTTGTTTATTTGCTTTTAATTGTCATTTTGTTTATTCGATTTCCATCTTTGTTTTCTGTTCTCACATCTGTTGAAGTAAAATTAGCTAGGTAACTATAAGTTGCAGGATGTTGCATAATCAACAAACTTGGTGCCAGTATAAATTTCTATTACTGAAGAAATGCTTGTTTTGCAGGGAAGGATGATTCTGTCCCACTTGTGTGATGAACCCAAGGGCTTGAAAACTAGCATGTGCATGGTATGTAAATCATTCTTGGTAGATTTTCAATTATATAGTCACATCTATGTCAGCGTACTTCCATGAACTATTTAGCCAACATGTAGTTTTCTCTGGCTGTTGATGGAATCTTCTCTTGAAGATAGAATTTCTTAGTTTCAAAGAATTATGCATCTGTAATATTAGTTGCTTGAGAGAATTGAGTTTTTTGTTTGTTGCTAGAGGGAATATAGTATCAGTCACTAAATTCTTATACAAGTTTAACTGTTGTTATTGCAGTCTTTGTTGTACTTACCTCTTGCCATTGCAAATGCACTCACTGCCAGACTTAATGATGGGTATTTCTTCAATTTTCTCACTTAGAAGGATATTAGGCTTTTACCTTTTCAAGTAGAGATGATATATTTCTTTCTTGCAGAACTCCTTTGGTTGATGAATTCTGGGTCCTTCTTGGTTACTGTGGATACACTTGTAAGGCCACTCCTGCTCTGATTGGTTCACATATGGCTATTTGTTTCTTCCCAAGTCTTCTAGCTAGAAAATCTGCTTCTTTTGGCTCTTTCTAATACTACTTTTAATTATGCTTAGAGAAAAGCAACTACTTTGAACTCTCCAGATAATATTTGTTTTTGTAGTCCTGTATTTCTCCATGTAACTGCAATTTATAGTACTGTTTTCCTTTGTTGTTCCGTATTAAGTCTCATTGCAGTTTCTTTTATGTTTTCTATGAATACTATATTTACGTATCTCCAGCACGTACTTATATGTTATCAAAACTTGTATGCACTTTTCAACTTGCAATTCTAGACAACACTGTGGCTGATCTGTTTTCCTTCTGTCATTCTCAGTGTTTCTCTATCTTCATTTTGCCACGTCAGTGATTCATGAAATAACAACAGCCCTGGGGATCTACTGTTTCAGGTGAGAAATTTTCCCCTTGATGCTTGTCGATTTACCATGCAAGCATTGTCTCTGCCACCACACTTCTCTTTATTATTTGTCTTTCAGTGTTGACGTATTTGAATCTTTTTCCATTTTCTACAAGAACGTTGTATTTAGAATCCTAACCATATATTGGTGATATAGAATTTGAAGGAATCCTTGTTATTCACCCACCCAGCTACCCAAACAGTTCTTTATTGCTGAAAGTTGATTAATTAGGATAATTGCTTCACCTGTGCCAGAGTTTGCATCTAAGCTTGAACTTCTTCCATTGTATAGTTTTTCTCTTGGCTTTATGGTTGAATACAGGATTATGCTTAAAGCTAAAAAATGTTGCTGAATTTTAACAACAAACAGTGTTTTGATAGTTGCTTATCTGGACGGTTAATGGAATTGCTGATTGCCTTAAATTGATTCTGTAGCTTGTACATTAGTGTTGAATTGTTTTTTGTTAAGTAAATTTCTGATGTTTTGCACCATTTGATGTCAGGATAACACGGAAAGAAGCTTGAGATGTCACAAATGCTTTACTATTGTTCTTCCAGGTCTTTTATTTCCACAGTATATTGAATTGCTTGATGTCTTAGTGAATTGGTGTCCTGACTTGTTTACTTTCATAATTGCTCTCTTACTAATATTCATTTGTCCTGTCTGCTGCCTTTTTGTTATAGATGGTTCCTTTGCAGTTTGCTGCTATACTGAAGCCTCTTGCCTACAATTCTTCGACTAAATTTTGCAGTGATGATAGTGCAGAAACTCTTGCTAGTTGCTCTATTGTTGTACTACATAATCTATAGGAACTTGATTTTTATTCTTGTATAGACTATTTAAATAGGTCAATTCTATGCTGCATATTTGTTGTTATGCAGTGTAACGCTTTTACTCTTCCTCCTGATGTTTGTTTGAGAGGAGAGGACGTATTATCCATTTTCTTATCAATCATTCAAGATATTCTTTTAAATATGAAGTTTCCACGCAAGAATTTTATTTGAGGAAATACTAGGGATATATTTGTTCGTAGTCAGACGGGTTCTTTTTCCTTGTTATGAAATTAAAGTGAGCCTAGATTATTAATTTTTTTTTAATCATCAAATTTGTATTACAATAAATTTTGTCTGACATAATGGGTCTGAGGCTCTCATTGATATGCAGAGGTGTGGTTTTAGACTTCTTGTCAGTCACAATTGGGGGTTGGGTACCTGACTTTGCCTTACCTTTATTCCCTTTTTCTAATTACTGAGGACAGGCGGATGAAAATTGTCCATCAATGGCAGCTCAAAGGATCTGTTAAACACAGTAACAGCAGAAAAGAGAGCACAATACAGCAGTCGAAGAGGGCCTCATAATTGAAGCCTAATGGGCCAGTTCATTCAAGTTCAATCTGAGACGGGCCCCCCAATTGAAGTACGGGCCTTAAAGTGAGATTCATAACACAAACCCAAATTCTCCATTTCTTTATTATTGTAGGTGGAAAATGAGCATATAGAGTGATGCTACGGCGGGCTCACCAAGAATTATAGAAGTTACGTGGTTAAAATCGAATCACATTTCATGTTACATTTTTTGTTTGAATCACATAGATAAAGTAGTTCAATTTCGACGGCATGACTGTTTGCCAATTGTATCGAGCCAAATGTCTTAACTTTTAAGTATGGAATAACTCCAAAAAAAAAAATGATTATTTTGATGAATAAAAATGATGAACTTCCAAGAAATTTTGCGGTATGCCATTCGAATATGAAAGTTTTAAGTGGTATAAGACATACGCTAAATGATACACAGACGAAAAAGAGCAAATAAGAAAGAACCAAAGTTGCCAATTAGATTCAATAATTCCTTAGACAGTTGTCAATACTACTAGTCTCTTCACCTTTATTAATTTTTCCTCTCTAAACATCATTACATGTTGGTAGTGGACTGCTTGGAGCACAGTAAAAAGAGAGACAGGACTTTGGAGACATGCATGTTTTGTACGGCAGCTTTGTTAAATTGCTAATGAAAATGTTGGTGTGTTTGTACCCAATCGCTAACATAGTCAACATTTCTTGCAAAGATGTTGGCAAAATGGTTAGCCACGCTGTAAAAATGTCTCTAAACCGGACTGTGTATAATCCCTTTGAAAAATTCAATAATATTGAATGGCAAAACGGAACAGTAAATCATAGCAATGATTAAAACCAACATCATAAAATTAATTAAGTAGTATGAAAGGTTTCCGTATTTTCACTAAACATATGTGTTTGTGGACCAATGATGCATTGGGATAGGCGTGGGTGGTGCGTGTTCGTTGGCTATAATTTGCTAGAACAGACGTGCTCTGGTGTCTGGGGCATGTAGGTTAGGTAGCAGCATGGTAACGCAGCATTGCACTAGTGCTCTGTGCTTTGTTGCTCAGTTAATTGTTCTGTTTGTTGGTTTAAAAGAATTTGGGATCCTTGGATTGGAACTAGTTGATTTTTGAAAGGTTAAAATGCCAAAACCATTTTCAAATTATTATGTGCAAAAGTAGTGAAAGGCATTGAATATTTGTTGTGAAAATGTGACAATCTTCCAACAAGGAAACTTGGTAACAATCCATTTGTGGTCCATTGCAAATTTAATGCATATTTGATTTGATCAAGATGGTCGGCAACAGCAGTAAATTGAAATGTGAATAAAAAAGAAACTGTAATAATAGCCCTTCAACAGACTTTCTTGCATCTCTCTTTTTCATACTAATTCCTTACCTTTCTGAAACTGCAGCTGATTTTTGGCCACCAGCGTTTGTTTTTGCTGCGACTGAGCAGAATGTAGTCCGTCACGTCACGCCAAGCACTTATTATACTTTCATTAAGTTATGTAATTAAACAACCGTCTCACTTGTAAACTATATAGTAAATTCAAAAATTACATATCATAATAATTTATGATGACTTAAAAAAAGTGACAATAAACGATGTTATCATATATTACTATGACTAGACGAGGACGTGAATGGTTTATATATGATGACAAGAAGAAAAATTGCAATTATAGCTCCAACGTTGTGGAAACGAGTAATCCTAATCCAACAGTACAATTACATTTTAGAAGGTCCAGGGGGGAAGTGAACACAACAAGAATGGATTGGACAAAATAATAAGTCAATGACGTAATTAACTTTTTGCACATTTTCTGATGGAACAACTCAACCGATTGATGTAGAGTTTTGCACAAACTTAATAAATTCAGTCTTAAAACTGCATCGTCTTCTACTGTAATGGAGGAAAATAGCATATAAATAATCCATGTAGGTCCATCCAAAAATAAAAATTGTCAGTGGGACACGTGCTCAAAGGTTTTCAGAGAAAGCAAAGGCCCAAGATCTCTAATAGATCATGAAGGGTTGTAAAGTCGTGAGCATGTAAAAAATTGAGTGTTTGGCTCATGCTCACTTGTGTGTTACTTTCATTTTTATACCCCACTGGCCGACTTGAAAGAAAAAAAAAAAAATTGGATAGAAGAAGGTAGACTAATGAATTCTTTGGTTGTCCTAAACATTAATTGCAAAAGGGATGGTGATGTTAATGTTATCTTCTGGAAACGATTTGTAAGACAGATTATTAAGAAGTAAATAATAACTATTTAAATTTAATGTATGAGAGAGTCCTTACTTGGCACTTCTTAGATGAAGAGAGGCTGCTTAACTAATAACTACGTGA
Organism: Mitragyna speciosa; assembly: GCA_024721245.1. NCBI lineage: Eukaryota > Viridiplantae > Streptophyta > Magnoliopsida > Gentianales > Rubiaceae > Mitragyna > Mitragyna speciosa. The sequence goes on along the minus strand of CM045564.1, from coordinate 21,440,098 downwards.
ATAATTCTATAATGATACGTGAAATTACATTTCATGATCCTGTTAAACATTGACTGTCCTTTAACTTTAGAACAATTCAATGACTATGCTACAAAAAATTTCGCAATAAGTTTTTCGTAACTACATCTAGTAAGGTAGCATATGATCCATTGTTCTTTAGAGAAAGTGAAATAAAGTTTGTAGGTTCAGAACCTAGAAGTAAGCAATTTTTATATGTTTGTCACAACAAAAGAATGGTGGTACTATAAGTCTTGTAAAAAGAAGTGGAGGAGTTAAAGAAAATCTGTATAAAGTTGGGCATGGAAAAAAGAAAGATTTGATCGATGCAAAAACAACAGGCCAGGAGACCTTTTACAATCTAGGTAAAATTATGATGCTGAGCTGAAACTTGTTGCATGAGAACAACAGCTGCACAGGTTTGAGTGCCCAAAATATTAACATAGACAACTCAAACAGGCGAATTCATTCCTTTACTCAACTTAAAAAGTGTCATCTCTCACTCACCCACTCACTCCCCTACTCCCCCACACAATGATACCTGCAGAGACAGTGTGCATTTTCCATCACTCTTCCTTCCTACTAGCAATTAACAACTGTTTCCTGAAAAGAAAACGTAAATTTGACGTCTCCACTTTGCTCAAGAAAATCATATTCTACCACAGCTGCCATTGCTCCATAATCCTCTATTTTACTACCTTTTAATCATTGAAACTCAAGTTCACTTTTCTTTCTCTAGCAATCCTACATATCTAATTCTGACCAACTATATACACCTACAAGGCTACAACTCTTGATAGCTAGTTTCAATAGCCTGTTAAAGTCAGCACTGTGGATTCGCCTGGTCTGTTTTCTGAATGAGCTGTTTTTTTATACATAGCATGTTAGCAACTTTCTTAATAATTCTCTTCCTTGTGATCTATTTTACTGAACCATATTGGGAATTTTGCAGTTTTCAGTAGCAAAAGTTGATTACAAAACCATGAAAGAAAGAGGGAAAGCTGTGGAGGTATTTAATGGGAGTATGTACACAGATTTCAACTACTCTTCTTCATCAGAAATGCCATGCAAGAAGCATCCATCTTCATCTGCAGTTGGGATCTGTGCTTATTGTCTGAAGGACAGATTGGTGAAGTTGGTTTGCTCAGAATGTGGAGAACAAAGGCTTTCCTCATGTTCTTGCTCTGACATCTCATCATACAGGAACTCATCATGCACTGCTGATGTGGGAAGTGTTGGGAGAATCTCATTTCTGATTGAGAATGAGAAGACTGACCAACCACAGTTGCATCAGAAGTCTGAGAAGAGGGAGAAAGCTGAGGAAGTCATTCTGCTCAGGAGGAGTAGCAGTAGCTGTGTTGAGGTGAAGAGATACAAGGGATTTTGGAAGATTAAGAGGCTCTTTAGGAAAAAAAAAGAAAAGGGTTGTGAAAAAGATGATCAATTTGATGATAAAAGTGATGCTTGGGTGTCTGATGCTATGGGGGTTTCCAGGTCCAGGTCTCTGTGTAGTTTCAGGGGTGGTGGATTCAATGACACTGATGAAGGTAGTGATTATAGGTTTTCAAGTGCTAAAATCTCTGATGTTACTGGAGGTATACTCTTTGATTATGACAGACAATGTGGATTTAGTGAAGGAGAATCAAGGAAAAGTGGTTTCAGAGGTGCATCAGATGAATCAGAACCAAGGAAAAGTGGATTCAGAGGCTTGTTCAATGAAGCAGAACCAAGAAAAAGTGGCTCCAGGATTGTGTCAGATGCTGAAAGTACTATAGATTTGAGGGGTTTAAAGAAAGTTGGCCACTTGGAGTTTGATCGAGCGTATAGTGTTCCAAACAGGAGTATTTTTCCTGTTAAAGAAAGTGATTTTTCTGCTATGGATGATTCAGCTTTTATTGATTTAAAGCTTGATTTATCATCAGAATCAAAACCAGAACTTCCTGCTGTCAGGATCAGTGATGCTTCAGATCATGGTGGTACTGGTAGCTTGAGAGGTGAGACTCATTTTTGTAAAGGTGGCTCCTGCAGAATAACAATGAATGACAGAGCACTCAAAAAGGGGACCAATAGTTATAAGGTTTGGAAATGGTTTTCCAAGCATTATTCTGGTAGGAGATCAAACGCAAGCAAGAAAGAAGAAATTAATACTAGTACATTCAAGTCTTGAAAAAGAGAATTTGACAAAAGACTATAGAATGGTTATTAACAAAGTAAATAGAATCTACTGTCTGTATTATGTTGTATTCATGTACTGTTAATTTGTATTTCTCTTTTACTAATCTAGTCCACCTGCTGTTTCCTCATGTAGTCTACCTTAAACTTATAGGATAAAAATAAACGCCAGTTACTAATGGATTTTGCTTCATGTTGTTTCCTTGGGGTTGGTGAATCTTATTTGTGTACAGAATAAGAAAGTTCACTTGCTGCAGCCAAGCAAATGGCTTCTTGAACTGATTCTTCTGTCAAATTGGAAATGTTCCCCCCTGCATTTCTATGAAAATTCCTGCTTTGTCAAATACTAGCTGCTCATTTCTGTAACAAACAGAAGTTCAGTTACTCCTTCTCTTTGGTTAATTTCTTCCAGCAGCGCAGAACTCAGCTGGCATTGACAATTGGATGCAATTCACTAAAGGTTCAATCTTGCTCAGAAAGGAATAATCATTTTGACAATAACTGAAGCTTATAACTTTTCAATATCCAAAAGCTAAGGCTATGAAAATTGTCAATTTTATCAGGCAGAAAAATCATGAATGCCAATAAGATACATAACAACTCAAACATCCAAATTTAACTTTTGGGGAACATTTTATTCTCGTCCTAGATGGATGTAATAATTTGTTCTGTTTAAGATGGACAAAACCAATAACCAGTCAGGACATAATTTTCCATAAACTTGATATTACTTTCTTGCCAATATGATGTTCTAGTGGTGAAACATACACTCAATATGGTGGCTACCATAGAGATCCTATTATTAAAATCTCCAGTTCAAGTTTGTTTTCCTCTTAACGTCCTCTTCTATGTGGCCCAATATTCATCCAAAGGGCATTTATATCTGTATCATATGAATCTTTGAACCCAATCCAATCCAGCCCATCCCTTAAGGCTCCCTCACATCACATTCAAGTTTGCAGATGTGGACAAGAAATTCCAGGCCTAAAACTGAACCAGACTGGAAATAAAATGCACTGGCAGTCTTCCCCACCCGGGGCCCCGCGGGGGGGGGGGGGGTTGCAATTTCAATGCTTTTAGAGGTTCTATCTCTTTGGCGAGGGTTTATCGAACCTACGTTACTACAATGGGAGAAAGGATGAGGTGTAAACGCTCGACCTTTATTTGTTGCTTTTTGGCAAGTTGAATCTTTATGTAATAGACTGAATATAGTATTTGCCATCCACAAGTGGAGCTTCAACTCATCATATAATACTATGGGCTTTTCTGGTGGTACGCTAAAAAATTAAGTGAAATAGTTTTTGATTAAAATTGGATCTTAGCCAAATTGATTGAGAAAGATTGTCAAATAGATAAAACATAGGCTCTGTTTGGATAGTATTATTTGGAGTGTTTTTTGAGAATTATTGAAAAAAATTATTTGGATTATTTTTTGTTGACTTTTTTGGAAAGGTGAAAAAGTGTTTGAATGTGAAAATTTTTTTTGAAGTGACATGATGGTGGTTTGAAAAGTGATTGGGAAAGTGTTTGAATAGTTCAAAAATTTTAAAAAAGTAGTGAAGCGGATTGAATGTGAAAATTTTTTTTGAAGTGACATGATGATGGTTTAAAAAGTGATTGGGAAAGTTTTTGAATAGTTCAAAAATTTTGAAAAAAGTAGTAAAGCGGACGTCTACTTCAGAGACAAAAATGTCTCAGCAAGCACTACTCACTGAGACAATTTTGTCTTTAAAGCGGACGTTTGGTTAAATAAGCGGACGTCCGTTACATCGTCCGCTTAAAGAAGCGAACGTTCGTTTCGTCATCTCACATCAAAATCTACCAAAAATGGATCTCATTTTGTTATTTGCGATTTCTCCAGTTTTTCTAAATAAATTTTGAACATAAACATGCTTGCTTTTATGAATAATTGTGTAAAACGTTTCTAAAGTTCATTTGAAATTTCAAATGAAAAACTTGGTGAAAAAATTTGATGAAAAAGTTTGACCAAAAATTTTTTAACATTTTGACCAAAAATTTTCACTTGTCCAAACGAATTTGGAAAAAAAATTTTCAAAAAATGCTCCAAAAAATCCATCCAAACGGAGCCATAGTGTTTGAACTCCATACACTGTGCCAACTGAGACAACTTTGAGAAACATCCAACATCTTGAACAAGTCAATTTATTCAACATTACTACACACGTAGTTCTCGTAAAGAAGAATCTGTGCTGACTAATTTCATTATCTTATTCTTGGAGTACTAATTGATCAAAATATGTTGACTATTCTGTATTCACCAGTTCACCACCATCAGTTGCTTTATCTTCATCTTGGATGTTACATTCATGTTGGAGTCGCTGAATTATCTGAGAGTCCACGTTCCATAGGAGATGATAAACTATTTCTTGCTTCCGATGCTGTCAAGAATATAACTACCAAATGTGATGGTTAAAATCTTGAATGAATCTGATGACATTCTGTGCTTGTGAGGAAAGCTTATCCTTTCTCTAGTCAATACTATTTCGTGGAAGCTGCCTGAAAAGTCAGCGAAAGCTTCGAATCAATTAGGGGTAATCAACTTGTTGAGTATGACCAGTTAATGCAGAACAGAATAAACTACCTTGTTCAAGTTTCCCAAGGTAGATAAATTTTCGATTATTACTTTAGATTTTGATAATTGCCTTGGCTGATTTTAAAGATTCAACATCTAGCCATCTTATCCTAACATTTATAGCATGAGAAAGATTTAGATACCTGCAAATATCACTTGTTACACATCAGAAAACAGCAAGATTTCAAGGAAATAAAGGAGGAATTTTGGATGAAGATTTTGTGAAAAAAAAAAAAAAGAATGTATGTTGCAAGGCCTCTTTCTGAGTACATAAAGAATCCAGATTCTCTTTCAAAAGCCCCCCAGTGTCCAAATTCAGGATACTTGGTAATCCAAGACGAAGAATCAGAGACTTACTCTTGTTTTGGATTGTTCAAGGATCGAACCCTGAAAGCCCTTCCATTTCCTCAGAACAAAAACTTAACTATTCGCTATGAACAAGGAAATGTTCACTCTCACACACACACTCGCAGGGGGCATATAGACTCTCGAGTTTCTCTGGATGATGCAGTGTTCATTCCCGTTCTCAATCTTCCATTGTCGGCAAACCGCTACTATGTCATCAAGCTACTACACGGAAATCATAAAGGGTATGCGTTGAAGAGCTCCTTTTATTAAGTTTTCAAATCAATCGTGGAGTGATATTGTTTCTAGTTCAGCTTTTAAGTGTTCTTCGTTCAAATACAGATTATATTGTAATAGCATATACTGACGTGCGAGCTTCAGTTGGCCCCATAGACTTTTATAACTGACAATAGTGGAACAGGTATCAAGCACGTAGGAATCTTTGAATTGACAAACCTGAATTAGATCCAAGTAGTTTTCAAGCAGGCTAACTTTAGTTGGAGATGCAAAATTGCTGATAACAAAGCCAGGATAACTTTACAGCAAGAGGGGAGCTTAATGAGCAAAATTAATAGTTATAAACAAAAATGCAACTGTTTAGTTCACCACCTGAAAATTGAAATTCGAAATCTTTGTTCTGAATTTTATCACTTCTTTTGTGCTCTTTCCTCTACAACAAACTTGTAACAACTCTCTTCATATCATAACCATTAATGATGCCCCAAATTCCTTTCTGTGGTTTCCCACCAAAAACCTAGCATTTACTGTATGCCATTATCGTGAAACTTATTTCTTATTCCGACTGATTTATCTCATGGAGCATTTCCTAATTGATATTCTCCAAATTATGTCAGGGAATCAGTAACTTGTTCTAGGGAAGAAGACATGACCACCTGCTGTTTCTGTCGCCGTGTTAAAGATATAAAACCAAGGCCATTTGATGCCAGAAACATCTATCAACAATTTGAGGTTTCTGTTTACGAAACATTTTTTGCTGGCAGGGGATACTTTTATGCCAAGTCAGTTGCACCTGATGGTTTTCCTCCCAATTTCTTGCGAAGAAAAGGGTGGTCAATTCACACGAAATCTCCAAAAAACTTTAAACTGCATGAAGTACCAGGTCTAAATGCTGCTCTACGTGCCCGTCTTCCTGAGCTTAACTTCCTGCCATCTTGCAAGAGTTCTGAGGCTGTTATTGTGGGAAAATGGTATAGTCCTTTTATCAAAGAAGGGGCATTAAGAGATCAGATAAAAAGATCAATGTTTTATCAGGTGACACTGGAGCAAAAGTGGGAGCAGATATACTCATGCCAGAATATTTACCAAGAAGGGATGTCTGTAAAAGTTGATGTTACCTTTGATCAAGAAGTCGCCTTTGTTGCTGGCAACAAAGCTGTGTGGGATGAGAGGAATGTGGTGGACAGCACAATATGGTTTAGGAGCTTTGGTATAGCTGCTGAAGAAGCAAACGTAGGGTTAAGTGTAGAATTAGTTCAAAGAACGAAATGGGAGCAAGAAAGAGTTGGATGGCTAGGTGGGAAAGAAAGGCAATTGAGGGTGGCGAGAGAAGAGAAATTTGGAGAAAAGGGTGAGTGGAGAGAATTTGGATGCTATATCTTGGTTGAAAGTTTTGTGTTTAAGAGGATGGATGGGAGTTTGTTGATGACATACGAATTCAGACAGCCCTCACCAAATAAAATGCAGATGGGGTTGAGTCTAGTACTATATTTTACAGAGCAACCAGGCAGTAATAGCATTTTTTACTTCTTAACTATGAACTCATCCTTAATATGTTTTTCTTCAATTATCATCTGTCTAAGAATAATATATGTCCATCAGTGGATTCTGTCATATCGTTGAGCCAGATTGCTGAAGTTTGAATAAAATGGTACAATGTTTCACAGTTGCCACTCTGGCATACTGCTGTCTAGGTGGATTTGTACCTTTCAATGTTGTTAAAATACCATGCAAAACTTTGGCATGACCCATTGGTTTCCCCCTCAAATCATCAATAATGCACTAAAGAAAAATTCAGTAACAAAGATTGAGCGTATTACCACCTTTGATTTAGATTCTAATTTTTTTCCTCACAGCAGAACTTTTAGCATACAGATATGATTCAATGGTATCCATACAAGAACTACAGATAAATGGCTAGCTATAAGCAGAATTTTCATTTACAACAATTTAGATTCAGTACTAATTTATTCTTCCTCTGTTTTTTTTTTTTTTTAACGTAGTCTACCTACTTTAAAAAGAAAAAATAAACATAAGTAGCTAATGGATTTTGCTGTATATTGTTTCTTAGCAAGAAAATTTGTGACTTTCAAAAGATAATTTCTAGAAAGAGTAAAGCTCACCATCTGAGTACTTTTCTTAGCTCCGGACAGTTACTACTGAATAAGAAAAAAATGTGGAGAGTTGCTACTTGCTAGCATCCTATGCCTTTGCTAACCAATTACAATAAAATAGGGAATCAAACACGTGGAATTCTTGGAAGTTAGAACTCATACAGCTGAGTAAGAGTTGAAAAACTAGAGTTGAAATTCTTTTTGGGTTATAGCCCAAATAAAATTGAGGTCCTATTATCGTTCATGGGACGTAGCCCTATTAGCCCAAGAGGAGAACTTAAAGAAACCAAAACTAAGCTCCTAAGGAGCAGACTAGTCCTGATCTTAGATTTCATTACTTGGAGCCTAACCCAGCCCATATTTAAGTGAACTACTTCACAGAATAACGCTACCGATGTAAAAAATAGGCAAGAAAACAGGTCTAAAATTGCACTGCACTGGAAAAGTACAGTCATTGCCGCTTTAATTTTTAACATTTTCCGTTTTAGAGTCTAAGTTGCTCGGGCCAGTTCTGGTAAATCCACTCAACTACTTAGCCAGCGATAAAAGTACCACAAACTTTCCCGGAAAGCCTACTTCACTTGCCTGCATCCAAAACCAAAATAATGATCGGCTCCGTTTGGATAGATTATTTGGAGTGTTATTTGAATATTATTTGAAAAAATTATTTAGAGTGTGTTTTTTGTTTACTTTTTTAAAAAGCTTAAAAGTGGATCAATTTTTGTTGACTTTTGTTGCAAATGGGGAAAAAGTGTTTGAATTTTGAAAAACTTATTTGAAATGTATAAAACTTTCTAATAACTTGTTTCACTTTTTACACAATTATTCACGAAACATAGCATTTGTTTCAACAAATTTCAGTTCAAAAAAGGAGAAAAATTGTGACGAACATTTTGAGCTCCATTTACAATATTAATGGAGTTGTAATACAGTATCGAGCACTGGCACCGGACGTTGCCAGTGTCCGTACTAGCATCCAATGCCATGAGAAAATTGTTGAGAGGAAAAATTGCATTCAAAATTCAAAAAATAAGAGGAAAAATTTTTGAATTTTGTTAAAAAAATCTCCAAATAATTTTTACTCATCCACACACCTTTGAAAAATTTTTTCCAAATAATTCTCAAGTAATCCTCAAATAATCCTATCCAAACGGAGCCGATAACATCACAATCTTGAGCGAGTCAACTAACTCAACCATGATATACACTGAATTCTTGTAAAAGAAGAATCTGCGTGCAGATAAAATTAAATTATCTTAGCCTTTTCTTTTTTTGATCAATTAAATTATCTTATCCTTGAATGATGTATAACAAACCATCAATCTTTCGTAATATCAACACACAAACAGTAATTAATTAGCATAAAAACAATTTTTATTCAACTGGTTCTTTTGACGCTACTAAAAATAAGAATTAGCAAATGTCACCCAATAATTGTTTATCATGGTAAATATAAATCTGGTGAACTTCCTGTCTCGGAGGTTTTGGTCCTGGTCTTCTTAACAATATAATTTACTTTTAGGGAAAATACCAGGAATAAATCAGGAATTTGTTGCTGCAAACAGTTTCAGGAATTATATAACCTCTCTAGTTGACTTCAAACTATCTACACAATTAATTAGGAAAATGAATTTGTTATCTTTGTGTATATATAGGTGCAATTTGAACCTGTTAAACATCAGAAAGCAGAAAGTAAGAAATAAAAGGAACGAATTCTAAAGAAGAGTTTAGTAAGATGTATGTAGCAAGGCCTCTTTCTGAGTACAAAAGGAATCCAAGTTATCTTTCATTACCTCCAGAAGGTCCAAATTCAGGATACTTGGTAATTCAAGATGAGGAATCGGAGACATATTCGTGTTTCGGAATGTGGAAGAATCGAACCCTCAAGGATCTGCCATTTCCTCAAAACAAGGACTTAACTGTTTGCTATGTAGAAAACTATGGTCAGGGCATACATGTTTCTCTCAATGATGGTATCTTCATTCCAGTTCTCAATCTTCCTTTGTCTTCCAACCGCTACTATGTCATCAAGCCACGTGGAAATCATAAAGGGTATGCATTAAAAAGCTCTTCTTTTTTGAACTTGATATTGGTTTAATGAGCTTTTTTTTTTTTTAAGTAATATATTGAGGTAATAGCTTTCGTTGCCAATTGGATTTCTTATCTTAGAATTAAATCCTTAGTTGATAACTTCAATTAAGTTATTTCTCTGATCTGATTGATATGTGACTTGAGGTTTGCCTAATCAATCCTCTCCAAATTGTTTCAGGGAAGCATTCACTTGTTCGAGGGAAGAAGACAAGGGCACCTACTGTTTCTGCCGCTGTGTTAAAGATATAAAACCAAGGCCATTCGATCCAAGAAACGTTTATCAACAATTTGAGATTTCTACTTATAAAACACTTTGTCCTGGCAAGGGATATTTTCGTGCCAAGTCTGTTGCACCTGATGGTTTTCCTCCCTGTTTCTTGAGAAGAAAAGGGTGGTTTGTGTGGACAAAAACTCCAAAACAATATAAATTAGATGAAGCTCCTGGTCTCAATGCTGCTCTCCGTGCCCGTCTTCCAGAATTCAACTTGCCGCCGTCGTTTAAGAATTCTGAAGCTGTTGTTGTGGGGAAATGGTATAGCCCTTTTCTGTTTATCAAAGATGGAACCGTGAAGGATCAGATGGAAACATCAATTTTTTATCAGGTGACACTGGAGCAAAAATGGGAGCTGATATATTCAAGCCACAATAACTATAATAATGGGAACTTTGTGTCTGTTGATGTCACTATTGATCGAGAAGTTGCCTATGTTGCAGGCAAGAAAGCTGTGTGGGATGAGAGAAACGTAGTCGAAGGAACAATATGGTTTAAGAGTTTTGACAAAGCTGGACAGGAATCAGCTGTGGGGCTGAGTGAAGAATTAGTTCAAAGAATGAAATGGGAGCAAGAAAGAGCTGGATGGCTAGGTGGAAAAGAAAGGCAGGTGAGGGTGGAGAGGGAAGAGAAATATGGAGGAAAGGGTGAGTGGAGAGAATTGGGATGCTATGTTTTGGTTGAGAGTTTTGTGTTCAAGAGGATGGATGGAAGTTTGCTAATGACAAATGATTTCATACACCCTCACCAGATAAAGTGCAAATGGGATTGAGTCTATTCACTCCTATATTATATGGAACACAAGAGTAATAGAAGTTATAAATGTTTACTACAATAAATTTGTCCTTCATGTTTTATTGGTTTGGTTATGTTTATCCTAATTTGGTTTGGTTTCTTCACATGCTGTTTGTCACATACTAATGTCTGTAACTATGTGAGTCCAAGGTTTCAATAAAATGTTTCAATATTCCAAGGTTTCTTCTCTGGCATTATTCTGTTTGATTAAAGTTATGGACTACATATGCTCGTCCAAAATAGATTTTAGATAAAAAGTGTCAGAGGGAGTAACAAAATCTCCGAATAATGATCACGAACTTTTTTTTTTTTTTTTTTTTGAGCAAAAAGGTATTATATTCATGGATATAACAGTTAGATCATATACAATAAGATGTCCCCTGCATCTCCTTAAGGAATATATCCTTCCTAATACATTTCCATGTACAAAAATTACAAAACATTTCAAGCTATTAGTCTGCAAACATTTTTTGTGACAGCCCCCACTCCAACATGAGTGTCCAATTCCTCCTGGTAACTGGCACTTTCCTCCACGTTAAAACAGCTTCAAACATAATCCTTCGAATTTTTGCCACAATTTCCTCAGCACTTGTGCTCTTACCTTCATGTATCAGTAGATTTCTTGCTCTCCAAATGTGATATACGGTCACTGCACACATGATCCTTTGAAATAATGATCACGAACTTAGCACCAACTAAGAAGTACAATAGAGTTGAAATACGAAATATACTCTTCTTAAGATAATTTGCACCGTTAGGAACTTTGAACTCTAAGGCAAAATGTTGTACCGAGTTGCTTTTATGATACTACAAATCAATTTAAGCTTGTTGCTATCCTTAGGTTTGCAAAATTAAGAAAAACAAAATTTTCCAAAGCGCCTTATTTTGCCAAAAGTATATAGTTATAGACATTCAGAAGAAGAGTTGTTGGTCGAAAAAAATGTACTCAATTATTCTAGAGACCTTATATTTTTAAGCTTAATTTTTAATTTCAGAAAAAATTGTAGGTTATACATCTTCAAACAATATATAATGGTTTTTTTGTGTAATAATAAAATTATGATTAAATGTTGTGAAATTTATGACTCCATAGTTATTTCTTTTGAAATATTGAAAGAAATAAATAATTGTTGTAACACCTAAAATTAAAGCTCCATTATAAAAGTTAATTCACTTCATTAACTTATTAATAAAAGTACCCCAAGGGTATGTTTATTTAGTAAATTCAATTTTGATTTATCTTATTATATCTTTCTTAACCCAAAAGAAAAATTTAACAACTAGTTGTAATTTGATTAATGTGTAACATAATGCAATATTGTTTTTACTTGAAATTATTTCACATGGATACGACGGTGATATTTCTTTTTTTTTTTTGAAAAAATAGTCAATAATTTGACAAAGCGTAATAGTTTTTAGAGTTTAATATACAATATGTCCTATTTTTTAAAGTTTAAAGTGCAAGGTATCCAAAATTTAAAAAATAAATTTTGAGTTGCAGAACGATAAACGATTTATAGTTTTAGGATACAAAATGCAATTTGAGCAAGAAAATAAAAGGGAGGGAATGAATGAACCGGCGATCTGGTCCGGCCATTCTTAAACCTTCCGAAAACAAAACCCTAACTCTGCTAAGCAGCAACAGCAGTGTATAGCTGCTCAAATTGGAAAATTGCCCTTTTTTTTCTCGCCCATTTTGAAAACCACCAAAAACCCACTGAAAAGATCAAATTTTGCTCTATATTCCTCAACATTTGCCCACAAAATCAGCAGTAAAGAAATGGATGAAGAACAACAGTGGCTCATCAATTGCTTGAATGCTTCTTTGGATACTGATCAGAAAGTCCGCTCCTTTGCCGAAGCCTCTCTTCACCAGGCCTCCCTTCAACCAGGTTTACATTTTATAATTCTTTTTCTAATACTTGCTCACATCTATTTTATATATGTACCTGAAATGGTGAATCCAAAGTTCATGGATTTTTGAATTTTAGCTGGAAATGGATGAACTTTATGCTGATTTTGATTCTGAGTTTTCGATATTTAGTCAGAAAAAGGCTTTTTGAGTAGCGCACATATGTGTATGTAGCTTGTTGATTTTTTTTTCTTTTTAGAAATTGATGAAATTTATTGTGACTTGAATTCTTGTTTTTTGATAGTTTGTGAGAAGTAGTCTTTTTCGTTAGCTGAAGTTTGTATATATAGCTATGAATCACATGTCAACTTTATTGATTTTTGAATTTTTGTTGGAAATGTATGAACTTCACAGTGAATTCAATCTTGGGCGATATTGAGCAAGAGGAAGGATTTTTCATTGGATTAAATTTATAAATGTGCAGTGAAAAATCCAATGGAAGTTTATTATTTTTAAGGTTTTGTTAATAATTAACGAACTTTTTAGGGATTTTAATTCTGAGTTGTTGATATCTAGCAACAAAAATGCTTTCCTATATGTGCCCCGGCTTGCTAATTGCATTACTAAATGTTGGTGTTCTGGTATGATGTAATAGCTGTAGGGTATAGGTGCATGCAACACCGGCCATTGCTTTCGGCAGTAATATTGTGATGGAGATGTTATGCTAAGCAAAGAAGGGGTACTCAATCAAAAGTCCTAACTGATTTTTTTTTTTTTTAAACTACCATTCCGTGGTTTTCTTATTTGTTTCTGAAGATTTGCTGCGTATAAGATGATATGGATAATAATCCTCGAAGAAGAAATGTTAACTTGTTGAATTCTGAGTCTATTTCCTTAGATGCCATTTTATATTTCAGGACAGATCTACATGTATGGTTGTTCACATTTTGCACAGATGGTCAATAGCATGAACTATTTGATTATAGAAGTTAAAGTACATTCACTTCTTTACACATGTTTATATTGCCTTGAAAGTAATCTAGAAGATGTAGTTTGTTTATGCTATACAATTGCTTTCTAACTTGTTCCATTTTATCCAATGTAAGCACAATTCGGGTTTTATGTGCTGTCTTATTGTCTTTGGGTGAACAACAATTGTTAGATGAAGGAATATTATTTTATATAACAAAAACAAAATATTGATTTGTATGTGCATTTTTATTTTGAAGGTTTTGGAAGTGCTTTATCTAAAGTTGCTGCAAACAGGGACCTTACTCTTGGTCTACGTCAGATATCCTTTTTTATAGGTGTTTTATCTTATTGTACTTTTCATAAAGAATTCGATGTGGAGTACGTATTAATCAGTTTGGAAAGGGGTGAAGTAAATTAACTTCTTACTATGCTTAATTTTGGATTTTGCATGTACTTTTCAACTTCTACCTTGTATACTTTAACTTGATTTTTACTTAGCTGCTGTTCTTCTAAAGCAATTCATTAAGAAACATTGGCATGAAGATGAAGAATCTTTTGAGCATCCTGTTGTTTCAAGTGACGAGAAGGTTTTCCTGACTCTTTGACTCTTTTTGTCTCTTTTTCTCACTCTTTTAATTCCATACTTGCGTATGTTGTAGCATACTGAATATTTGTGTTGTGTTTTAAATTGCTAAATGTTATGGAATATTGGAAAAGAAAGAGGCCTACTTTCGTTGTTTCCATTCCTAGTTCTCCCCTGATATTAGTGTTTGGTTTCTTTATCTAAGATCATATGATTTGTGAATAATAACTCTCCACTTACTCTTTCCATGTTCCTAATTACTTACGAATTGTATTATTAGGCCATGATACGTGGACTTCTTCTGGCTTCAGTAGATGATCCTCATAAAAAAATCTGCACAGCAATTAGTATGGCTGCGGCAGCTGTTGCTCATTATGACTGGCCAGAGGATTGGCCTGACCTTTTACCAGTGCTTCTGAAGCTCATTAATGACCAGAATAACACGAATGCCGGTATGGTTTTACAACTTCTATCAAGTCCTTTTCGCTTTTGCTTTAAGTATGTGTATTATTGTGGAATATGATATCTTTTGTTGTTTGTATGATGCAGTTCATGGGGCTTTACGATGCTTGGCTCTTCTTTCCACGGACTTGGATGATAAGATGGTGCCAAACCTTTTACCCGTTTTGTTCCCTTGCTTGCACACAATAATATCATCTCCTCAGGTTATTTTCCTTCAATAAACTTTTAATTTTTGTCACCCTATTCTGAAGTCTTTGAAGGAAATGTTATGATTATATTCTATTTTTGTTCGTTTTGAAGTGACTAACTTCAGCCGGTTATAAATTCATTCTTTATAGTTGGAAAAAAAATCTGATAGCAATAAATTAAATTCATAGATAAGAGGCCGATAAGCTTAACCACTGGTCCCTTTGAGCTCATGCTGATAACCTTCTTGTCACTAATTTGCTGGCACTTATTAATTTCTGCAGGTCTATGACAAATCTCTTCGTACAAAGGCTTTTTCTATAGTATACGCGTTTACCTCAATTCTTGGGACTATGAGTGGTGTATATGAGGTATTCTTGGATGTTACTCTTGAAGAGTTTAAAACTGCTCTGGTAAAATCTATTTAATTTACCTGTTTAGCTGATTTCGAGTTTCTGTAATTAGGCAGAAACAACTGCATTGATGTCAGAAATGCTTCAGCTATGGGTTGATCAATTTTGTGTTGTCCTAGGACCTCCAGTGCAATCTGAGGACCCTGATGACTGGAGCATCAGAATGGAGGTAGACTTCTTATTCGTCAAAATTTTCACTCTTTAAGTTTTTGATCTGCAAAGGTAATCCATGTAATTATCTTTTAAGTTTGAATAACCAGGTCTTGAAGTGCTTGAATCAGTTCCTTCAGAATTTTCCAAGCCTCATGGAAACTCAATTTACTGGTACAAGTTTTATGTGCTGATATTAGTTTAGCAGATTGAAACTTACGTAACCCTAATCTGATAATTTTCTTCTTTTCCTTTACCTATGGAAGTTCATTTCTTTCTATTTGTGTTATGGTGACCTTTCAGTCATCCTAGGGCCACTGTGGCAGACATTTGTATCTTCTCTGGGAGTATATGAACGAGCATCAATTGAAGGTGAAGAAGATCCTTATGAGGGAAGATATGATTCTGATGGTTCAGAGCAAAGCCTTGAGTCATTTATTGTGCAGGTAAAATTGTTACATTCATGGTGGAGAAACTTACTGAAGTTATCTGATTTCAGTGCTTACTGGTTATTCATATACTTTTTGAGTTTTATTTATGGTAATATGTTTTATGCATGCAATAATGCTTATGATACACTTGACATAAATCATGTTATCTAAGTACTGATCAAGAAGATGACATTTAATGTATACTAAATTTTTAGTACGAGTAATATAATACAGAATTTATGCCTTCTCACCTTCTATGGATCTTCTTCTCAGGATCATCAAAACTTGATGCTGGCTATCTCTTCGTTGCTTGTTTACTTCCTTTGTCTACTATTTCTTGCTGTAATACTTGCATTATAGAATACCTTCTTTTTGGAGAAGTCATATCGATGCTATCTTTGTAACTATCATCCTGTATGTCACATTTTTTGCCATGCCATGGGATATGCATGATTTATTTGACATGATTTTAGTGCAATGGTGATATTAATTTTGTTAATGGAATTTAGTACAAATTGCTACTGCAAACATCCTTTCTTCAATGAGTGAAATTCTTATTTAGATGGTTTCCAAGATGATATAATATATTTTAGCTCAATTTGTTGTAACAAAAAATTAAGGGAAAGTAGAAAATACAAAGAACAATGCAGTCACTTGGCCGGCTGGGAAAAAAAAAATCCAGGAGCATGAGAGTGGGAGGTGTGGAGATCAATTATGAATTGTCTGTTAAAGCAAGATTGTAAGCCGGAACTTTATTCTGGCAGTTCATTTCTTTTCCTGTCACTTGAAAGCTTTTATTCTGGAGAAAACTATCTGATTCTCCCTATTGAAATTTGTATATTGTGGAAAAAAAATTTGTGGTTCTACTTCATCCATCTCTTGAATAGCAACTTTATTTATGAATTATATCAGAAAAAGTGTTTTCTTCCAGAAAGAACTGTATTCACTGAATCTAATTGATGACTCCTGCTAATGACGCATTTTAACTGTCTGTTTAATGGGAGTGCAGAAATTGGAAGATAAATGTTTGGTTCCTTGATGGATTAAGAATTTGATGTCATTTGCTTGTTTCACTTAGAATGTAGAATACCTTTTCATCCCTTAACTATTCACGTTCCTGTTTTGGCAAATTTTTCATAATCTCCATGTTGTCAGGCTGGAACATACTTGGAGTTACTCTTTCTCTCCCTCCCTCCCTCCCTCCCTCCCTCATTTTCTGGTGCTTCTCTTCTACTTTTTTTTCCTTGCTAATTGTAGTCCATGAAGTGATAGTATCATCCACATACTTGTTACTTAGCTTTGTGACTTTTCTACTGTTTACTTCTTTCTTTCTTTTTGCCTTGCTTTCTTTACCCGCGGTATTTTGTGTTTATAGCATTATGATTCTTGCTTAATATGAATGAAATCCTCTTATTTGCACTTGCAGTTATTTGAGACTCTTTTGACCATAGTGGGCAGCAAGAAGTTTGGACAGGTGTATTCTTTGGTCATTCTTGAATTTCCTTCTCTTTTATGATCTGCCGCTGTGTGTGTATGCTTAATCTGTTTTCATGTTTTGAACATATTTTATGTAGGTTGTTGCATATAATGTTAAGGAGTTAGTATACTATACTGTCGCTTTCATGCAGATGACAGAACAACAGGTGATATTTCTGTTCTGTTCATTTTTATTGTTCAACGCTGAAGTTCTTTAGCAATGATTTAGACACATTCACCTAATTTGATCCGGAAGTTTGCTAAAGAAATTTTTTGGAAGTCAAGTGATGTTACATTCACATTTTCTATTTCACATGTGTTCTATTCCTCTTTTAGTGTCCTATAAATTGTTTTCTGCCATCAATTATGTGATGACCAGACTGCTTTTGGTGAATCATCTACTTGTTAATAGAGCCAGAGCCAGAGCTTCTTGCTGCAATTCTCACTGAAACTACTCTATTTGATAAGGCTGTTATGCATTTCATTCTATTCTCTACATAAATGAGTTTTATAATACTGCATCCAGTCTAATTGTGGTTGCTGCTAGTCAAATTTGTCTTCTCCTTGTTGCTTTTATTTCTACATTATGTGCTTGCAACTTGCTTCTAGGTCCATACCTGGTCTCTGGATGCTAATCAGTATGTTGCTGATGAGGATGAAAACACTTACAATTGTCGTGTCTCTGGTGAGTAGTATCTGGAGCCATTGCACATTGTTTTACTTTCTGCGTTAGGTACATAATTGCCTCTACTCAGTCCATCTCCCTGCACAATCAACTAATTGAATTTCAACTTTTATGCAGGGGAGATTGTTGTGATTTATTGCAAGTAACTAAATTCAGATATCATCATAACTTGTATTTGTTCGTTAAAATCAGATTGAAAATTTTTTCTATTCAAGATTTTACGTTTTAGCATGAAGAAGATAAAATTTGAGAAATCATTTTTCCTTCTTTTTGTTTTTGGAAAAATTACGGTAATTCTTCTCCAGAAATTCCTTTCCTTTACTGGGCAGCCTGTAAGCAAATATCGGTGAGAAGTTTAGTAGAGGTTGAAGTTGCACAAATTAATCTCCTAACAAGGTCAAGAATTTTCTATGTTGCCTTGGTGATGTGCATATACACTGTGGTGCAGATCATCTTTTGTAACGGAAACTATATTGCTATTCATGTCTTTTTTAAGTTTCTAGGTATTTGGTGATAATTATATGAAAGAGGTTTTTATATACATTATTTTTCTGTAAGCATGGAAACAGGGTAACTGAATTAATGTAAATTAGCTTTTTTTACATGTGAGGATAAATTAGCTTGATAAGGTTGGGTTAGAATTAAGACATGGAAAAAATTGGAGATGATATTTGC
Source organism: Mitragyna speciosa (assembly GCA_024721245.1). Lineage (NCBI taxonomy): Eukaryota > Viridiplantae > Streptophyta > Magnoliopsida > Gentianales > Rubiaceae > Mitragyna > Mitragyna speciosa. Next base: position 21,421,598 of record CM045564.1, on the reverse strand, counting down.
TTTTCCTTTCTGAAAGTAGGTAGTGGACTATGAATCCCTGAATGCTCATTTTGCATGCATTTTTTTTGTATCAACATTATGTTGTATTCGTTATTTGACTATTATGCTTGATACTCCATGACCTAGGTTACTTATTTTGCTATGATTCTGTTTTTTCTCAAGCTAATTGGAGCACTTTCAGCAATTCTCTTCTAAGAATTTATTTCCTTTCAGGTGCACTTGTAATTGAGGAGGTCATTAGTTCTTTTGGTGCTGTGGGAATAGATGCTGTGCTAGATTCTGCAAAAAGAAGATTTAGTGAGTCCCAAGCAGAGAAAGCTGCTGGTGTTGCTAGTTGGTGGAGGGTAAGTCATTTATTACACATTGACCAATCCATTATGGAAACATGGGATCAGTTCCTTAGGGCTTCATTAATCTTACTAGATGTTTGATTAAGAAAAATGTTAATATTTCTCTTTTGTCTTATTAGACTGTGTCAGAGCTGTAACCAGTTAGTATGTTTACATGATTTTGGTCTGTGATTTCTTTTTAGGTTAAATGGGAAGGAACATGTTGGGTAAGGATGCACGTTTATGTTTAGTTGATCTGGAGTAGCTAATCCTATTCGTCATGCTGTATGGGTTTCTGGATGTTATATTGGGTTGAATTTTTCTTTTCAACATAACAAATATGCTTGAGCCTTATTGGGGGGCTAATTTGGGTTCCAGTTCCAGCAAGAGGACATGTATGTATGATCAAAAGTTATTGACTTATTTTGATAGGTTCAAGCTGTCTTACGATATTTAAAATGAAAGATTAAAGGCGAAATATCATTGCTTCTCACTAGTGATCCTTTTAATTGCCAATTGTTTATTTATTTAATTTTTTTCCAATTTGCTATAATGGGTGCAAGTGTAACCTTTTTCTGATGCCTGATTCTATCAATGGTGACCTTAGAAGTAATTGTGTTGAATTGATTATTTTAGATTACACGTTTGGCTTACCGCAGGGATGAATTTTGCAGATGCGTGAGGCTTCCCTCTATGCTCTGGCTACCGTATCAGAACAGCTGCTTGAAGCTGAGGTTTTTGCTTCACCTGTATAACTTTTGACTTAACACCATCTCTAAATTATGTAAAACATGATACAAACAATGTTTTAGAATTTTGAGAGCAGGACACGAAGTAATCCATAGTAGCTGCCTTATGATATATGCAAATAATGGTATATTTCACAATTGGCAAACTCAGCAGGAGAATATAAATTAGGCTATGCTCATCCCAAGTCAAAATTGCATCTCATTGCCTAACTTGCAGGATTCTGGAGTTACAAATGTCAATTTAGGAAATATTATTGGGCAGATATTCATTGAAGACATGGCAACAGGTAGGTTTTTCTGCATTTTGCAATACTGTTACTTGAATAGGGGGATTAGATTCTTATCAGTTGCCTGGAAAGATCAATAATTACTGGTGCTAAGTTATGGTTTCCACTAGCCATAGGATTAAAGGGAAAAGAATATTAATGCCTTGAAATTGTTGTTTGATGTTTTTGCCTAAACATTTTTTTGGGTTTGGTGGCAGAAGTTTTCTTTTTTCGGATGTAAAGGTGGGGAATAAGTAGGCCTAACCTTAATGAGTTCGTATTCTTGTCCATTTGCAGGAGTGCATGAGTATCCTTTTCTTTATGCTCGTATGTTTTCGTCAGTTGCAAAGTTCTCCTCTGTGGTAACTACTGGTACTGTTTATTTTCAGTTTTTATTGTAGTGGATTATCTGGCGTCATTTGATTTTATATGGGTCTTCAGATCAACAGTAATGTGGTAGAGAATTTCCTACTTGCTGGTATTAAGGCAGTTGGCATGGATGTGTAAGAAACGGACAATCTTGCCCTTCTGTTCTGATGGACGAATTTCTAAATTATATTTTGATACTATTACTCCATTTATAGGCCCCCACCGGTGAAAGTAGGTGCCTGTCGAGCACTCTCCCAGCTTTTGCCTGATGTAAACTGTGAAGTGTTTCAGCCTCATATGTTGGACCTTTTTTCATCACTCACGGATCTTCTTAACCATGTAATGCAATAGTTGCACTTTGAGTATATTACTTTTTGGTAGTGGAATGTTGAAGCTACATCCTACAATTGCTCTCTACGCTACATCTTACAATTGCTCTCTGCTTCTCAGGCGTCTGATGAAACCATGCATCTGGTACTTGAAACACTACGGGCAGCTGCTACAGCAGGTTGATGTCCAATCAAAAAAATATTACTTAAAATCTAAGCTGTATTCTTTTGATGTTTATTCCCCAAGATTCTTCAGTGCTCTTTGTGAATTTCCTTTTTTTTTTTTTTATATATATATATTGCATTGTGATTAATTTCAGGTCATAAAGCATTGGCAGCGATAGAACCTGTTCTCTCTCCTATTATTCTTAATATGTGGGCTTCGCATGTTTCAGACCCTTTCATCAGCATAGATGCTCTTGAGGTCTTGGAGGTGATGTTTCCATTTGTTTCGGCTCTGGTATTTAACTGTGTTCTAGGTTTCATACGCAGTGGTGTACAGTGTGGTACATGACATGACCCTTGTGCTTTAACTGAATGAAACTGCTTAATTTTTCTGATAGGCATCAGTTTTGACTGCAGCACTTGCATTTGATCATCCTGTCTATCTAATTCTAGTCTGCTCTGCTGTTTTCTTTAATAATCATTTTATGAAATTGTTTGTGAGTGTTGCCTTAGTAAAATGTCTATACGAAGATAAGCAGACATGGATGTACTGGAGATGTTTTCATATTAAACTATTGATCACAGGGGAGTTGTCAATTTCTGTTTACTTCTATTTTTAGAGAGTTTGTCTACGGATGGAATCTTGGATGGACTTCTTCGGGATTTATGCTGGAGTACTTCATGTTTTAAGTAGTTCCCTCTTTTGTTTTCACCCAGTAAAACGTGGATTATGCTGCAGTAATTTTTTAGGATCTTATGGTCCCACTTATATTCTTGTTCTTTTAGCCCACAAATTTGCCTCCATGTTACTTTTTAACTTTTACCCAAAACATTGTGGCATGTCAACTTTTAAACATTCAGCTGAGGGAATGGGAGTTCAAATCAACAAGGTGGTGTAATTTTTGTTTGAAGGAATCCCAAAATCTTTCTCAATTGAAGTTATTAGGGTCTGGAATTTGATTTTTTTTCCTTTTTGGTAATGCTCTTCTTGTAATCATGTCTAGAAAGGATTTTCATCTTCCAAAGAAGTTAAAGTGCTCTCTTTTTTTGTGCACTAGATGGTGGTATACTTTCATGTAGCATTATTGGAATTTTATGGAATCTTTTTGAATTAATTATTTTTCAATTCATTGTTTATTAACTAAGTTGTGTACCAAAGTAATATCTTGGTCTGACTTACGTGTGCTAGACACAAAGCAACATGAGTCTATACCTATAAATTATATCATGTGAAATATTTTGCTTCCTAAATGTTGGCATCGGTCTTTCATTTTGAATGGGGTGAAAGCATGATAACTGTGAGTTATAGTAAAATTTCAGTGTCAGAACATAGGTGATTTTCCTTGTCAGTGGGTAAATAAGGAGGCCATTTTCAGGAGATATCTGGCAAAAATGGCTGCTCTCCCTTTATGTTTACCATAGATGAGAGAAAAGTATTCATGCTAGTTTTTGCATAAATGAGTGCAGAAACAAGCAAAATATAACAGCTGTAGGAAGGGCTACCTACCATGTCTATAGTTTGCTTCCAGTTAGAAGAATTTTTGTGATCTTTAGTTTGTTTGATCAATTTAGTATGTTTATCTTGCCACTTCCAGAAACTTAATAATGTATCCCCTCATTGATACATTTTACCACTAAGAATATCTTCAATTTATGAGAATAGTTACAAATCTTCGCAATGTGAAGATGTGTTATCTCTTTACCTATGTTACTTGGACTCAGATATGGGTGTTGGATATGGATATGTGTTAGGTGTCAGATTCGTTAATTTTCTAAAACTAGATTATGGTGACACCCTACTGTTACAGGGTGTGTCTGGTTTCCTCATCTGTAAGTCATATATTATGAAAATGTGATAACATAAATCAGCTCAAATTTTTTTTGTATCTCACGTTTAAAAGAATATGTATAGATGTATGTATCTATAAATCAGTATGCATTGGAGATAAAAGCATATCAGAGAAGGAAATAATTAAGACATCACAATTATAATAATAATCTAACTTATATATATAAAGTTTGCACCCTTTTCTCCCTCTGTTCTTCTTCTTTTGTTTATCTTTTAGGTGTCTGAAACTTCAAAATGAAAGGTTGGACATAGATCCCATGCTGGCAGTAGTGTTGTGCTATGTCCGACACAAGCATGGCCGGGAAGGAGAAGACTCTTAGTATCAGTTCCACATCCATTATGTTTTTCTCAGTGACTTAATAATATATTTGTGCTTTTCTGCTGCAGGCCATAAAAAATGCTCCTGATTGTATCCATCCCCTAGTTTCTCGTGTTTTACCTTACACTACGCCAATTCTCAATAAAGTAGGCTCTGATTTTCCTTTTTCAATATCATGCTGAGATTTTAATGATTTGACATTATATCACCTTTTCTCATGGATCTTGTTGACAATTGGCAGCCACATCAGCAGCCTGATGGTTTAGTTGCTGGTTCTCTAGATCTTCTGACAATGCTATTAAAGGTGGGTTCATCATTCACTCAACTGCGCAGTATAATCTCATTCAAGGGTTGTGGGAATATACTCCTTGCTTTTGGGGAAACTCCTTATATATATTTTTGTTGCTAAAGGCATAGTATATTTTCAGAATGCTCCTTGTGATGTTGTACGAGCAATTTTTGAAGTTTCTTTTGATCCCATCACCCGGATTGTCCTTCAAAGTGATGACCATAGTGAGATGCAGGTGCTTCTCATTAGTACCTTTTTTGTATTTCTTCTTGGTTTCTTGTTCATATTCAATGCTGCCTTTTCTACGCTAAGTGGATTCTTGTGGCAAATTTGGAAAATGACTAGTTGATGTTGCTTGTACTGGTATCAGAATGCAACTCAGTGCTTGGCATCTCTTGTTTCTGGTGGGAAAGCAGAATTACTTATGTGGGGTGGAGATCCTGGATTTGCAATGAGAAGTTTGCTTGATGTAGCTTCAAGGTGCTTGGCCCCTTTCCTTTCTTTTTCCTTCCCTTTTCCTTTTTCTTGATGAGCCTTCAAAATGTTGTAATTCCTAATGAACATAATAATGAACCCCTGATACTTTCATTGTATACCTGTTTGCCACAATTGTTTTCTTTCCTTTTTTTGGTAATTGACTCGTCTTAAGCATGAGAATTGTGCTCCAGTTCATTGATGCTATGAAGCAACTTCTTTAGGAGGAATAAGATGCATTTCATGTCTCCTCTACTTTTCATTTTTCCTTGACCGTTCTTTTCTGGTTAGTTTGACCCTATTTTCATGGGAAACTGTGGTTGGCTGAGGGAGAAATGTTCTGGATGACTTTTTTGCTGCTTAGCAAGGATATAGATTTTCATGTTTGAATGCTGTCTCTGAACCATATGCGAACTGTTTTGGATTAGGATGCACTTGTGAGGATATCTTTCTGATACGGTGCTTGTGTTTAGAGGGTAGAACTAAATGATATCAACTTTATGTGCATAACTCTGCCACCTCTTTGCTCTTGCTGATCAAGAGAAGTGGGGGACAAAAGGGAAAGGGTGGGATACTTATCATACATCTTATTGTTCTACTTGGTTTTTGAATAATTAAGTGTTAGAATCCACTTGCAGGTTGCTAGACCCTAATGTTGAAAGCTCTGGATCACTCTTTGTTGGCACTTTCATTTTGCAACTTATCCTTCATCTTCCTTCACAAATGGCACAGCATATCAGAGACCTGGTTATTGCTCTTGTCAGGCAGATGCAATCTTGTGAAATTACTGGACTCAGAAGCTCATTGCTGCTTATTTTTGCTAGATTGGTAGGAAACATCCTTAACTTGACAATTACAGTGGTTGCAAACATCTATGAACATGCAGTTCAGTGGATTAATATTAATTAATGGGCCATTGCTCGAACAGAGAGACTATACTTATCTATTGTTCATGGGATTCTGCTCACAATCCAGCTTGTCACCTTTTGAACTTTACTCGTATTTTAGCTTGACACCTTTTGATCTTTGAGTTTCATACTATGACCTCTGTGAGACATTAAGGTCAGAACGAATATTGTGGAAGCACAGTTCCTAATTTGAAGTAAATTTGGGTCTATAATCTAGAAGGAGCTTGGTCATTTTCCTGTACGGACATTCATCTTTCTTTTGGGTGATGAACACAAAATAGGCTTTTGAAGTAAAAAAGATATGTTCAGTCTTTGAGAACATTTTCTCCAGCTGCAGTAAATCAGTTGTAGGGATGACACTGATCTGGATTCTTTTGACAACTAAAAGTGCTTAACGTCTTATAGGTCAAAGATTTCCAAGTGATCAATTTATTATGCATGAGCTATTTTTTCTTCTTTTGCTTTCAGTACCTACTTCGTAACTGTAGCCACATTCATGATGCTTATATTTTCCAGTGCAGGTCCATATGAGCCTCCCACATGTAGAAAACTTTATTGATTTGCTTGTCTCAATCTCAGCTGAAGGCCATGGAAACTCCTTTGCTTATGTGATGTCTGAGTGGACTAGACAGCAAGGCAAGTGTATAGATTGACTTGTTTTCTTCACCTTGTTTGGTATACGTTTCCTGTATGGCCTGTAGGTCAATCGTTCTAAAGTATTGCACGTTGCCTTACCTAGTACGGGAATTTGGTGTTAACATTGTCCATGATAACTTTTACATGATTTCTCATATCTTGGGCTGTTAAAGAGAATGTGAAAAGGCAATGGTATCACCAAATCCTGTTAACTTGATCTTTTGGTATTTACAATGCTTTGAAATTAGGAGCTATAGTCATTGGATTGCATGCACACATTTCTTGTCTATTATGTACAGAAAAGATGATATTATAATTTGTTTCGTTCTTTATGTTTCTAACAATAAAATGTGGTCTGCACTTATTTGGCGGTTTCATTTTGTAAGGACTGGGTGGTCATATCAATGAGTTCATTTATCACGTATTCATTACAGAGAAAAGTAGACGGATCCTCAGTGGTTCTGAGTATGATTAGTTGATCTGTCTAAGATAACCAAACTTCATTGTTTCTTTAGGTATCATTCCTTGAGACATTTGGGCAAATTGTTTCTCTACCTCTTGTGCTGTAGTATATGATGAATGACCTTCTACCTTTCATTTCTGTGTGTGTTTGGTGTAAACAATAAAGAGTTTCTGGCTGAACCAACTGAGGAGTTTATGCTTATTTAATTCAGGGGAAATTTTGGGGGCATACCAGATTAAAGTAACCACCACTGCATTGGCTCTGCTGCTATCCACTAGGCACGCTGAATTGGAAAAGATTAATGTTCAAGGCCACTTACTTAAGGTTGGTTAGATTTGTTATTTTCGTCTTATATTAAGGACATTGCTCAAGAACTTATCAGCTTCATGTGAAAATTGAAGTCCAATGCAGGAATAATTACCCGCTCAAAAGCTAAACTAGCTCCTGATCACTGGACAGTGATGCTGCTTCCTGCAAAGGTACTTCCTAATGTTATTCTGCAGCCAAGAATGCTTCTTTGATGGAAAAATTTTTGGTACAGATGTCAGAAAATATTAAGGAATGTACCTTACGTGATTTTCTTGTTCCAATCACAATGATTGTGAGAATTGAAATTGGTTTCGTCAACCTATCACATTCTAATGCTAGTTGACCAGTTTGCGGTATCAGGGAGAATTCGAGTTTTACATTCTTAAGGTATGACGATGTTGTCAACCATCAAAATGCAAAATAGGAGAAATTGCTGCACAAAATATACTTGTTTCTAGAAATTGCTGCACAAAATATGCTTGTTGCTTGTGTTGAATGTCCAGATATATACATATACGTGTGAGATGCATTGTTTGGAGATGAGAAGTGATATCGGTAATTATGGTCGGCACACTTCCAAGAAAAGTTGCTGACTTAACTGTCATGGCCAGCATTTTGCGACACATGGTCTTGTGTCTAACATTAAGATCGTGACTGCATTTGTTTTGACACAGTCAAAGTCCAGTGCATTTTGTGTTGGATGTGAGATCATGCTATATTTCTTCTTTCAATTGATCATGGGCGCTTGTGTCTTTCTATTGCTACTGTTTCTGGAACCTTTGTCCATGCTTGTATTTGTGACTGGAAAGGAAGTAGTAAAACTAAGTAGCGTAGTGAAAAAATCTCCTTAGCTATTGTTTGCCAAAATAGTTGTTTTGTGAATCGATGATCTTACCCCCATCTTCTTATTGGAACTATTAGATACTAGCTTTGTTATCAGATGCCTTAATTGAAATTCAAGAACAAGTTGCGGATGATGATGAAGAGGTATTTTTGAACCAAATTTTGTTTTCGTGTTATGAAAATTCACATTGGAATTTATGCTCTGCGCTAATTGATATTTCAGAATAGTGATTGGGAGGAGGTTAAGACTGGAGATGAAGAAATCGATCAAAATTTACTTTGTTCAGCTAGTGCTGCATCACATAGTAGACCCACACATGAGTATCTTGATGCAATGGCAAAGGCTTTCAATGAGGTTTTACCAATAGGCTACGGCTTCACCGTGTTCTCAACTAGTTAATTTCTTCTATTTATCTGTTATAATTGGGTTTTTGGTTACTTCGGTTTCATATGAGGGTGCAGGATGACGGTTGTGAAGATGAACTTCTCAGTGGTGCTGACCCCCTAAATGAGGTGCATTTTGACACTGAATTTAGTATAATTAATGCATGCCATTCTTCAATTAAACAGGTTTCTTGGCTTGATATTGGCAGATTAATCTGGTCAACTATCTTGTCGACTTCTTGGTCAACTTCTCTCAGAGCGATAGGCCATTTTTCAACAACCTTCTGCAGGTCTGATTAACATTGAAAGTACTATTAATAAACAGAGGTTAACTCCAAACTTTTGCTGTATAACTGAACTGTGTATACCTAAATTTTCAGTGTTTAACAACGGCTCAACAGAATACCATTCAAACATTGCTGAATCGATGATAAACAGAGACCTTTTCAGACCTTAAATGTATTGATTGATGACAGCATGGGGTTATTCCGTTTTCCTAATGCTGCTTCCTGAGTGTGGATTTGTATAGCGGGATTTCACCTTCTTTCAATGTTGTATCTCTTCTGTCTGTGTTTTGGTTTATTCAATTATCCACTTGGTTCCCCATTTTGTAAACATGCATTGGATGGAAAGTTTATATTCATTTGTGGTTAGACTTTGGATAATTTCGAAACATCACTTGGTTTCTGACAATATCAGTTGGCAGTAAGTAGTACCCTTCCACTTTGAAAATGTCATTTACCGCTTTTGGTGTCATAAATTTATTAAAGTAATCATCACAAAATTCTTAATTTACTTGTAATATAAAACAATATAAAAACATAAATTAATTATATAAATTTCTCTGCAATTTCATTTTTCACTCTTACTTCCTCTTTTACAAATGATTTTTTTATTTGTTTAATTAAAATAAACTCTCATGAATATCTAGAAAATTAAATACAATAATTAATTCAAAACTTTCAAATATTATAAATCTCATAAAATCCACATAACTAACATAACAATATAAAAACAAATCTAAAATTAATTTGCCAAACTATTACTCTTATTTGAATAAATTATGCTATTTGTATAATATACAGCTTAATTTTTTTACCAAAATAAACGAAGCAAGTGACAAAGGGTAATTTAGTTAATTAAAAAGTGCATTTATAAAACAATTTGCTCATGGGTGTGTTTTGTACTTAATAGAAATATAAGGGGAGATGATTAAGATTTATTTTTGGTTTCGAAAAAATAATACTCTTTAAACTTAAGGGGTGTTAAGTGATATTTTGAGCAACCTCAAGAGGTTTTTGAAGTTATCCCTTGAACTGTTAAATTTTAGTACAATGCAATATGCGTCTGAGTTGCCATGAAAAAAAAAAAAAAAAAGGTAGACTATTTTATTCTACCAGCATATTTTGTTTTTCAAAGCTCTTGCCTTGTCTTGTCCTTCTGCTGGCATTGACATTGTAATGTAACAACACCCTCGGTTCCATTCACGGCAAGCAATTGGTTTGAATTGTCGAATTAGAAGACAAATTACTTTACGATTATTGTGCTGAAAATATTGTGGAAATGCATTTCACAATATCTATCCTCCCTCTCTCTCTCTCTCTCTGTGAGCTAGGCTACCAGGTCAATGGAATCTATCTCAATTCTTTTACTATCACAAGCCAAAGGGTCCTAATTTGTACGTAGATATATCCATTTCAATCAAAGGAAGCTTCATTCGATTTGACAAAGGATGGAGAAATTATGTCAAATAATCGAAGCTATAATTGTTGTTCATAAACTAAAACGTTTTATCACATGCATCTGAAATTGCGTGCCATGAGAATGCAACTTTTTAGGCATATAAACTTTCGAAGTTTTCGAAGGTGACAGGAGTATGACTCCATAAGCAAACAGAAAGCAACCCAAGTCAAGTTTTGAATGGGAATCATAATTTCATCCTCTTATTTTTCTTGATGCCCCTAGACATTTTATGTGATACACGCTAACTGAGGGACCCAAAAATATGTTTCATGATGCATGACAATATTGTAAGACAGTGGTTAAAATGTCATTGTATTTCTTTCTCAGATTTCGTCCCTGTCGCAATCTTACAACTTTAGCAGAAAATAAATGCACAAGTTCTGAGGCTAAAGATGCACCAAGCAGTGCTAGGTTTGACGTTGAGCAGTTGAATCTTGAATTGAAGGGTGGTTCTATGTGCATTCTTTTCACATTCTTTCAATTCCCGCATTAACATAATTTTGGTGTCTTCTATCTCGTTTTATTCGTTAGTTGGAATATATCAAATTACTTTGATTTGTTGGACTGGCTATTTTTCATGAGAGATTTGGTGAATTGACCAAATATTGGAATTCACTGTTCAAATTATGATGCAAAACATGGTTGGATTAGCCAAGGCCTAAGTACTCCCAAGGCAAATAATCAGGCAAGTGACATGCCATACAAAATTTCTTGTGTGACTAAATTTGTGGTTAGAAATGTAGGCAGCTCAAATAAAGTATCAAATCAATGGTTTACAATTCCCTCAAAACAAAAAATAAAACATAAAAATTTAGTGTTTCACATTGTGTCATGTTAAAAAGATTAAATGTACACTTATAAAAAAAATTACTCATTTTAATTGCTTGAGCATTTAATTAAATTAAAGAGTACACAAATTTTCGGTCTAGCCAATTCATTTATAATACAAATTGAGAGGCATGCGTAGGATTTAAATGCAAATTTCTAAAATTACTATAGTTGAGTGCATATTGAGGTTTTATTGGTGCAAACTCGGAAAATTTATTCTCATTCTAAAGCACCGCGTGGGCATATTTGATTTCAACAGCAAAGGCAGACACCTTGCCTTGACCCTACTTTACCTTAAAATGTGGAACGATAGTGACAAAACAACTTAGGAATCCAAGTAAAACATCATAGTCATTTGGAATGTTGTAGAGATTAAATCAAAGCAAGGGAAAGAAAATTGATAACCACTATTTCATTTTTGAATCCATTTCATTTCATTTTATTTATTTATTTATTTATTTATTATTATTATTATTATTATTATTTTGTGAATCCTGATTCCTCCTTCCTATTATTATTTCCTCGGAGAATTTTTTGGGTTCTTTTCTGCCTCCCACCACCGGCACCCACTAGCCCACCAGCCAACAGCCAATCCTTCCTTTTTCTTTACCAAAATTTTCCTTAGTACGTATTGCACAGGTGGTTCTTGATTGGTATTCCCTTGTAAAATGTGTAAATTGAAGAAATTATATGTATCATAAACAAATGACATAATAGAGAATCACTTTGTTTTATTAAAAAATTGTGATCAAATGAGAATTACAAAATTAACGTAGCCACCACAAGGCTTTCTGATTTCTAGAATTGAAAGAATCCAAGAAACTGAAACATAGCACTTCTTCTTGACCAATCCTAGATTGAAACATGCATGATTTTGTAGAACTACGGCACAGCGGGCAGGTCACTTGACCATAACCAAACCATCTATCGAGGCAAACTTTGTGAAAGACGTGATTACATCTCAGCCCTTTGATCTCACCACTTTCTGAAATTGCACAGAGGCAAACTGCACATTCTTCAACACTTTCTTCTTCATTCATTGGTTTCTCTGGGCCATAACGGATTGTATTGAAGTTTTCTTCACGGCCCACTTTTTCATAATCAAGTTGAGGTTGCTGAAAAAATGGGTTCTGAAACAAGAAATTCCAAAACAATTTCAGCGGGTTGGTCATAACCACAGGAGTTGGTGTTAGATAATTCATCTTGTGGAAAAGGAGAAAATTGTTACTAGAATAAAGTAAGATGCTGCAATTTTTTCAGAGTTGTATGGAAGGGCTGAGCAGGAAGCACTTGGGCTTGGTGAACTATTTGTAGAGCATGAAAGTTGTCGTATATGCGGTGGTGACTAAGGCGTAGAAAATGAAATGATGCAATGTGCTCAGTTAGAAAAGTCTTTGTTGCTAGCTCGCACATTTTTTATTTCTATAGGACTTCTTTTGGGACCATGCATCTTTGCCAGCATTTCATGTTTGGATGTGGCTTGCCAAAGCTACAACCAAATTTAAGAGATACTTCTACCAGTGCCAGCCACATGATGCTCAAGATTCAAAAAATCTTCCCCAAGAATTCCTTATCTAAGCATGAGTATGTATTTTTTGGACTAGTTGTTGAAAATGCAGATCTCCAGCAGGTCTAGCTGTGGGCAAGAAATTCAAAAGGTTAACTCGAGGAGTATTTCCAAAATTCCAGCTGAGGTGCATTGGACTGAAACGTATGGAAACCATTCCAAGACAAACTTCACTGACTACGTGAGTAAACAAAATTATTCTGTTTAGAACTTAGAAGCTCAAAAACGGTAACTAATAATCAAGCTTCGAACCTTCTGTCGAAGTTTGTATGCCACCTACGTATCTAATGCTTCTGCAAATTGCTGCCAAACGTTCTTGCTAGAATTTTGGACAAGCTCACCAGTGTATCATGGAAAATTATTTGATGAATCATGTATGTACGTATGTGGGCTCTTGAATATGGTATCTAATTGACCAATAATGATTCATGGAACCAGGGACCAGATTAACTTACGAATGTCCTTTAGTGTATGATCTGAATGCCGAGGAGAAAAGAGGTGCAAGTTGTGCAACAAAAGTTTGCACTTTTGAATTGCGGGTGTGGCTTTTGGGACTTACAGCCACAAAAAATGTCTTTGCTCAAACGAACAAGAAATAAAAATGTGTTAATACGTGGAAAAAAAAATTCTAACGTCACCATATACCATGGAGGTGAAAAACTCCAATCATGAAATTCTTGTTTTTATTATTTTTATTAAATTAACTGAGGACACAGAAATAGGATATAGCGGCATTATGCTTTAATTTTCCTTTCTTTTGTCATATTGTGCTAGGACTTAAGCTTTGCTGTTTGTTAAGAAAAGGAATATATCAAGATTTGAAAATTATTTTCTTAATAATTTATATAGATTTTTAAAAAAATTTAGCTTCTTATATAAAATACAGGGAGTATAAGCGTAATTTTTAAACCCTAAGAATAGATAAGTGTAATTATGTCAAACCTGAGGGAGGAAAGTGAAATTACCCTAAATATAATGCATCAAAGAGTCTCAATCATCTAGTATTGTAATTGTTGAATCCTCAGCCCATCTTTAATAAGTTTCGGGTAGTCATTCGTTTGTCCAAGAGGACAAAGTGGCAGTAAGTAGAACTTTGTTTTCTTGACATGCAGGTGTCGGTAAGTCGGTCCATGAAAATTGAGCTCAACAACTGAAATATTGGAATCAATGAAGAATTGTGTGTGTGTCACAGAGAGAGAGAGAGAGAGAGAGAGAGAGAGAGAGAGAGAGAGAGAGAGAGAGAGAGAGAGAGAGAGAGTGTGTGTGTGTGTGTGTGTGTGAAAATTGAGTTCAACAACTGAATGATTGTAACAGCCTAAGTAAGACCAAGGGACCATTCCGCAATGGGTGCTCAAAAATCCAAATACATATTAAGGATTGAAAATTTTGTGGATGATGTTGAAGTTGTACAACACAGTGACTGTCTGGTTCGTTCCTATTAAATACGGTCAATCTTTGTGAGTTTGGTGGTTCTTGATTTTTTGGTTTCAAAAAATAGATATAATCAAGAAATGAAATTAGAATTCTCAATCCAGCAGGATTTCTATGATGTAGTAAGTAACTTTCACCCCATTCATTGCATGTGTTTCTTGCTAATCTTTTAAGAAGAAACAGAATCTGAATTGCAATAATTTCAGTGTGAACTATAATTATCATAATTCGTCCTATATGTTAAAGGAGATATCGACATTAAAGAAATTGGTGGTCCTCCAATTTGAAAAGATAGTAGCCTTTGATTTGTCGATTTTGGTTTATTCAGAATCTTAAATGCAAAAGCTTTTGACATCGAAAGGATTATCAATTCTATGTTTTGAAGATACATATGCAAAAGTTTTTGAATAAACGTATTATCATTTCTATGCCTTTAAGATATCCAAATATGGATTTTTTTCACAGCTGTATGATAGAAAAATAGAATAGAGAATTTTGGGATCCAGGATCACTAATCACTAAATTATGAATGTAAATAGGCAGTTGTAAAGTATATACTAAATTGTGTAAATTGTAAGATGAAATAGTATGATGATATTTTTTCGAATTTATTGTGTTGAATTTCTTTTGAAATATAAATCATATAGTAAATTATATAAAATTGTTACATTCTTGTGTAAATCACCAATCAATTGGTATGTCGAGAGTTTCAACTGATTTGTACTGTAACCGACTACGTCTGACTTTATTTTGCTCATAGTCCCATACCAAATCTAATGAGACCGTTTTCAAACCAATTTTTTTGGACCAGAAAAGCACGTACAATTTATTGCTTGCTTACCTAATAAAGATAATGAAGGAGTTACATGGGTTTTCTTTTTTCTAATATACACATCGGTTTGGAATGAGAAAATAGGAGAGAAAATAATGAAATAGGAGAATTAGGTCTTTTGAGTTTATATTAATTTTTGAATAAAGAATGAAATTGATAAGGAGAAAAATTAACGAGTCGGGTCTAATGATTTTTGTTTAAATTTAGTTTTCGATCAGTGGTATCCCAAAGTGAGGGGAAGGAGATTCATTTTTATTGAAATTACTTTCACAACTTAAATAACATATGATATTTTTCCCAACTTCAAACAATACATATTATTTCTTTCTTTTCATTTCCGGTGAGATAGTATCATTTCCTTTTCTTCAAACCAAATGATTCCAATGAGATAGTATTATTTCCTTTTCTCCAAGCCAAATGATATTTTATTATTTCCAGTGAGATAATAGAACTTTTCTTCTATTATTTCTATCTTACATACCCAATAGTTTTAATCTATTAAAGGAAAAGTTTTGGAAACTACGGCTCCATTTGGATGACTATTTTTTGGAGTATTTTTTAGAAAATATTACTGCAGCAATTTTAAAAATTTTTCTCGATAAATGTGTTTGTGAGATAAAAAATTGATTGAAAGATGTGTTTAAAATTTTTAAAAATGTGTTAAAAACACTATTCACGTTGACATCAACCTTTGACATTGCGTGCTCGTAAGTTAATAGGTCAGGGGTTATGCCTGCTCGTAAAGTTTCTTTCAATCTTTTTTGTTTTTTCCAAGCAATTTTGAAGGGTGACATGTGCATCACTCGTGTTCGAGGTAAAAATATTATTCACAATATTCATACAGTCAAATGGCTGAGATAATATTAGGGTGAAAATTCAAGTCCGTTTGAAAATAACTGAAGAAAATAAACGGCAGGCAATGGAGCGAAATATAACATAGCCAAAAAATGGCAGAAATCAAGGATTATTTAATCAATTTCCCATATCACATGAAGTCAGCAATTAATATTGGGAATAGAAGATCCGCAGGATACTTCTAAAATCAAGAAAGTCGCAATCAGAAAAGAAGTATAAGCAGTTTGACTCGCAATGGAAAACACTTCATCTTATTTATGAGAAAATTACAGCATATTGTGCAAAAGGAAAATCACCTGGTAACCATTGGTAATACAATATATTATTAATTATGCATACTTAGTTTTTTTTTTTTTTTTTAAGGTTCAATTACAACACACATTGAACCCTACCGATCTAACTTTTTTGCCTACTATCATTGTTCAAAATGTAACAATCCCATTCAATTTTTTTTTTAAAATTTTTGGATCCTAGTATTTTGAACAATAATAGGAATAAAAAAGTATAGATCGATACTATTTGGCACTAAATTACTAAGAAGGATATATTATTTTTATACAAAATCCATCTTGAAGTCCAAAAAGTACCATAATTGCATGCATGATTCATCGGAGCCACCATGACTCGCGCACCCTTGATCCAGAACTGCAAAACTTTAACAATATTAGCTCCTGGTGGAGCTCAGCCGCGAAAGGTGGCAGCCTTAGATAATTCCGGCAAAGTGGGCATGTTATGTTCCCATCTCCAAGCCATCTATCCAAGCAAATTCCATGGAAAAGATGGTCACAACTTAACTCCTTAACTTCTTCTCCTGTCTCAATCTTGCATAAGCAAATTGAGCATTTTTTTTCTACTTCTTCCTCATGAGACCCTTCATTGCAATGCTCGTGGTGGCGCGTTACGCCCATTTCACCAGCAAAAAAATCCGCCGGAAAGTCGATTTTGGGGGAGGAGTTAAAGGATTGGTGGAGGAGGAAGTCCCAAGCCCATTTCAGATGTGTTGCAAAAATTATTATGAATTTGAAGATGGCCAATTTGTGCAACATGCTGGGTAAGCTAGTAGAAGAAATGTAGAAAGTTGGAAAATTCTTGGTGTTTAGTTTGGAATGGGAGGTGAGGAGATGGGGGGGATATATATACTAGTCGTCTAGTGGATGAGGCAGGAGGAGGACCACAAGTCCGCAGCCTCAATGACTAGTTAGTTAATCACGTTTTTCAAATAAGAATTAAAATTGTTTATGACTTGCTTAATCATCAGGTCCTGTCTGTTGTTTGGATTCAATTATCTTTTTGGATTATCTCCAAATGGCGTCTTAAACTGAAAATAGATAGATGGGACATGATTTGTGATGATTTAACAATGCAAAGGCTGTATCGTCATTTATGAAATTGTAAAAAGTACATGTAAATTTATCCCAAATTAGATGTCAGAGTTCTGGATTTTGCAACATTTTCCCTTTCATTAAGTTTTAGAGTTTCAGTCGTGAGTTTTGACTTTAAATTGATAATACTTATTGGTATTATTGCCTATAAATTTTTTAGACGAATTAATGCTTTGGAGGATGAATTTTCTTGGCCTGGTATGCCACTCTCGAAAAAACTTGGCATGGTCGAAACTTAATTTACTTCTAAGCTATGGCATTTTCACACACACACAATAGTCGAATCTTGATGACTTCTAAGCCATGACATTTTCACACACATGTACACGCACTTACACACACTTATACTTGGCGAGTGTTTATCAACTGCATTATTAAGTTTTGTCTTATGCCATAATATCTACACTCTTGTATTATCAAGTGCAGTATGTCACTCCATAAATTAGCTGAACAAATTCAACATTCTAATCTTAAAAAACAGTTCTGCGTGGAAAAAGAACGACCATATTTTTGAATGATTTTGAGACAAATGGCACCGTATGTGGTGCAGATATCAAAAGAGTGAACGCTAAAATTGTTCCCTGTGAATCAATTTAGATTGGGACTCGCAAAAGATGGGATAAGATTTGTAGTTGTTACAAAATCTCCAGCGAGAACCAATATATTCAATTACGACACTGACAGAATTTGGGAAAATTCGCAAAGTCACATGGCTTTCCATAGCTAGCAGAATATGGACTTTGAATTAAAAATTTGCTCATATCATCAAGCACAATGCATCTATTCTTCTAAAATGTAGTATTACTTTAGCCCATGTCAATTAATTGTACATAATCTGCCATAACTCATTTACTTTTGTATCGATCTAATTGGGCAATAATTCTGTAATTGTTTTTTTTCTACTACCTTAATTGATGGACAAATTCAAAAAAGACTTTAAAACTAAGAAATAGGCATAATATGGAATTGAAATAACATCTTGAAAGCAGTCCATGACTGACTATAAAAAAAAATGACATAAAAGACATATACCACATGGTCCAGTTAAGCCGAAGACAGAACACAACGATATCATATTTTAAACCCCAAAAGCAAACATAAAAAGTTGGTAGGGTGTGGCATCAATTATGTGTTGCAGCCATTGTAAATTAGTTAGTTTACACCTGTGCTATGCAAAAAATTGTTCTGCTTCTGTAGACATTATTTTATGCACGAAGTCCATTGATGTTGGACAAAGTGTTTAATAAACATATCTGGACTCTAAATTAAATTAGTTTGACAAATTGGTGTTTTCACCAAGTCTTGCAATTTATGCTGCAAATGTCGGCCTAGGGGCATCGCAAGTCTTATTTGAGATAAGTTGACGCCCCTAATTTAATAGGCAAGAATTGACGATTGATATTAAATCAATGTGACTAAATTTTAAAGCAAAAAACGACATCGTCTTAGGGTGAAAAATAGTTATCTTTTTTCACTGATGAATCACAAATCCTAACTGAGCAATTATACACGCCTCCAACTTGTCTCAACTAGCACGGGGCCAAATTGCCAAGCTCCGTGCCCACAAATATCGTATAAAAGAATCGAGTAATGGTAGGTGTTGAAAAAATAAAAACTAAAAATTTCATATCTACTGCATTAGTGGATCTGTAATACCCACATGCTTGGCCTGCGAGCTTGTGACGTAATAGAATGATATCAAAGCAAATCTCATATGGTCTCTACATGAGGTGAGCCTGGGCCTATGGTATTGAATTGGACTGTGCAAGGAAGTGGAGGAACTAAATATGCCACAAGGTAAGACTGCACCTATAGTATTGGATCGGATTACGCAACGAAGTGGAGGAACTAATATGTATGCATGTTCGACATAACTAAGTAAATAGTTTGGATCACGCATATATGAATTGGGGTTTGCGAGGATGCAAAGCCTAATAAGGAAGAGTGAATATATTATCCCGTTCCACATTGGAAAACTCAAATAACTTAAACTAATGTATAAGTTGAGTCTAAGCACTCAAATCTAACTTGGAATATCTATTTTGGACTAGTAAGGACGGAGCTCAAATAGTTGAACTTGGCTGCTAAGACTCTAGTCGCATGGAGTGAACCTTATATAGTCTCTGCTAAGAGTGAGCACTTATTGAGTACTCGACCCTAACCTGTCGGGTCAGCAATTTTTCAACCCTATCCTGACCCTAATACCTTCGGATACTCGACAAATAGTGGCTAGTCACAGGATACCCAACCAGCTTTTATTTTATTTTTTTGACTAAACGTTGTAATTTCGATAACACAAAATCATCTACCAAGACCTTTCAAAATTCTCCTGACTTCTCTAATTCCCCAAAGAATCATAAATGTCCACTAATTCACGTTACTAATTGACAGCTTATAGGCAAATAAATCAACCCACGTGGTGTAATAGATTTAACTGAGTATTGTGGAGACACAGAAGGTAGCAATGGAAGCACATGAAAGTCAATTAGGGGGATTTCACATGTCCATCAAATAAAAATACAACACTTTGAATAAAAAGATCAAAACATAATACAATTTAAACCAACAAAACACAAACTAAAACAATAAATATCAATGAAAATAGTTCATCATTCTACAACACAATAAAACACCAATTAATTCTTGCCATCTTTAATCTTCAATATTAATAATGGAATGATGCTTCGTCAAATTTGATATTTCCACAAAAACAAAGACAACCACTCAATGAGTATAGTTGTAAGTATAGCTGAACTATACTAAACACGAAAACAAGCAATGAGTACATTTGGGACTTGAATTTTTGTTCCCTTTTGTCCGTATAATTTTCAAGAGAAATGGAGGAGCAACAATTATAATTCACTATTGCCAGTTATGCTCAAGAATCACATGCGTGCATCACAAGGTATAGAGTTTGTTCTTGTTAATGTGAGGAAAGATAGATTCACGAGGGGAATGGGGCATTTATAGAGATATGCCATCCCAATGTGCATCCATTATTTGAGCTCTTTCTAGTTCTCACATGGCATATATATGTAGTGCATATAAATCTTCCTTCGGATTTTGGTTGGTAATAGGAAATCTAGCATGCACAGTAAATTGCATATAAAATTGTGGCCAAACAGGCTAAAGGTGGAACGCAGCGTTTCAAATTGACAAAGATCAAATTACTACCGTGACCCATTGTAACATTGTAACATGCAATTTTGGCATCATTCACTCAGATTTGGTAATTCTTTGTGCAAGTTAAAACATGCTGTGGCAAAATTTGTTCATACAAATCTTGAAAGAATAACTGAAATTAAAAGTTCAAATATATGCGCCAGTGAAGACAGAAAGGAATCTGTAAGGATGCAAATTATTACACTGTTATAAATAGGAAAATGAAAAAAATTATAAATGACCTGAAATAGATGTGAACATATAAGTTTACATGAAAAAGCACCTAAGCTAAAGCTTCAGCAAAAACTCCAATATACATGACTTTCCCGAATCAAAATCAGGAATCTGCTCCCATTTAGCTACAAATCCAGAACATTCAATCCAAAAATGACGACACTCTCAAAATTTTGGCCAAGTTAAATTCGCCTTGCTCCACTTCGCACTCTCAAAATCTTTTAATACCCAAAGCTTTGAGCATCCCTTAGTCTACCATCGCAAGGCGCCCTTCCATCTCAAAAATATAAAACATTGTTTCTCAAAAAAATAAAAATATAAAACATTGTAGTATTATCCAAACTTGTGGTGACTAAGATTGGGCACGTCTATCCTAGTGGACCGAAGTAACATCTTGACATCACCTACAATAAAGAAAACCTGAGAAGCACGCGAGGATTTGTTCCCGATGTACCTCTGATGCTTAACTCAGTAAGAAGGCCAGGTGGATAAGAGAGCAAAAGAGTTCAAGAAAGAATGCTAAAATAAAAAAGCATACTTTTATGAGGCTAAATGAGTGATATTTACACGAGTGGCGAGAGAGAAGTTGATGGCATAGTATGATAGCTTCGTTGAGGTAGCTCAGCAACAGTAGGTGATAGACCTGACTTCTGACACAGTTATTCATATCACATCAATCACATTTGATCAATTTCGGAATTAGTCTTCAGTAGTGTCAAATCAATCAAATTTGATCAATTTCGAGACTAAACCAGATAGCTCAATGGCTATGAATTGGTTTCAAGTTATCTGCTATTTCTTGAGGTGACGTAGATGCATAGCGCTTCCACAAAATCATAACAAGCATCAATTGGGAATGATATTACTCGAAGTTCCTTGCACTTAACTCAAAAGTCAATATAGTTTAGCTTTTATTACTCAAAAAAAATAATACATTGTTGATGTAACATACTTTTTCCAGGTGCCAGTTTTAACTTCCTGCAGGAAAAATGATCTCTCTCCACAAATTAGTTCCCAAGGTGAACACTACCATTTGATTCTCCCATGTGATGTAACAACAGCTTATCACCTTGTGTTTCTTAGAAAAAGCATCGTACCATAGTACGTTTACATTAGAGACGGAAACTTGAGCAAAGCCTGCTGAAGCAACCAGATGGCATTGATGAGGTAAAGCAATGGTTTTTCTTGTGCTTGGATTTCATATTTATGTTATCCCCTCATACTAAGCCTTCAACAGAATGAAATTGAAAAGCACAAGTTTTATTATGAACATCTTAGGATTCGGTTGCGGCAACAGCTTTTTCCCTTCAAAATCCAACATGGACAATATGTGATTTGCTGCATCTGGTGCATCCAGTTTATGCTGAACAAGGATTGTGTTCAGCTTAGGTAGACAAGTAAATCTTGCTGTCAAGACAAATCGGCTGGGAACTATTATTATAAAAAATATTAAATGATCAAGATACACTATATGATTATTTTATCTAATACATCAAGATTAATTATATTTTCGTTAGACATGGAGGACGTGACCAAGTACTTCGTTCACATGATTAATATTCTAAACATAAAAATATGCATCAAACACTTCAAAGAAACAATGAATGAAAGTTTCACTCTTTTTACAATAAAAAATAATGATAGAATGCAACACCAGTTACATTAATACTTTTTTAACCTACCCCTCTCCCCAGAAAAGATTAAACAAGAAAAGAACTCAGTGTACCCGAAATTTCATTATCAACTTCTTTTTCATTCTCCAAAAGAACAGAAAAACCAAAAAATAAATAAATAAAGAGAGTACTCCTAGTTTCTTGGTCTCCAGTGACAAATTTAACTTCAATGGGAATTTACACTTTATCTAGGGCCAGTTCTCAATAGTTTTTTTATCTGATTTTAGTTTCTGATTTTTGAAAAATTTATTTTGTGATGTTCTCAACTACTTTTTTTATTATGTTTTTGGATTTTTTTAATCTAAAATCAGGAGTAACTGTTTTTCAATTTTTCAAAAATCAGAAGTTATTGAGAACAAACTCCTAGATAATTATTTTTTTAAAATGTGTATTAGGACCGTCAATAGGGCCGAGTCGGCCCGAGCTCGGCCCGTTCAGCTCAAAAAAAGCTCATGAACTTAATCTTATATTAAGCCGAGATGAGTTTGGACCGAAATATTTGGCTCGAAATATTTCTGAGTCGAGCTTGAGCTTCACATGGCTTAGGCCTGTTATAGGCCCGGCTCATATATATATTTATATATATATATATATATATGTATATGTACACGCACATACACATGTATACACATATACACATATAGATGTACACACACAAATATATATCTACACATATATATGCATGTATATGTACACACACACACTATATATATATATATTTTATATATCATAGTATTCTTTTGGTGTTTATAAGCTTAATGAATTAGTGTGAGTAAAGCTTTTGTACCATAGATGTAGTGCACTTAACCTGTGTGATGGAATAATCTAGAAGATAATATTCTTTTGTGCTATAAAATTTTTGTTTGCTTTTTAGTTAAATATATACATCAATATGTAAATGAAGTATTTATACTTAGTAGTACTATCTTGCAGATGTATTTTGTGAAATCCTTACTTGAATACCTGTTAATACACATTTTGAGACAGTCCTCTTTACTTAATCACTTCAAAAACTTTTGCTTTAGATAGTCCTTTTCACTTAATCACTTCAAAAACTTTTGCTTTACTTTTCAAAAATAATTTTACACTGGAGGATTGTATTTATACACAATAATATTAATTTACTAATTAGTTTGTCTCTATTCATCATTTTTGTGGGATTATTGAATTTCAAGAATATTTCAATAGTTTTAGGCTCATAAGCTCACATTTTGAATATTTTGTGAGTCGGGTATAAGCTTCACATTTATAAACCCAAAGCTTATAATTCGATAAAATATATGAGTTGAGTCTAAGCTTGTTAGAGCCAGGCTCATAACGCCCGATTGACACTCCTAATGTTTATTAATATAACCATTTTAGAAATTCTTTTACACGCATATGTCTCTTAGGTAAAAATTGATTGTAAACGTGTTTGTAAATTTCTAAAATCATGTTTTTAAAAAAGTATGACCATACGAACAGAGTAACATACAGAGATGCCATCGGTTGGACTTACATCCCCAGTCAATACCTGAATAGTTTTTCTTTCCATATTGTAGCAGAAACAAAACGCCTTTGAGCTTCTTAATTTGCCTGTTGTGAAAAGCATATCACCGTTTTGGATTGAGCCCACGAGCAGGTGCAACGAAGAATCTCAATGATTCAAACATCACACCAGTTATGGCTTTGTTTCAGAATCCAAAGTTTCTGGAAACATTAAAACCATCTGATTCCACTCTCAGTTTTCGAAATCTTCCAGCGTCCAAATTCTTTGTGCAAGGTCCACCAAACAAAAAAAGGTGTCCTCTTTCTCAACCTTGATGTAGGAAGAATAATTGCTCTTCGCTGGGAGCGTAAATGTGTATTTCTCAAGACTTACCTGGAAAGATCAGATGTCACTGGACATGGAAAAAATCAAATACACTACATAATCAACCCAAAAATCACTGGACATGAAAATAACCACTACATTACCGGAAAAGTATACAATACACCACGTGCATTGCCACGTGGTGTACTAGAACCAATAATTTATCGCCATGTGGCAATGGTGGGCCATACCTCGTATTATTTGGCGATGTGTGATTGGTTCTAGTGCACCACGTGGCACGCCACGTGGCGCGCGTGGTGCACGCAATACTCACTCCTACATTACCTGATCTAGTTCAGATCCTGAATGTCACATTTCCATTGACAATTTAGTGTTACTGACTTACTGAGATTGTCACATCACGTTTACATCTTATTAATTATTCAATTTATTTTTAATTGTGATAAGTGTGAACGCAAGGTGTTAATGGAGCCAATAACTCTACATAAATCTTATTCTTCCGTCTCATTTTGATAGTCTTATAATTTTTTTCACACAGTTTAAAAAAAATTAATTAATTCTATTGAAAGAATAAATTAATCTATGATATTCTTAAAATATTCTTATATTCATCATTAAATATTTACATTAAATTTAAATAGAAAATTACGTCATAAATCAAATTAATTCTATTTGATATGTAAATACACGATTTGTTATGCACTTCTTATTTATAATAAAATAATTAAATAGGAGTATCTTAGAGAAGTTAAAAATAAATTATATTCTTCAATTAGATAGTGAATTATAATTTGAGACGGATGGAAAAGGAAAACAACTCTAATTAAAATGAGACAGAGGAATATTAATTTTGTTAACAAAAATATGTTAATTTTTTTTGACAAAACTTGCAATTAATTTGGTGCTTCATCGCACCACAGCATTTAGCTACAAATACATTCACATAACGAGGACATGAAAAAAGACGAAAGCGAACCAGTCTGTATCACACCTTCTCCTCCCCTTTGCCTGCAGAAAGAGTCCGTCAATTCTATCAGAAAATTAAAGAAATAGAAACATCAACACAAAAAACTGAAAGAAGGGTCCTTTTTATGTTCAGCAAAAAAGTATGAACGTACTTCCTTTATTCAAAAAATCTTTTACGGAAGCAGTTAAAGGAAGCCCGGATTCTGCTTCTTTATCAGGGAGCTGTTATTTAATACGCCCTCGTTTTTATCCAAATTCAGTAAAGATTCCATTTTTTGATGGCTCATTAAGGTCTGGATTCGTCTCTGTTTCTTGCCATAATCCCAATTCGGATTCTTTTATTGTGGATCAAACTGTATCCGGGCCGAAGAACCCGACCCATTTGGCTGATGATCATCCCCAGGCCTCTGCTTCTTCCCCTTCCTCTGCCATTGATTTTCTCACCCTGTGCCATCGTCTCAAGGTAATCTTTTTTGTGCATTTCTTTGTTTTTTGTGTATTTTCTTCAATTCAAATTATATGATGCTGATTGTGCTTTCTGTTAATTATGCGTTTATATGATAGGAAAATGTAAATCTGATGCTTATAAAGGTTTTATCTTTTTCTGTTTTTGGGTGAATTTTTGGTTGATTTAGAAATTGGGATGTTTTGTAAGAGTTTATGATGCTATTTCGTTGAATGTTTAAGAAAGTAGCTAAAAGTGTTGCATTTTGGTCTAGAATTGAAGTGATAACCGTTTCTACTAGGTGGGATTTTCAGCATTGCTAGAATACTTAGAAACAGTTTTGGATTATGCAGTTAATGTTGAGATTAGGCAACTGATTTGTACAGCAATAGGTGCATCTATGTTGGTTTTGATCATAGTGTAGTTAGTGATATCGTGCATTAAATATTATGTAGGGGGTGAAGAATTCAAGAAACGTAGAACTTTTGAGAAGTTTTTCACTTTGCAAAATGGTATTTTGACAGGGTTAAAATATTGTATGCGCTACTAGGAAGCTGAATTTAAGAGGCTGAGCAGTGATGCTGCGAAATTTGTTGAGTGTGGTTGAGTTTAGTAGTGTTTGGAACTTATGGTTTATGAGGGGAATTTGTCTGTTGGACACTAGCTTGATTTGAGAGGTGGTAGCTTTTTCTGGAAGTGTGAGAAATGATTTCTCTTGAATATTTGGATGGCAACTAATTGAGGTGCAGAAAGGGAAGTAAAAGCTCAGATTGATAATAGTGGAAGGGGTTGCATTGGAGTTTGAAAGTGTTCTCAGTTACTTGCAGTTAATATTTGAGGCATGGCATAGAGGGGAGAACAATTAGAACTGAAGAACATGATTACAAGTCAACCACATTAGTTAAGAGCCTAGTTTGGAGTGCAGTGCATTCGACTAAAAATTAATGTTAATTATAGATAATGCATATAGATGTGTTTATAGTATTCCTTATGCATGTTTGTCCCAGTCAATACTTCTGGATGAAACTCAAATCTTCAGGTCTTCAATTTGAGCACTTCAACAAATGCAAATACACTTCCAAATAGGCTGTTATTGCCATTTCCTATTCAAGACCACATTTGGACTGACATCTTTAAAACAACAGATTTCGGATTGTCCACCTCTTTTATCACAAGTTTCACAATTTTTTTGCCACACAGATTTTTTTTTTTTTCAAGTTATTATCATTCTACAGCCATAATTTACATTTGCTTGTGATTGATGAAGATCGGCTCATTTATACTTGTGATAAAGATTGTAAAACAAAAGGTTATTACAAGTAAAATGTTAAAATGGAAGTCAGGAATATATAAAAATTCTATTGATAGGAGTGTGCTTTTTGTAGTTTACTTTTCCTTGTTATTCCATCTGTAATGGAAATGTTGATTTGGTGCTCTCAAATTGTAAGTTCTGTACTTGTTTTATCCTCAATTCACGTGCCTTATCACATAACAGGGCTTCTTTCCTTTTGAAGTTTTTTGCTTGTCCTTGCAAAATTTTAACAACCCACCCCCTCTCTCTCTCTTCTCTTTTCTCTAGACCACAAAGAGGAAGGGATGGATTAATCATGCTATAAAGGGTCCTGAGTCCATTGCAGATCATATGTACCGAATGGCCTTGATGGCATTGATTGTTGGTGACCTTCCTGGTGTTAACAGAGAAAGGTTGAGTTTTTGCCAAATTAATATATTCTAGTTTATTTAACACTGGTTATGTCACCTTTAATTGATTCTTATTCATCCATTTTAATCTGATCTTGGTTCATATATTTGAAACAGGTGCATCAAGATTGCGATTGTTCATGATATTGCTGAAGGTAGGTTTTTTTGGTTATCTTCTGAATTCTGAGATTATCAATGCCTTCTATGCTATATCTACCATTTCTTCAATTTACGTTACTTAGGCTGCTAAGTGTTTGTAAGTTTGATAAGACATTTGGGTGCAAAAATTAGTATCTGGGCACCATTAGCTACATAATACAGGTTTCGGAGAAATCAATAGTATGCATAGCACCATTACAAATGCCTATAGAATAGGTATTTGTTAATCTTCTTTCTGAACTCTCAAAGAATTGAATGACTGAAATATATGTTGCTCACTTGGTTGCATTGAGACAGCATGCAGTAATTTGGCTTGAACAACAGACATCCCTTTCTATTTTCTTATTGTCGATAATTCTTAAAATATATTTAATTATTAATTTCATCTGACCTTCAGATTCCTTTCCTTGTGTGGACATGTTCATCACACGCCTGGGATGCTAGACCTCTACAAAATAAGTGTATAAACCTAAAATGCTTCGAGATATCGAGAACTATGCTATTATAGTTTCAAATACTTCTGGGAATTGTGTTTTCTATTCTAACAACAGTAAGCTGGAAAGCTCTGGAATTCTGCATCATTACCAGTGAAGGATCAGAATACCCTTATTTTTTGAAATCGAATAAGCTAGTATAAAATCATTCTGGATTTTGTGGATTGATGCACATGAACTTCCAAGCGTTATCTGGCATGCTTTCCTATGAGTGTGAACAAACCATATCAGGATAAATTTGTCGTGGCTGCAGTTTTCCAATTAGCTTTCTTTCCTCTCCTTTTAACCATGCCAACTTTTTCTCCTGGTTCCATCTTCACATTTTACATATTTGATCTCTAAAGCTTTGGGTTCTGCATTTTATTCTAATTTACAGCTATTGTTGGAGATATAACTCCATCTGATGGGGTGCCAAAGGCAGAAAAAAGCAGACTGGAGCAAGCTGCTTTGAATGAAATGTGTGAGATTCTTGGTGGAGGAATTAGGGGTATTGATTAACACTTAGAGTAGATTACCAATGTGTCTGATTTATCTCCTATCGAATACAGTATTCAGTTTTTGTCTTTGCAGCGGAAGAGATAAAAGAACTTTGGGAAGAATATGAAAACAATTCTTCTTTGGAGGCCAGTCTTGTCAAAGATTTTGACAAAGTAAGTAGTCCTTGCAGTTGACTGTTATTTTCTTCTTGTTTGGCATAAAGAATCGGTTCTAATTTCTTACAAGTGCTCAGACTTTGAGTCTCTGTCCTGAGCCGTTTTGATTTTCCACAGGTTGAAATGATTCTGCAGGCATTGGAGTATGAAACAGGTTTTAGTTTTGGTTCATGAAAGTTGCATAAACAATTTGTATCCGTAAATTCTTTATTATGATAGTGTCACCTGCGTTGTTGAACTAAGATGTTTTGCCAAAAGTGATTATTAATCACATATATTTTTTTAGGTAAACAAGAGAAGAGTTAATCCCTGACAATTTATGTTTCTCATCTCCCAATTACATTAGTATGCCCTTTAACTGGGGCACCAAGGGCAAGGAAAATTTAGACTTCTTTGGGCTTTTTTAGTCCTTTTCTCAAGATCTCTTTAGGAGCTGCGCTTCCAAGCTCCTGTGCAAACATTTATTGTTCATTGCACATCTGCTACGCATTCAGTGTTTGTCTATGATTGTGCTTTTGCGAATTTTATATTTCTCAAAATTTAGTTATTTTTACCTGTTAATCATGCAATGTCTCTTATCTGGGGTTAAACTCTTGCAGAGCATGGGAAGGTCTTGGATGAGTTTTATATTTCAACTGCTGGTAGATCTTTCCTTTCTTCAATATTAGCATTCACAATTATGTCATTTTCCCTGGTTACATCTGTAGTTAGTCAGTTAATTTTGCTTTGCGATTTGCATTCACGTGCAGGGAAATTTCAGACTGAAATAGGAAAGAGTTGGGCAGCTGAGATCCATGCGAGGAGGAACTCAAGATTGAAGAATAAGCTCAATTGACACTCTTGTTCACGGTCTTTTTGTTTTACTTTTCGCCTTGGCTTTGCCTACCATTTTGCTCAGGATCGCTTCTAACTGCTCCTGCGACTGCTCAGACTTCAACAAACGATGACTAACTCGGATATAAAATTATAACCACATATAGAGGTGCCGTGATTGCCCAGAGAATAACCGGGGCTGTTTAGTTAGAGCAAGACCTTGTTATTTATAGTGTAGTCTTCCATAAGTTGCTAGCTTCATTTGTAATGTCATCTCATGTATTGCTGAGACAAAACTTAGTCAGAAATCCTCGTCTATTCTCTGTTTTATGAATTTACTATCTTAACAAATTAGATGCAATCTGAGTTGTTTAAGTCTGGAAACCGAAATTATTTTCCTTGTTAAGCATATAACTGAAGCAAAACTCAATAGAGAAAAAGAAGAGGTTCAAGTGTCCATTTAAAAAGAGTCATTTTCTGTGCAAGTTTTAGTCTGTGGATGATAATGTGAAATTTTTTTGAAAGAGTTTTGTTTTTTATTTTAATGCCGTAATACGAATTAAAAAGACCAAACAATTGCTATAAATGTTTGAGAAGAAATTGGAGTAAATTAGAGATTAGTTTGTTTATAATTAATTTATGTGATAATATAATGGTAAAGTATATAGAACTATAATTATATCATTGTTAGATTCAAGATGAATAAAAAAATGAGTGGATAATAATTAAAAGCAAAAATTTGTTTGATAATTGAAGTTAAAAAATAGGTATTTAAGGTTTAGTGTTACTCTTGAATTCTTTAAAAAATAGTACGCAAGTGTTTTTCAACTAGAGAGAGGAAAATTAGAAAACATTCTACACAAAAAAAAAAATATATTCGGTGTTTAGTACCAAAAAAAATTAAAATTAATTTATAGAAACATTTTTAATCCAACCAAACAAAAGAGTCAAATTAAGCAACCATTATGAGTAAGTTTTCCACTATCAAAGTCATATTCATTCACTAAATAAAGGGAGAGAGTACACATGCAAAATTCTTATATAGATTCAATTCGCGTAGTTTAAAAAATAGTCATGTGTGTCACTTTAATCACTTTATTACATCATATAATTATGAATCACTATATTAATTTTTTTTTTTTTTTGACCAAACCATCGTATCTAATATAGGCCGTAAACTTGATCTATGTATCCATTTCTCCGGCCCACATAGGGCAGTAGCTAAAAACTTTTCACCAAGCTGCCAAAGCCTTGAAGGGATAGCTAGCGACCACTGGGCTGGCCGGAGAGGTTAAGTTGTACTTGATTGATAACTGCACAATTAGCCATGGCCCATTTCTACAGCTCGATTTATTTTTAAACTTTGCCAAAGCCCGGTACAGTATGTGAAGTCTATTGTTGTTAGACAGAACGATCCACTGTGTCTTACCTAACATTCCCTCTTAAAGGCCCAGTAACTATATCTAGCTTCAATTCCACTGGTCTTTTTTTTTTTTTTTTTTGGGGCACACATGAAAACTAACTATATGACAAAAAAAGCACACGCATCAAATCTTATGTGCATCCATGGTTAGGTTATCTACAAGATAAAGTTTTGCTGCAACATGATCAGATATACTTATAAATCTTACCTTGGATTATATTCAAGGATTAATGATGATGTTTTGCTTATCATTAGACAAATCAACTTAAGATGAAAAACTTTTTGCTACAAAAGTTTACATGGTCTAACATGTGAGCTACAAAACTTCTTCCCTGTCAAGATCTTCATTCAATGCTTATTTGAAAAAGAAAATAAGAGAGAGAAATAGAAATAGAAGATTCCCTCAAAAAAATAAAAAGAAAAGAAAAAAGAGAAAGATGTTTTCAAAGAAAATGAGATAAAAGTGACATAAAGTATTTATCCAAAAGAGGCTGCGGTTTAAAATCACAGGATTTCCTATTGAATGATGTGATTGGTGAACTTTATTTCATCAAGGATCTTAAGTTAGATTATTTCAAGTTGTCTCAAACTTGTCTGATTGGTCATGTGCCCATAACATGCTCTACGTCCCAACAAGCTAAATTCATGACTTAGTCAAAAGGGTTCTGTTCTTTCCTTTTGTTTTAGGGTTCAAAAGGGCATATATTTGTTATTTATATGTGTGACAGAGAGTAATTCTATTATGATATTCACAATATATACTAGCATACAGTATTGATTTTCTTAAGTGACTCAAATCACATCTCTCTCTCTCTCTCTCTCTCTCTCTCTCTCTCTCTCTCTCTCTCACACACACACACACACACACATCCCATGAACTGAAAAGCAAAGTTACCTGGAACCCTTTTACAGTGCACAAAATCGAAAGCTATTTAGCTAAGCAAACATTTTCTTCCTACCTAAAGGAGTGTTGGTGACCAGAGACCATTGACCAATAAAATCTCAAGACTAATGAAAATATAGTGGTGCTATCAAAAATGTTAATGCTATAGTTCTCTTCATGAGTATTAGATAATTTATCTACTCAATTCCTGCCTAAACCTGTAACATACTAAGACTATATGACCAACTAACCTATTGGGACTTGAGACAAAGTTTAGTTCGCTAGGAAAAGACATAATTAAGAATAAGAAAATGCTTTCCAGTTGTATTAAGTAATGTGATTTTCTGATAATCCATGTCAGTGTCTGAATAAAATGGCAGTAGAATATCGAAATCAAGAACATTAAAAATTAGTTAATTGAATGGAATATACAAGTTTTATAATGCTTCGACAGGAGCAAAATATCAAGAATCACAATTCAGATTTCAGACAAAGTCAAAGGAACAAAATAAACTAGTCTTAATGCACCGACAAATTCTCTTGGCTTTATTCTTTCTTTATAAACAGGAATCATCGCCACATAAGCAAATCACATGTTGTTATGACATGGTAGATTAGAGGAGAATGTGTGCAGCATCTCTCTTAAAGTTTTGCTTAATTAATGCTCCCTTCATTTTTATTCTTTTTGTTAAGAAGTAAAAGTAAAGATTTATATAAATTGCTTCAAGCAGAAGATAGCTTGCTTAAGTGGCACTCAATCTAAATTTTGAGGAGACTAGTTTATTCTGAAACACCTTTTGTGAACCAGATTTGGTAAGCACCTTATGATCAGACATCTTTTTAGAATTTAGACTTCTTAAAAGATAATGAATAACAAAATCTTGTTGTAGAGTCTGTGGTTACTTTTATTATAGCTGCATTAGCATGCAAACTGTGATGATTACATAGTCGTTGCAATCATGATTATTAACTGACAAAACTTCTGTAGGTCACTAAAATGGTATATGGTTGAGAGAGTTAAACTTCAGAGTAAAAAGGTGTACAAGTTCGATTCACAACTATATTTGAAGTACTCACTGAAAATGTATTATTTTTTCTTTCTTTTTTTTTTTTTTTTGCTAAGATATTAGTTTTTTTTTTCACTCAATAGATTTAGGTACGCACTATGAGGGATAAAAAGAGAAAAAAGAAAGTCAGCACACACTATGGGTATTAAGAGTTGCAATATGCCATCCAAAAAAGGTAATAAGAAAACGAAACTGTTTCTGTTTCTTTTGAAAAAGCATGTTAGATAAATTCTTTTATACTATAATGTAGTTTAGCCTTATATAACAGGTAGTAGTATATTGTAATCTCCTCTTCTATTTTTGTCTTCCTTGCTCAATTCTTAAAGCAAAAATAAAATAAAATAAAATAAAAAATAAAAGTCATTAGGTTCAAAAGAAGTTTAATAAATAGAGAAGACAATGTCCACATGGTCTTTATTATATTGTTCAAAGGGAGACTTCCCAACCCAAGTGGTACCATGAGAAGGATTGAAATATATACTACTAGCGTATGTTTGTTGCTAAAATTCATGGCATGTGATTTTCTTTCTATTAGAAAGTGAAGAATGTAATGAACATTTTAAGCATCAATGAATGCTTATGAAACCTGTTTAGATAGCCTATTGTAGTACCAGAATTTGCAAAAATTTGTGTCCAACTCTCTCTCCTCTTCCCTCCTTTCTCGAACTAGTCTTATGGGTTTATTAGTAAAAACCTCAAGAGATTTTTATTAATGGATTCAAATATTTTTCTTTGCTCTTTGTTAGTTCCATGATTTTTTTTTCTCATGAGTTGACTTGACTCGTTCAATAAATTGGTAGCTTCTAAGGGGTTTCTTTATCTGGTTAACGTCAAAAATAATTCAATGTCTATCACTTAAAAGATGTCAGCACCATTAAAAAAATAAGAAATACATCAATAAAGATTTAGATTTGAATTTAGTCTAAAAAACCAACAAAATTATCCCTACTACTTGGATTTAGTAGCATCATTTTCAATTATAACCAGACGAGATCAAAAAATACTGGCGTAAGCCAAAGAATCCTTGTTAGGGGACCCAAAAAAATATATATATTGCAATCTTACGTAGAGCTTCTCGAGTTCGAACCAACTAAGAACAAAAGGTGTGAAAAAGTATAATTCCAAAATAAATGTCAAAATAATGGTTTTGATTTTTAGGGCTTTGACGATCTACATTTCTGCAACGTTGCGCAATCTTTCAACTCAAAATAAAGAAAAATATTTTGATTTTGACGTCAAAACAAAGCATCCAATTGAATATATTATGCACTATGTTGGCAAGATGATGATTATGATAATGACATTTTGTTAGACTGAAAATCAAAATAACTAATACACATGCATTCATACACTGATCAACACTTAAGAATGCATTAAGCATAATTCAAAATCAGGATTTATTCTTTTAGGGTCGCCATCATTTGTGGGGCTCTAGATTTTAGTGACCCCATTTTCCGTGTTCTCATTTTTGGATTCCGATCATTTTAATATAGTCTATATTTAAGGCCTCCAAGATCAGCAGGAAGAATAGTCTATTATGAACAGAAGCGTATGCTTTGTGAACAATGTGACATGTAATATACTATTTAAGATACTCTTCCATCTCAAATTGAATATTTCTGTTGCTTTTTTTTTTATTTCGTTTAAAAAATTATTTACTTTTTTCGGATATTTTAAATTTGAAGTTTAGGATACTCTATGCTTTCACGTACTTTATAAAGTGAAGCATCATTTGGATTGAAAATAAAAACGAGAGAATAGTGCTCCAAAGGGAAAGAAAGTAACGGTGAGTAGAGGAATTTGATTTTCATCCATCTAGCTTAAAATTGAGATCAAAAGGAAAAAGAGAAAAGACTAAATAGTTGTTTGGAGAGACAAAAAGGAAAGAGATAGGATAAGGAAAAATTACATGTTCATTTACATGTTTACTTGTAATTTGAATTCAAAATTTGAGCTGTAGATTATACTTAAACAAATATAGTAAATTGAGTATTTCTAACGCTTGTCTATTAGATACAAGTTAAGAGGGATTCAAGTAATAGGAGACGTTTGGGTCACATCCCTCAATTATTATCATTATAGATATCATTAATTTCATTATGGGTTTTATTATGGGTGTGAGTTTTGATGATCATCCCGAACATGTTTGATTTAATAATAAATTGGATACTCCTGAAAGTTCCATTCTAATTAAATGATAGTAATAATTATTTTTCAAATATCAACCGTCATCACTATTCATATCCATTCCCCTCCTTGATTTCCTTAAACCAAACATCCCCTAGTAGATTAAGAAGGTGTTAATTGGACCGGCGAGCGTCTAAATGCCACCGTAACAAATATGAATATGTGCTAATTTGTGCCTCACGAACAAGTGTCTAAAAAATTAAACAAAAAAAAAATTATATACACACTTGTTAGAAAAGTCCTACAAAATTTTAAAAAAGAGATTTTTAGATCAATCTTAGCAATTCAAGCGTCTGGTAATCCCTACTAATAGGCTAACTTACTTCACACGGGCCTTTATTCAATTTATGGTAAAACAAAAAGGAAAAAAGAAAAAGCAAATGGGAGTCTTGTATCTTTGGTGTACGTGAAGGATTGGGTGCAAGATACAAAATTGATGACGAGAATTCTAGATTTGAAAAGGTAAACGTCTATTGCGGGCTGTTGCAACATTTGTGTGAACTTTAATGGTCCAATTGATGATACTCTTGCATTGTGCACTGAAACAAGTCTGTGTTTACATGTTTGCATATCCTGTTGCTTGCATGAATGCAAGATTGGATTTTTTTTGGCGAGTTTTTATTGATTTGGCATCTGGGTTTTTGCTGAAATTGGTCTGGGTTATGTCTGTTACTGCATTTGGTGATTTGGGCATTTAATTGATTTTTTTGTCTAAGTGATTTTGTTCGGTGGGTTCTGGGTTGTGCTGAAAATTGGATTTTGATTAGTGTTGTCTGGGGTTTGATTAGGGTTTTGTAGTGTGGGGTTGAGTGATTTGGTGTTGGATATTTAATGGTTGCTTACAAGGAAGGTGAGAAGTAAGTGTTTGAATTTTTTCCAGATTGGGAAGGTTTTTGGATCCTTCTTGCAAGATTGCACTTTTGGCATCAAAAATTTGATTCTGAAATTGGGAGAATTGCTTGAGGATTGAGAATTGAGACTGATTGATGTTTTATTTTGATTTTGCTGGAGTTGTTGGAATCTTGATCCAGTATTGATGCTTTTAGAATTTCCTGATGGTGATGACTGAATGTGGAAATTTATTTAATTTATTTGGTTGCTGTTGATATGGCAACCATATCTCCATCTCCAAATTCTCCACCTACTGCAGTTCCACCAGCTTCCGCTCCTCCTCCACCAACTCAGCCATCTTCTCCTCCTCCTACTACTCCATCAACTCAGCCATCTTTTCCTCCTCCTACTTCTCCTCCACCAAGTCCCCCGCCTTCTCAGCAAAATTCAACCTTACCTGCTGCAAGTCCTCCAGCTTCATCTCCTCCACCTGTTCAGTCTCCTCCTCCTATTCAATCTCCTCCCCCTTCTCAATCTCCTTCCCCTGCTCAATCTCCTCCTCCTACTGTAACATCACCTCTTCTGGCACAACGACCTCCTATGGCTTCCCCAGCTCCTACTTCACCATCACCATCACCACCTCCACAATCCCCATCTAGTCCTCCACCACCTCCAGCCTCTAGTCCTCCACCATCATTATCAAATCCACCTGCAAGCTCACCACCACCTCCTATACCAGTGTCGCCGGTTAGCTCGCCGCCGCCTCCACAAGTTAGTTCACCCCCTCCTCCAGCAGCCAAACCACCACCGAGTTCGCCACCACCTCCACCAGCTAATCCTCGAACTAGTTCACCTCCTCCCCCATCCATCAACCCCCCCACTAGTTCCCCTTCACCACCACCCCCTGCTGAAAAGAATGCGCCACCTCCTGCAGCTTCAAGACCGCCTGAGAGTTCACCGCCACCTCCATCTACCCCTACCCAGCCACCTAAAATTTCACCACCCCCGCAAGCATCAAAGCCGCCCAAGAATTCACCGCTACCCCCTGCATCTAAATCTCCACGCAATTCACCACCACCTCCTCCATCAGATCCTCCCAGTAACTCACCTCCTCCACCAGCGTCAACATCCCCCAGTAACTCTCCTCCACCTCCTGTGCCGGCCCCTCCATCTGGTTCTCCTCCAGGATCTCCCTCACCCTCCTCTACTCTAGGAACATTATCACCACCACCAGTGTCTCGGTTATCACCACCTCCTCCTGGCACATCACCATTATCGCCTTCTGGTGGTCCAATTTCCAATAATTCTAGCTCTAATGTATCAGATAACTCAAGTTCCGCAGGCATTGGAACAGGATTGACAGTAGCTATTGGCTTGATTTTGGGTGTCCTATTGCTCGGTTTGATTGGTACAGCAGCCTGGTGCATATGGAAGCGAAAGAAAAAGGCTTCTGGACCCAATGGGGGCTATGTTTTACCAACTTCCATCGGGTCTTCTCCAAAATCAGGTGAGTTTGAAATGTTGTTTTATTATGTTTCTGACTACTTTACCTCAATTCTAGTTGGTCCGTGAATTTTGTGGCCATTGATAAATCTTTCATGTGTGTCCAGAGTCTGCCTTACTGAACTTGGAGAAATTGGCAGCTGATACTGGAACTGGCTCTGGCAATGATTCTGTTTATTCACCAACAGATCCCGGAGGATTAGGCAATTCAAGATCATGGTTCACTTATGAAGAGTTAATGGAGGCAACAAATGGATTTTCAGCACAAAATCTATTGGGAGAGGGTGGATTTGGTTCTGTCTATAAAGGACACTTGGTGGATGGGAGAGAGGTGGCAGTAAAGCAGCTAAAGATTGGTGGCGGCCAAGGGGAGCGGGAATTTAGAGCTGAAGTCGAAATTATTAGTCGCATTCATCATCGCCATTTAGTTTCACTTGTGGGTTATTGCATTTCTGACAGTAGGAGGCTGCTAGTTTATGATTACTTCCCTAACAACAATCTTTATTTCCACCTTCATGGTAAATGTTAGATATTGTAGTTTAAAAAAAAAGCATTACTGTTACTTGGTGGTCTAAGTGTTAATTACTGGTTGTCATTCCTTGCATTTTTCAGGCGATGGTAGACCTGTTATGGATTGGACAATGCGAGTCAAGATTGCTATTGGCGCAGCTCGTGGAATAGCATATCTTCATGAAGACTGTAATTAACTTTATTGTCCTGTTATCTATTTGGTTGAGTGTCTTATAGCTTTTCTTCTCTGAAAATATGCATTGCCTTTTTAATTTGTTTTCTCTTCTATTGATATATCTATGTATTGGTCCCCTATCACAACCTAACATTGATCAATTGCTTCATTGGGTATCTCTGTTTATTTACATCACAGTTCAAGAACAAAATATTGACTTCTAGAAGTTGGAAAATGCCAGTGGTTAGGAAAAGAAATAAATTAAGTCCCATATGAGGTTGAACCATCTTTTTCATTCTTTTTACAGAAACATAGTTTTCCTGTGATTATGTCTGTCCGCTATTTAAAAGATGGAATTGGTTTAGCAGGGAAGGTGAATTTTTTTGATAAATCAGAAGCTGCAGACTTAATTAAGATTTTTCGATCTGAAATGACTTGATCATTCCTTTTGGGGTTTCATAGTTGAAGTTCTGCTTGTGAACTTCCATTTCTGCTTGTGAACTTCCATTTCTTATACTTTAGTTTATAATAACCAAGCTATATTATGTTGAACTCTATTTTGAGGATCATTGATTCTATCTTGATCTATTCAATGTCTGATTGTTGGATTCTGAAATGTTGATTTATCTACGTCATTCAATACTTTGGGTTTACATGACAGGCCATCCTCGAATTATCCATAGAGATATAAAGTCATCAAATATCCTTCTAGATAACAATTTTGAAGCTCGGGTATGCTTTGCTTTTGACAAGTTTATATTACTCTTTTGTTTGAGATGATGATATTATTGCTTTTGGTTGCTTGTAAAAACAACATGTTGCTTGTAAAAAACAACAACACATGTCACTAAATTATGTCATTATTGCTTACAGGTTTCTGATTTTGGACTTGCTAAATTATGTCAAGATGCAAATACTCATGTCACTACACGTGTTATGGGAACCTTTGGGTAGGCATTAGTTTCATACAGAAGATAATATTTCTTTTAAAGTTGGCAACTTCTGAATGTATGTCTTAGTTATTTTTATTCTCATGCTCTTCATGGGGTGAAAACAGATACATGGCTCCTGAATATGCTTCAAGTGGAAAATTGACTGAAAAGTCTGATGTGTTCTCCTTTGGAGTTGTACTTCTGGAACTAATTACTGGACGCAAGCCTGTGGATGCATCTCAGCCTCTTGGTGAGGAGAGTCTAGTTGAGTGGGTAAGTTTATTGGATAATTCCCGTCATTATTCGACCGTTACATAGACTGGATATTAGTTTCTACTGGCGTATGTAAATCTGTGGTTATACGGGTTAAATTTGTTAATTTGTTATGTCAATGTTATCTTTAGCTTCAGAGCTTAGTGTCAATAAGCAATTTTTAATTGACCAACAACATATTTAGCGTATTCTTGGCTAGCATCATTATGCTTACTGTAATATGCATATTTCTCACATTAGTTGCAGGAGTACTGTCAATCGGGCTCAATTTTCTGGATAAAAGTAGAACTTCTGCAGTTCTTCTTGGTCTAGAACTGGGCTCTTTGTTCAAAAATGCTATTAGCATTTGCATTGGTCGTTATATCAGATGGTTTCTAGGTGGAAATTGAAACATTGCATTAATACATGGTTGTGGTCTTTTTCCCCACTTGGTTTAGAATGCTATGTAGGAGTCAAACTCAATATCCACAGATTAAACATCCAGATGGCAACCATATGTCGGTTTCTTTTACAGTTTTTATTTTTGGCTGATGACTTGCTGTTTTGCGTATGTTCTTTGTTTATTCTAACTATTGTAATGAAGCTTAAGTAGGATGTAGTTCTTGATGAGTTGTACAGGGGAGCCCTTTAAGAGAAAAGACAGTAGTCAAATAAAAGTAAAATTATAAGTAGTGAACTTACAAATGTTAAATACAAAATTTTCCAGAAACTGAATTTCATTTGATCGTCTGGAAATATGAAAATCTTAGTACATCTGCTGGGCTCCTGTCATCATATTCCAAGATGAATTAGGCCTATTGTGGGGTGCAACGAGGACATTGCATCTTGGGCTTGGAATAATAGTCCAAATGTTTGGCCCAAGTTGGATATATGTGGATAATTTGAGACATTCATAAGACTTTGGGTCAGATACTATTACTGGTGCTAAATTTTGGACTGAGGATTTGAGGCTGCAATAAGTATTGACTGTGTTCTGCATTTTCTACCTAGTATCCAAATTCAGCAGCATTTAAATGCTGATCTCTGTACTGCTAGTAGTCCTGGCTCCAAAGACGAGGTCCCTGTCTTTGCTAAACTTCATATAACATCTCTTATACTTCTCTCTTCATGTGGCTGGCATTCTCTCTTAAGTGCGTGGGAGAAGCCTTGATTGTTTTCCCTCCATGTTAGCGATGACATGGCCTGATATGCCCTGGACAGTATTCCTTGCATGGTTCTGTATTGAACATTTGACCTCTGTAAATCACGGAACTGGGCATAGTGGCTGAAAGAGAAAGCCTTGATGTGCTGAGTTTAATGACTAAAAGCAGTTTGTTAGAATTACCACACTTTCTGTGGTTTCAGATAGATCTATGTTTCTGAAGCTAGCATCCAAAACTTTTGCAGAAGTCATTTCAATGGTTAAAAAAAGTGATGTCCTATTAGGATGCCTATTATTGGAGAATATATTGCTTTATGAGTTAAATGTTAATTAACTCAATGTTTCTGGATTGGAGAATGCAATCTGTTCGCTGCTGAAATCTATAACTTTTCCCTTTCCTTGGGGTTGTTTTCTTTGGGATTTTGCCTTGTGAGTCTCGTACAATTACTGGTCTGAGCTCTTTGCCTGTTTCCCTTGTAAAGGACAGATCATTCCCCTTTTTACACATCTACTAGAAGCAATTCTTGTTTGGATGTGTGTTATGCCAATTCTTCTGTATATGCTGGCACAGAAGTAAAGAATAGTTCTGCTAGGAATCCTCTCTGATGCAGAGAGATAAATGAAAAAGAATAGTGAGAGATTTGCAATACTATCATCTGCTGTTGTTTTTTACAGGCTACACCTGTATTTGTAGATGGTATCTTAATTCTTGGGCTTCTGTGCCTAGAATATCTTGGGGGATCTTTCCATGTTTAAAGTGGATTCCCTTTTTCTTTTTTTTTTTTTTTCCCCCTATACACTCTGAAGCATAATTCTCTAAATTAGGAACACTGTATCAAGTTCAGAATTTCTTTCCCAAAGAT
This sequence comes from Mitragyna speciosa, assembly GCA_024721245.1. Taxonomy (NCBI): domain Eukaryota; kingdom Viridiplantae; phylum Streptophyta; class Magnoliopsida; order Gentianales; family Rubiaceae; genus Mitragyna; species Mitragyna speciosa. The sequence goes on along the minus strand of CM045564.1, from coordinate 21,380,378 downwards.
CTAAATGTCATGATAGCTCACTCGCTGGACCAGTGGCAACCTCAACCTAGATTCTGTGGGCATTCTTCTTTTAGCATTTCTCTCTCCCCCTTTCTTCACATACAATTTTATTTAGCAATAAAACTCTCCTCTCTTTTGCTGAATCATACTGAGATCGAACGCATTTCACGAAGCTCTGGTAGTACTTTCACACTTGGTTTCTTTTTTACCATTTCATCTAAAGCAAGATCCTTGTCAGACTGCAATTATTAGATCACTGGGTAATTGATGCAGCAGCTATGAGCTGGTTGGATAAAAAATATCCTCCCTGGAAGCCTATAACTAAAGCTAGAAGACCACTTGCAAGCAAGAAGGAATTTTGGTCTAAAAGGAGGTGTCCATGGTGATCCCTAGGGTCTTAAGATGAAATTAGTGTCATTACATTATTAGTAGATGTTTTAAGAGTCATTATTTTAAAATTCGTGTCCTAGGGGTATTTTAGTCTTTTACATGTTCGCAGGAATTTTTTCCAGCAACTGTGTTTTTTTATTTTATTTAGTTATTCAATTATGTTAGGTAACTAATTAGAGTCAGTGTCACGCCCCGAAGTTAGCGCAACAACTGCCACAAGCTTATGGGGTTCACCACAAGCCTGTAAGGACTCAACTTATTCCAACAATAAATCATCTGTTCCAACATGAAAATTCTGGTATAGAGTATCTATACCTCCAATAATAATTACATTGAAAAAAAAATCCAAAATGTCTATTAATCACCGTATTGAAATATATAAAATAGTCTTCACAAACAAATCATCAATGACCAATATATAAATGTAAAAACCCAACATTACTGCATAGTTCAACGATAAATAGTAGCACCTAAAATAATAACTTCTAAATTTAAATAGTAATATTCAATCTACCAACGTTCCCAAAGATGGGTTTTATTCTTAACAATTTAACTAAAAACAAAAACTAACTAATCCTTCACACCAAAGTTTGCAAATCCTGGCTTGTACCTTGATCAATTCTCAAAATCTAAAATGAGAAAAAATTAATGGGGTGAGCTCAACAGCCCAATAAGCAACAATTCACCTAACTAGCTAGATCAAGCATAGCACATAACATTCAATTTTTATTCCTTAACGTAGATATATTTACACACACAAGTCATATATTCATATTTGTATTTTTAAAATTCAATAAATTCAATTATCAGGCACAACCACCATCAAATAAACTTAGGACCAAAATACTTAGTAACCTGGGTTGCCTGGCGAGACATAACCCCTCTGACCTGGGTGCCGGACCAGACTTCACCCCTCTGGCTTGGGGGACGTCCCACACTTAACCTTAGTGGGCATGGTTACTTTCACAATTTACCAATTCCGGAATGGTACCAAACCACATATACACGAACACAAGTAAAGAGACCATTATGCAACAATATCAAATACACCATGTCAATTAATTCACACAAGCCAATCATATGCTGGACCCGCAGTTATAGTTAAAAACAAGTGTCATACCACAATTTGAAAAACATTAAAAATAATTGATTCACTAGGATATGAAAATATTTGTACAAAAATAAATATTTTAATCCATTATTTATAAAAACTACTAGTTAGGCAAAAAGTCACCTACTTGTATGCGTTTATTTGACTATTCACGAGTAGTTCCCACAATATTCAGTATCAGGTACCTTCAATAAAATTTAACAGAGTCTCAAATCAGCTTCCTAGGCTCACAATTTTCCCCAAAACATTCTTGTCACATGCCTTTAGTTAAATATAACAGAACCTCGAATCAGTTTGTTTATAAGTCTATGCCTAAGAGTCACATGAAACTAATTGATAATCCCAGACAATCAATTGTTGTTATCTTGGCTAAACTTTTAAAGGAAAACTCCCTAAATTAATTCCTATGGTTCAGAATGCCTACGTCTGTTGACAAGATTCAGGCTAATTTCACAATTATTATTTTTCTTTAATATCATGGAAGCATAATTCATGGATGAATTGTTAGAACTCACCTGAATTGTTCTAAACTGTGTTCTCTTCTTTCTCTGCACCTACTTCAACGTCAATTCTTGTTCCCTGTTGTTTGCGACTGCTCTTCTCTCTCGTTTCTCTTTCTGACGTTTGTCCTTCTAACGACGTTAGATGGGGAGAAAGAGGAATTAGGTCTTTTAATAACTCTAAAATTGCAAAAAGTAGCCCTTATGTTAAATAATTAGATTTATTAATAAGGAGACCTTATTAATATATTTAATTAACCAAAATAATTCCCTTTTTTTTTTTAACGAGATACTACAGTCAGAGTTGTTATAAGAATATTCTTTAAGTGTTTTGTTTTCTTAGGAAATAGGAATTCTATTTATGATAGATTTCTTTCTTTTAGGTAAGTCATGAGTTTATAAATAGCTTTGTTATTAGTCTATTCTAGGTAGAGAAAGAGAAAGATTTATTAATAAAGTTTCAATTTATTGTTTTAGTTTGTTTTGTTTTTTGAGATTTCCCAAATTTCCTCTTTCTTCTTCCCTCTCGTACTGTTCACGCTACTGTAGCACTACTATTCACGTATTGTTCATCCGTGAACAGTGTCAATCCCTTTTGATCTTCTGCTTGCATTTGTAGGAAAGATCAATTCAATCTTGTCCTGCATCAGTTTGGTATCAGAGCTACTACAGTGCGTGCTGCTGTTCACCCCCCGAAACAGTGTCATATTCTTCTATTCTTCCGCTTGCGTTCGTAGGAAAGATTATTTCAATATTGTCCTACACAGTTGCTGGAAAAAATTCCTGCGAACATGTAAAAGACTAAAATACCCCTAGGACATGAATTTTAAAATAACAACTCTTAAAACATCTACTAATAATGTAATGACACTAATTTCATTTTAAGACCCTAGGGATCACCATGGACACCTCCTTTTAGACCAAAACTCCTTCTTTCTTGCAAGTGGTCTTCTAGCTTTAGTTATAGGCTTCCAGAGAGGATATTTTTTGTCCAACCAGCTTATCGCCGCTGCATCAGTAATATTACTAGTGTTCCAATTTCTTCATTCTAGAGGTATGAATATTTGCGGAGAACTTTGGTTTACTGCCTGTCACATGAAGTACTGTTACCTTAATTTTCTTATCCTCGTATTTGGTTTGTCCTCTTTTCTCTTCTCTGGTAGTTTTGCCTGGTTGTTGGGATGCCAGTTGCATGAGTGATCAGACATTTATTCTGTTCAAGTCACCTGGCTTTACGAGGCTCTGAATGTAACAAAACTGAAAGTCATTATGCAGCAACTAGCCTTTAATACACGTTGGATAACACCTGCTTTAAAATTTTCATACTGCATTTGATATTTATGGATATGATTTACATCTTTGAAGATCATGCCAGGTAAGGATCTCTCTCAAAAACCATGCTTTAAAATCTGTGAACTGTTTGCTAAAAGGTCTTAAGTTGTTTCAGTAGATTATAGAATTATAAAATGTCACAGGTCCCTGATGGTGTATATCTGAAAAGACTATGGTGATGTAGCTTCCAGTATTGCTTCATTTTCTCATCAGAATTCAAGATTTTTCTAGGTGTCTTGAGATTTACTTCTAATATAATGAAGGAGAGCAAAATTATGCTGCATCTAAAATCATTGTCCTGATTGCTAATCTATTTAGTAGTCTAGTAAGGATTATCTTTCTCTTGTTATGCCTCTGCTTACATGATCAAATTCTCTGTCAGGCTCGCCCTTTGCTTACTCATGCACTTGAGTCAGAGCAATTTGACGAGTTGGTAGATCCAAGGCTTCAGAAGAATTATGTCGATGGTGAAGTGTTTCGACTAATTGAAGTTGCTGCAGCGTGTGTAAGACATTCATCCACAAAGAGACCACAGATGGGACAGGTAAATTCGTTCTTATTTAAATTTTAGTTCAAGATTACCTGGCCATGCAAGTGGAGTGGAGATTCTCATTCCTTTTACTAATACGCTTCACAGGTAGTGAGAGCTTTTGACAGTTTGGATGCCCCAGATTTGACAAATGGAATGAGAGTCGGTGAAAGTGAAATATATAACTCTGCACAGCAATCTGAAGAAATAAGATTGTTTAGAAGGATGGCCTTTGGCATGGAAGATTACAGTACAGATTTTTTCAGTCAATTTAGCTATGGTTCAGCAGGCAACGTAAATATAAGTAGAGATCAATAGATTAACGATCCATTTGGTCAGCAAAACTAAGCTCCTCCTCGTAATGTAAACACACGGGCTCCTATTCTTCGGCTCAGTGGTATGATTATCTCCTCTCAGATTTCGCTGCACGGATCTGGATTGGGTCCTTGAAACCCTCTGTTACATATTGTAAATAGGGTCATTTTTGGCTTGCTCATATCAGTTTGTATTATTCGTCATATTCTTTATAGCAATTTTTCCTGTAAGTAAGATTTTGATTTTACCTAGTTTTAATAAAATTTATTGAGGTTCTCTAGTTTTTCGGGTATATCTCTTTGATAATTTACGTGAACATTTCCAGTGAATACTTGTATGTATCTCTTTTTTTTTTTTTTAATCATCATTTATTCTCATTATAATGTATGTTTTGCTTCACACAATGTGGATGGGACTCCCAAATTAGTGTTGGGATGTGTTTTTAGACTTTTTGCCATACATAATTAGGATATAGTTCCCAATTTTAAATCTACTCTTTTTTCCCTCCCCTTATGTCATGCCAAAATTGAGATTCGAACGCCAACCCTCGCAAGTGCTCCCTTGACCAAACCAGCAAAGCTGGGTTGACTCTGTATGTATCTCCTACTTGCTGCATCTCCCGATTCTAACTTTAGCATGAGTGGGACAAGGATAGCTCATATGTAAAGGAAATACATGCATGTGTTCTGTCACTTTCAGGTAAACAATTTTTGAAGTTCCTCTTTCTTGACTAAGATTTCAAAGATGATTTGAGGAAGAGTTGCACGAGTTTTCTTTTTCAATAATTTTGCTGGAGTTAAGGACTTGCATTTTTGTTAACAAACTGTGGACAGTTTTGGCCCATTCTTGAGTGAATTACATTCTGAGACTTGGACTCTTTTCACTGGATGGAAACTCCATGAAATTATGATTAAATTAATAATAATTTGAAATTGACAAGCCATTATTCTTTTTTACCTCAAGAGTGCATCCAAGGAGATGAATAGTGAAAATGTGAGACGTGAAACAATGTGGGGCTGTTATATTGATCTAGACATGAAAGTATACAGAATCCCGGGCAATAATTGTAATGCTTACTATTGCTTTTTCATTTTGGTTAAAAGTACCATAACAATGAAAAAAACATGGAGGATTCAGTCTATAAAGGATATCTTTATTTCAAAGACAAGTTTCCTAGACAAGGATGAGATAGGCTTCAGGTAATCTAAGAAAAATATTCCAGGAATCCCAGAAATGTAGAATGCAAGTATTGAGGCTAAGATAGCTTGTGTTCTTTCTGAAAGCCATATCCACAATCCTGTGACATATCTGTGATCACATCCAAAATTCTAGTACATTGAGGGCACATGCTACAGTTTGAAGTCAATGACTCATAATTGTCTCCTTTTAAGCTTTGCAATATGATAATCTTATTGCTTCACACTTTATTATACTCTTCTAAGAGGAGAAAGGAACTATTTTCTTAACCAGAAATAACTTCCATCCATGGTTTTCTCCATTACCTTCCCATCTATTTCAATCCATATTGGCGTAGCATGGAAGATATCAACGCGATTGCAGCAGATTGCCTCGTTATATCTTGTTGCTGCCAATGCTTGATCCTGCAAATTCTTATGTTCATCTTGCTGAAACTTCCGTACAAGCTGTTCAGAAAGGCGAAGAAATACGTGAAGAAGCTGAGGAATAGGAAGAAAGGAGACAAGATTCTGCATACAAGAAGGAATAGATATGATGACAGCAGCTGGAGAATTCATGAAGGTTCTTTCAGAGTTAAAATGGAGGGGTTTTCCACATATGAATTGCGCGAATTTGGGTGTTGTATGGATGAAGTCGAGAAGGTTTTGGAGGAGTTTTGCCTTAGGGGTGAGTTTGGCTTTGGCAGATTCTGGGATAGATAGGTGTCGCTTGGAAGCTTCCCAACATGTTTAGTAAACCAGGAACTTGACTATGATGTTGCTAATTATCATATTTGATTCAAATGTTTGGGTCTTTCAACTACAGAAGCTAGTCTTTTATGCTTTATATATTTAGTTCTACAGATGCATTAAGCTTCTATTTTAAATTATTAGCTCCAAATGAGGCAATAGTGGAGCATGCATCAAAGCAAAGATATCAAGTTCACTTGCAAGAATAAATAATAAAAATGAAAATAAAAGAGAAAGAAGCACACATGCAATGTTTACAAATAGGTTGTTATGCATCATATCAAAGTTTCTTTATGAGCAGTTTAAAGTGGCCAATGTCCCATTCTTGTCCTTTCTAAATGACATTAAAAGAAATTATATATGGTTAGTCATTGTCAAATAATTTCTTATCTTCATATTATATCCATTACTCAATGGTAATAGTTTTTGTCGTTCTTCAACCGGCCAGGGGTCGTTAACTTTCCTGCCGCATCATCTGTGATCAAATAGGTAAGGTAGACAAATAATGCGTGGGTGATCCTAATATTTGAGACGACATTGAAGTTATGTTGCACACAAGCAAGGCAGACAAATACTAATTTTAGTAGCAATAGTTGCAGGTTTCATTGGTTTTGCTTCTTTTTCAAACAAGGCAACTTTTAATGATTCAAGGTCCAACATTGGACCCAGTAGCTTGGTCAAAGAGGCCAAAATGGAAAACACAATATCCGAGGAGTCCAATTTGCAGAGTCATTTAATTTTAAGGGTTAAAATTAAAAATATTATTTTTAGAAAGCTCATTGATTAATTGATTTTTTTTGTTAACTTGTCCTTATATTTTTGTATCTAAACTTTGCAATTTGCATTGACAGGCCTACCGGTGGCTTCATTATGGTACTTGCCGAGTACCCATTTGCGTGTTTTTGGGGCAGCATTAGAAAATTCACAGCCAATTGCGTGTCTGCCTGTTTTGTGAATCTTGAAATGAAATAACAGACAAAAAGAAATAACGAAATTTTAAGAAAAAAGCATATAGCCCTCCAGGCTTGTTTAGACGATAACAGCTATAGAAAACAAGGAGTCCGTAGGTTTTTCCATCCACCAACTAACTTGTTGAATCATGATTCATCCAATACGTTCAAATTGGCAATTTAAAAGGTCAAATCCAATTACAGAAAGGACACTTTACCAAGAGTCCAAGACTCGGTCACATGGTTAACCATTATAAGACAAAAGACAACACATATGCCCAAGACCAGAAGCACGTTGGTTTTAGGATGAATTGCATCAATCTCCTTGCAGTTTGTTATAATTATGGAGACATTCTGTATAGTTTCTTTAGACATTGATTCTTTAAAATATCGGTTCTCATAAACTTTTAAAATGATAATTGATGGATGAATATATAAGGAAGAGGTCAATGACACGAAATTTTGAAGATGGCAACCAATAACTCAAAAAGCATTCAAGGGACGCTAAAATAATTTTAACATAGAAAAAGAGATCAATGAAACTAAATTATAGGACAATTAAATTCATAAAACTTGAAAGGGGAAGTCATTGCAATCTTTGTCATCATATGAGGAGTCTTCGCAATTATGTTAACCATCGAGGAGATCAGTGTAATTAACTCTTGCTTTAATTTACTAGTAGTTTTTTGTCTCAATGATAACATGGTTCATCCTGTCCAGGTCATTAGATTTATGCAAAATCACAACCCCACATGTTCAACAAACAAGAACACCAAAAGTTTTGTCACAAGACAGAAATTACTCCCCATTCCTTTTCTTTTTCGCTTCCACCACCTCTTTCCGCCCATCCTAAGGATGGCTAAGCTTCAATCAGATCAACTTAAACAGCTGAAGGACATCTTCGTTCGCTTTGACATGGACAAGGATGGTAGCCTAACGCAGCTAGAACTCGCGGCCCTTCTCCGATCCCTCGGGCTAAAACCGTCAGGCAATCAACTTCATGATCTATTGGCTAACATAGATGCTAATGGTAATGGTATGATTGAATTTGATGAGCTGGTTGAGGCCATTTTGGCGGACATGAATGATGAGATTTTGATCAATCAAGAACAACTTATGCAAGTTTTTCGATCATTTGATCGCGATGGCAATGGCTTCATAACTGCGGCTGAACTTGCTGGCCAAATGGCCAAAATGGGACATCCCTTGACATATAAGGAGCTAACTGAAATGATGCGTGATGCTGATACAAATGGGGATGGTGTCATAAGTTTCAACGAGTTTGCTAACATTTTGGCAAAATCTGCCACTGATTTCCTCGGCCTAATGGTCTCATGATGGATCGATCGACGATTGTGTGGTATGATTTGTCATTTTGCCTTGTCAGGTGATATTCATCCAAGATGCCAATATCATTGTTGTATCATCATTTTTTATGTAGTTAGTTGGCAACGATCATATCCATGATCCACTAGGCGGGAGTCGTTGACTATTTCCTTTTTTTTATTTTGCTATTTTTTCATTAGCTTTTGCATGTTTTAATTTGGAGTCGAATTAGAATTTATGTACATAATTAAGGAGAATTATACACATGATTATGCAACAAGCATATGTTGGAGGTCATAGGAGACTTTTGTGTGCACATGATTTAAGGATATGTTTAAGAGGCGGTGCAGTGGAGAGCGAAGAATAAGAAAGAATTTTCTTGTTCTTGTTGACTCAAAACAACCTTTCTGGCGGAGAAATTTCTGAACATTTGCTTTAATGGGCTTATTCTTGGATTTTATTCGAAAATTATTGAGAGAGATTTCACATTTTCATGATCATCTTCTCTTTCCTTCTGCACAAAAGGTATGGATGTGGTTTAATGTTCATCATTCCTTCATCCGCGTCTGTTGTCCTATTTTTCTTTCTTCATTGTTACTTGATGCAAGTAACTTCTATAATAGATGACACTGACGGATATAACATTGCCAAAAGAAATATTATGATGATTCATGGCTTCAATAACTATAGGGAATATCTGTCGCAAGTCCAAAAGGGCATTACATTTGTTTCTACACCAATATCTATGATTGTTGGGTGCTGTTGTTTAAGGACTAAAAATCAGCATGCTATAAGGCCTATTGCAACTTGCAAGCACTCCTAGTAAACTCTTCAGTTCCATAATTATGTCCACTTATAGGGTAGTCCTAGAATCATATTTCGGCATGTGGTTCTGTGCCTTGTGATAATTCCCGTGCTTCAGTTGGGTAGACTTTGTTATTTTGGCTGATGGACATGTCAAAGAACTAGAATTTATATTGTGTTCATCTCGAAAGCTAGAACTCTTGCACAAATTATTTGAGATTTTTTTTTTTTGAATGTGATGAAAAATCTTGAAATATGCACCAATGCATGTCACCTACAGATTCTACATTGCCTAGATGTACAAGTATCCAAACCTTCTCTGCTAACTCTTTTTTTTCTTGGTTGAGAATTGCTATTATTCATTTATAATCTTTATGATGCCGCATGTTTGTTTATGCAAGCCAGCAGGACCAGCATCATAGATCTGCAAAATGCAGAATGGTACATTGGCAGCAGTCTTGGCTTTTATAACCCTTCATCTTGAACACACTTTCGTCCTTGTCATTATGCTGAAGTATGCTTTGTTTCAATCTGTAAATCTATACTATATTAAAACCGCGATTTGTATTGAGTGAATTAGATTTCTTATTGATAGTGCCTGTACAATATATATATATATATATATATATATATATATATAATGATAATGATTTAGTTATATTTCTAACTTTAAATGCATATTCTGTAGTTCATTGGCTATTGTTGTAATATTCATTTTGATATTTTATTTAGCAACAAATTTCTATTGTTTATATGACCATAATTGTAATTTCAATTTCGATGTTTTGTTTTAGGAATAAGATTTTACTAAGGTAATTTATATATAAAAAATAGACCCAATTTGATATGAACTTCCTTACAACATGCGTGTTTTCATGAAATGTTTTTTATCTATGTTTGTCATAAGACTAGCTAATTTCATATATCATGCATGTGGAAATTTTATTTTTTAGGCATATAGAAAACTCGTAAAGCAAATATATTATTTCAAATTATTTTAGAATAATATCTATAAATTGGAGGAGATGATTCCAAGGATGCTATTGAAATCAAGATGTCTATGTGTCTAGACATTTTATTCAACATTATACACTGAATATATATATATAACCCCTCTTAAATGCACTTGAAAACCAAACACATAAAAGTACATACATTGTAAGCACATCACATTACACATCAGTCAAGCCAACTGCAAGCTTATGAGCTTCGTTGATTTTAGCCCCATCTACCTTAACTATAAGACCAAAAAAAAAAAAAAAAACAAGTACGAAGCTAGCAATAATTTCCCCAAAAATACTACGCAAAACATATGGAATCATGTTTTCCTTTCTAAGGCATTGAACAAGAAGCAAAGAGTATATTACTATATGAGTGAAACCATGTTGAATTGCTTACAGATGGCTTGCAAACATGCTAGAACTTCCGCCTGAAATGCTGAGATTACGTTTACTCTTGAAACTCACTAAACAAACACTGACCAGTTCATTTTTGACTATCAAACCAATATTGTCACATCCCGTGCCCAGGTGTAACACGCCGCATATTAGACTTACTTAATACGTAAGGCTATTAAAATATTCAAAGCAAATCTAAATCACAATTAATATAATTTTGTAAAGACTTCAAATCACATTTGAATAATCCTCAAAATAAAAACATATAACATCTATTGGAATAATCAATTTCTCTTAGGTAAAATAAGAACATAAAACATAAACTAAAATTAATATTCTTGACCTACCAACTAAATAATCTCTAATAAAAATAAATCCTCTATTGATAAGCCAATTGTCCCACTTGTCTAACCCGAACTATAGACACCTGCAAAAATAAATAGTATAATGGAGTGAGCAACTAAATTGCTCAGTAAGTAGTTCCGTTCCTTCCACACTAGTTTGGGCAATTACATATATACATATACATATAGTACATGCATTCATTCAACCACGTATTATTCATATTCACACATCAATAATAATATATAATTATATAACGAGATTGTGGCATATCAAAGAAACATACTCAAAACATACATGATCATACGTAAGTAGGCTCAAACTCATCAATGCAAGAACCAGTGGTACTAGATATCTAGCCTAACTTTTCCCCAGTTAGGAGGGTCATAAGCATACATACATGTCCTGACTACTCACCGTCAGGGAGGTAGACGAGAACTAGCTCTCTCTGGTGTACAAAGAATAATTAGAGCCAAAACATATATGACATACATTCACACATCACACACAAGCATGCATATACATATATATAGTCAAGGTGCCACAATTATACAAAGAATTATCACACATATAACATGCCCAATCTGAATTTTATACTATAAAATATTTGCATAAGAATTAAGAATTAATATTTATATACGAAGCAGTTTTCAAAACGTGAGAAAGGTTGAGAACCACTTACCGTAAGGTCCAATACCAATCAACTAGCTCAGATAGTCTTGATCCGAGAAATAACCACCACCTATTGACCAATAAAAGATAATATAATTCACTTAATAACTAAATTACTAAATACTAAAAAGTCTTAAAAATATGATACAAAAATTTCCTAAGCTCCCAATTTAATAGTAGAACTTACTGTGACCCTAAAATATCAAATTCTAAAACACCCAAAACATCCCAAATAATTAATACCATACTGCTAAATAATCAAAACAAGAACCTGCAATACCCAAAACCATTTAAATAACCCTTGTTGAATTGTCATGGCCCACAAAACGTTGATAGTTTCATCAACCCCCCATGAACGACAAAACGTAACTAATCCCAAGTTTCAATTTTGCTAGACTAGTAGTTTCATACAATCTTTTCTTTCTGGTCACCTCTGATCCACAAACAAAATGGCAACTAACGAAGTCAATGCCTACCAATGACTTTTGGTCCACCAATTTCCAGAAACCTGGGAAGCCAAATACTTCCAATTCCTTGTTAAACCGTAGCTAGCTTGACAATCTCACTTTTACTTATTTTAAAAACCAATCAATGAGCCAAAGTGTCTTATGTCCATAGAATTCCACGCAGACGGCTCACTATTTAATCAGATCAATTGCTTAGAATATTTAACAAACAAAAGGCCAAATCAATATGAGAACTCATGTGCAGCAATTCAATATTTTAATTACGCCGTCGGACTTATCAATTTCGTTAGCCTTCCACTGACGACGACCATCTATAGAATTTATTCTACTCTAGTTTCTTTCAAATTAAAGCCGTGCAAAAGAAAAAAAAAAACTACAGCAATTCTTTTTTTTTTTTAGGCTTATAAAATTCAGCAACTCATCTCCTAATATTCCACAATCTATTCCTATTAAACCTAATTCTAAAAATAATAAAACTATAAAATTAAAACCAATCTAATCTTGCTCGTAGTAGGAATCAGAAGAAGGCCCTTCCGTCCCCGGATCTGCAAAATCTTCAGCCACCTCTTGTTCTTGATCTTGGAGACAAAAAAAGAATCAGATTGGGAGAAAATAAAAAGACGTCGTATCCTTCTGAAAAGAAAAGAAACAGTTTTTCTTTTTCTCTTCTTTTTTTTTATTATTATAACTACCGTTATTACTACTAGTATTATTGTAGTTGAGTCCCTTATGTCTTGTCTAAATTTTCCAAAAGCCCAAAAGTAAATATTTTAAAAACTTGCAATTAAGCCCAAACTTGGGCACGGGTATTACAAATATCAACTGAAGATGTGCTCGATTTAAACGAACCATCAACTAAGATGTATGGCAAGTTCGTCCAAGGTGGCTCTGCATTACATATAATCAATTGAACCTCTTTACCACATTGATTATTTGATCCGTGAAGGCCTATGCTCCTATGGGACCATATGTTCCTTTATACTTCGATGACTGTATTGGCTAATGTTTCCGAGCTAACAGATCTTATGGTAAAAACTTATAGGCTCCATAGGATTATCCTGTTATATGAACTCATTTCTTGCACACCAAATATACCATAAGAAAGCCATAGACAGTATGATTGAATCCTTATCTGGTGCTTTCAAAAAACAATTTGTTATTCACATATCAAATTTCTCCTTATTACCTGTGATACCCAAGACTTTAAAAGGGGGTATTTTGGTAGTTTGGCATTTGAGTAGAAATGTAATTTCCAAATTGTTGAGGGACTAAATTGCAATTGGAGAAATTTTATTTTCTTTAGCTTAAAAGAAGATTAGGTCTTCTTCTTTCTTTTATTTCATTTTTCCCTCTTTTCTTTATTTTCTTCTTCTTCTACTTCTTCTTCTTCTCTTCTATTTTCTCTCCCCCTCTTTCAATTTCACTCTCAAGAAGAAGAGGAAGTTGGAATTTCAACTCAACCCTCTACTCAAGGTATTCTTCTTCTATTTTACTCTACTCTTTATGGGTTTTTCTTTAAGATAGTAGCTAAGAGTATTTAGTGCATAATTAGAATATTATGGAGTTGTTTATGCTTCTATGAGTTTATGCTTTTTAGTAGTAGTGTTTGTGTGTGTGTGTGGCATGGTGATGAGTTATGGGTGAAGAACTTTGTAGATAATGTGAAACTGGTGGGTGTGATTCATGACTAGTGAAGTATATTATGTTTGGGTGCCTTATTACTGCTTTATCTTGCCATTTTAGAGTTGGTTTAGTGTTTGGATTGTGTTAGATGCAGTTGGAACACCTTAGATCTGGTTTGGGATGTTGCAGTTTGGAGGAATCGAGCTGCCTGGGCTCATCCACGGCGCCATCCGCGCGCGGATGATGCTGCGGCTCGACCGGGGTTTGATTCTGGTGCCATTCGCGGCATTAGCTGTGACATGGCTGACACCGCGGATGGGACCGCGAATCGTGTCAGTTTTTGCTCTCTTTGCTTAGTTTTGCGTTTTAAGTTAGACTTAAGCTTCAATTGTGATTCTTGATAGAATTAGGAGATGATTGAGAGTTTATTATATGATTTAGGCGAAGACGGGAATCGTTTCTATTCGGATTAATTGGTGTAACTTGGAGCGAGGTAAGCAATACTTGTATCCTTTATACTTTTGAAAATGTATTTGTTACAATGGTGTTTTCTAAATTATTTTGCATATATTAAAGTGGCATGAGTATGCATATGTTGATGATTTCCCATGAATAGGTAAATGTGGTCAAATATGAATGAATGAATGTTTTGTGATTGAGCTCTTGTATAAGGTAATTATTGTCGGGACTAGTTCCTTAAATTTGGTATGAAGGAAATGATATTGGACCTCGCTAACCGGTGAGAGTTAGCATAATGTTTTGGGGCCGTGTTAACCGGTAATAGTTAACAACTGAATATTTAGAGTCAATGTACTTTATTACTTGGGCTCTCTCTCTTTAGTATCTATATGAAATGTTTGTGGACCACATTTATTTATATGTGTTATGATTGAAATGATGATTATTTGAATGATATCACATATATGTATATGTAACATGCTCAGTCCAATAGAGAGATACTTGTACTACTTACTGGGTGAGTTTCACTCATCCCTTTTGTTTGATATGCAGAGAATGATGGTTTTGGGGTCAAGGATGTGGATTAGCTCTTGGAGCTAGGATTGAAAATGATGGCTTGGTTAGTAACCTATTTGTAGTATGGTTTAAAATTTGTTAGAGTATGCTTGAAACTCTAGTTTTTGTATTTGAAGTCCCTATTGATATTTTGGGTTTTTACATCCCAAATTTAGATTGATGTCTGTTTCTATAAGTGATATTTGGGATGTATTATATAAATGCTTTGATGTTTGAGCCTTGTGACTCAGCGTAATCTGGTCACGGCGGTGCCACGTCTCGGGCACGAAACGTGACATTACCTGAATCAAAATTAAAGCCCAGAGAACAATGCCAAATCAACTAGGAAGTTGGACACTCAAAAAACAGGTGTTCAACGTTTCATCCTGTTCGACAGAAAGAAAGAAAAAAAAAAAAAAAAAAAACGTTTCATCCTGTTTCCCACATCGGAGACAAATTAGTGATGCCACTACATTTCTTCGAAACAATGCCACCATTTTAGGGCAACTGTTGGACAATAACCTCCAGCAAAAAAATGCAGTTTGGCCAGTATCTTTAAGGTCCATAACAAATACATCACCTGATTCTGTTTCTTATCTATAATATGGCCACCATGTTGAGGTTTTCTTTGTTCTAAGATCTGAGTTGCCAAGGTGTGTGCTGATTTTACCGAATATTCTCCATTCTTCTCCCATTTGCATGCTAGTCTATCAGGCCTCATGTTCCTTGGCATGTGAATTACGATCATGGTTCAAAGACTCGGCCGAGTCGGAGATGACTCGGCCGAGTCGTCACCGGATCGGAGGCTCCCGCTCCGATAACGCTCCGATACTACTCGGAGACGGGAGACTCGCCGAGAACTCGTCGAAAATCGGTTGACTCGGACCGAGTTATATCCGAATCAAAGAAAATCGGCCGAGTCGAATCCGAGTCGTCCGAGTCGCAACCGAGTCGAATGCAACGCAACTCTAGCCATACATAGATCTGCAAAGCCCAGGTTGTTAACTCTCCTCAAGGCTTCTGGCCACCTACTTCAATTGACCTGACTAATCTGAGATGGTGAAGTAGTTTGAAGTTTAAGGATGGCTAGAAGAACTTGGGGGAGAACTAACTAAAAAAACTCTGCTTTAGTTCAATCAAGGCAGCCTTTGTTCTCTCTCCGTCAATGGCTTCCAGCACTGCATACCTCCAGTGTGCAAAAGCCCGAGGCCATTGGGTGGGGGTAAAAGATTTGTCGTCTTCTTTTCAGGAAGATTGACCTTTAAGTAGAATATCTTAAGGGGAGAGACAGAGAGGAGAGGGAGGCGATGGGTGGTGGATGGTGGTTGGTGTGTGGGTGCTGGGTGGAGAGGAGAGGAGAGAACAGGGAGGCAGGGAGGGATGGGAATTAGCGTAAGAGAAAGGGAGGGCGGTGGGCATTAGAGAAGAAAAGAAGAAAAAGGAAAATTTTAGGGTTTTAATTAAGAAAAAGAAATAGGAAATTAGTTTAGATTTGGAAATAAAATAAAAAATTAATATTTTTTTTAACAACCAACACACAAGATTTTTAGTCATATAATATGGGCATGCTGCATCACAAAATGTCTCCTAACATTTTTATTTTCAATTCCTTTGAGAAACAATACAAATTTCGTGAAATTTTTATTTTCAAATTTTCCAAGAAACAATTATAAAACATGGGCATGTTTTAAAAAATTGTCTTTTAACTACTCTTCTATTTTACAATTTTTACTTTTAAAATTATGTTATGTACTATTTTGATTTTATTTGTGATAGCATTACGTTGAATGCTTTAAAGATATATACTTTTTTTATATCGATAAAAATAGTACATTTTAAAAAAATTTCTAGACTAATTTTTTTGGTTATTTTTGTTTAGTATGTTTTATATTTTGAATGATTATTATAATTTTTAAAATAAAAATTATTTTAAAATATGCGTCATCGCCGAGACCGCGACCGATATCCCGAGTCCGATGTGGAACGGTACACGCCGCGACCGCGACCGAGACCGCGACTTTGAACCATGATTACGATAGACTATTTCCTGTGGGAAAAATATATCTAGCAGGGGCTTTCTCCACTTTCAATTTTGATCAATAAGATGATTGACCTTCAACTGGCCATGCTAATCTATCAGGCCTCATGTTCCTTGTCATGTACATTACCATAATACGATAGACTGTTTCCTGTGGGAAAAATACATCTAGCAGGGCTTTCTTCACTCCCGATTTTGATCAATAAGATGATTGACCTTCAACTGGCAGGAGGACTATCAGTAAGAAAGAAACTTCAACGGATTTTGTGTTTCCGAATCCAATCATTCTGTGAATATTTAGCTCCCCATTTCCCACCAACCATGTCA
This sequence comes from Mitragyna speciosa, assembly GCA_024721245.1. Classification (NCBI taxonomy): domain Eukaryota; kingdom Viridiplantae; phylum Streptophyta; class Magnoliopsida; order Gentianales; family Rubiaceae; genus Mitragyna; species Mitragyna speciosa. Next base: position 21,363,316 of record CM045564.1, on the reverse strand, counting down.
CACCATCTTTAATTAAGTCTATACCCCACAGAGCACTAGGCCTACCCCATGAAGACGAAGAGATTGGTTTCACGTTGAACGAGGTGGTCTGGACAATACTTTGATAAGAAGAATTTACTTATCAAGGATCAATATCCCTCAATTTTTTTAGGGTTATGATTAACAGTTAAATATCACTCAATTGTTTTTTCAAAAAGTTAGGGATAATTTATTTAGTCAAATGGTAAATGGAAAAGTTGAGGAACAAGTAATCATTAATCATAAGCTAAGGAGATCAACTAATGCTAAATTGTTTACACCTTTAAAATATTGCAATCACATAGCTAAATGATGGTGTCAATATCTCACAAATGCACAAACAACGTGTGTGTGTAAGAGAGGCCTACAGTTGGCAAGTTGAAATAAGAGAGAAAACTTCTTTATTGTTCATAAGGTTTGAACTTGTATTACAGAAGTATAGACAATAAACAAAAGGGCCGCATTGGAAGGAAATTCTATCCCTTCCCTATTAAAGAATCCATAACTCTAACATCCGTATGATACATTTGTATGATGTAGATATTGATAATTTACAAGCTACGCATCATAAAAGAATGAATATATCATGGCTTCTATGGTTGATTATCAACATTTACAAACTTCTTTGGGCTTGTTTCTGCTAATTCAACAGATGATCCAACTAAATGTTTCTCCTTTGTACTTCCCGATCTTGGGGACCGATGGCAGGGGCCACTAAGTAAGAGACAGTCCCAGTATCGTATACACCGATAACATTTCTGATTTTACAGCCGGGTTCAGAGGTCCAGAGTCTACAGCAGCTAAAAATAAGACGCACCTGTCTATGCTATCTATGGCTTTGATTCCTCCCATCCAGTGGATTAGTTCTTGCCAAAGAACGAGCAGTAAAACCCACGGTTGTGGGACGTATTGACCTCTGCCGCACCACATTGCAGTATTCAGGGTCATCTGAGTGCCCCTCGTGCCTTATCCACTGTATCATCCCATGATACATGGGAAAGAACCTCATTTGAATTGCATTGTACGAAAAGTAAGGAATCAGGGCCGAAATAACCACAAATACTGTGACTATCCAGAATGCTGGAGCTGGGGCAAGGCCTTCAACAAAGACTTTGTATGCAGTGGTGGAAATAGAGGGAGATATGGCTCCATATGCCAGGAGGAAAAGGTACCATAGAGCAATGCCACCCCAGATAAAGATATGTTGTATTAAGGTGAAGTAACTGACAGCAAGAGCCATCTGGCAATTCACAACCCAAACAACACAAGTGTACATAGTTGCACCCAGAATTTCAAATCCTGCCACTTTTCCATCCTTGTTAAAGGCCTGAGGATCTAGTGCTCTAGTGCATAAAAAGAAGATAATAACAGCACTACAAACGCCATTGAACATCCAGCCAATTATGCGGCGCCAGCTGAAGAGAACATTCTGTACACCTTCTTGGTACAGCAATGGAAACTGCAACACAATCCCGAGCAAACAGTAAGGAACCATCCTTATGTATCATTATAAGCTAAGGGCCACTACAAGATCTTCAAATATATCTTTAAATTTCATCAGATAGACCCATAAATACAAGCAACTTAGGCCTTCAACCTTTGTTAAAGGCCTTTCAATATTGGTGGACGGTAAAAAAAATTCTCAGTTAGAGATGATTGAAGTAATGGCGATTCTTGTCCTAACAGATGCTAATAAGTAGTGACCAACACCCAAATTACTGTTACTTACCTATCGAGCAGCATTTTGATATGTCATATGTCTAGCACAGATAATGCTTTAATTCCAGCCAAAATTCACATATGACAAGGTGAACATGCCTGATTCAGTACAATATTATAATAAATGTAGTTGTAGATGAAAGGCATACCTTCAGACAAAATCGAGCAGATACATCCTTGATCAAAAACTCCCAAAGCGATAACTGGAAGTGATGTGAAGAAAACATTGTAAAGGGACAAAAACCAATCGTTGTAGGCAGGCTGTGCAGAGAATGAGGCATATGCTTCATATAAGAACACAGTAAAACCAAACGTGACATTCTTATAGAAGAAGTAGCATATCTGCATAAAAAAAAAAAAAAACAGAAGAGATAAACCAATTAAGTGACTGATGTAAGAAAGTTTCAAATTGATGGAGTATGACAGAAAGATGATTTATACATTTAAATGAATGATCACAGACCAAAAATATATGCATTGAGCTAACACCTTTTATTTCAAATAAGGGTCAAAATAACGTGTAAAGATATTTTACTAACGAAATAGTAATCAAAGCTATTACCATTGAAGAAATCCTTCGGTAGCACCAATGTCCATGCACCAGAAGCAAGCGCTCCAAAAATCGAAACTGAGCAATTGCAACATCACTTGACATGACAGCCTGATTTGCACAAGGAAATAAATATTAAAGAAAAGAAGTCGTAATTTAAGATCCCAAGGAAAGATTCCTATAAATTGACAAGAAAAAAAAGTAGGTTCTGTACCTGCATTCCTTCAACACCACTGATTCCAATTCCAATATCAGCTTCCTGGAGCATTCCCACGTCATTGGCCCCATCACCAATGGCTAATGTTGTCTTCCTGGTTCCAGCTTTAACAAGTCTTGTGACCTGCATATTCAGAAGGAATTACATTTATCATCAAAATTAAGTCCTCAATAGAGAACGTATCAGAGAGAGTTCAGGACAATATAGGATATATTCAGAGAGGGTGAGCCCATTGGTTGTGGCGGGGGTCTGAACTCACCAATGCCTTCTGCTTTGGTGACGATCGACAACAAATAACAGAAGCACAGCTGATTGCAAGCTCCAAAAACAAATTCTTTGTATCATCTTCTAATGCATATGCAAGAGATTTCCCATCGATTATCAAAGCAAATGCCTCAGAGCTTGTCTTAGCCTGAGCCTTTCCCTCAGTTATCTGATGAATGACACTCTCTCTTGAAGCCTGTTGATGAAACAATTTACAGTACTTTGTCAACACCACATGGTACAGTTGATTAAGAAAGGGTCACATAAATAGCTACATGAGATAGATTGACATAGACAAGTAAATGGTACAAAAGTAAAGTAGGCCAAAAGAAAATGTCAAAATCGACAAAATAACCAACGAATGGTGATTGCCTTATATATTTACCAGTTTATACTCTTCTGCATCTATGTAAAACATTTCTCCAACAGAAAAAGGAAATAATTAAACTGCATTCTTGTTTCAAGTTATCTTAACGAGAAATAAGAAATACACATAAACGCAAGAAGTTTTTGGCACAGAATTTAAATTGATATTCAGCTTGACACAATAAAAGAAGGTGCTTTTTCCTTTTCCAATTCCATACAAAAAAATTAACAGGCTCCAGACAAATATTAAAACACATTTTTTGAGCCCTATCCTGTCATATCTGTGTTTAACATTTTTAGCTTAACAAAAAAAATCACAAATGAAAGTGATAAGCCATAAAATTTGCCCGTCTCTCAAGCCATGCAATAGGTGAGCTTTCAATAAGCATTTTATTTCTCATCAAGGTGGAGACATGAATATTAAAAAGGCAGTCGGGTATTAATAGATTCAAATCTACCTTGGCAATAGTGTCCTTGTTGTCCCCTTTTTCAAGAGCTATGATTTCAGGGGTTTCTAAAGTTATCATTATCTGCTTCATTCCTTGTCTAAGCAAACTACAGGCATAACTGCAGAATATGACTTTGGAGTTAGAAATGAAGAAAAATAAAACCTCTCACAACTAAGTACTACCAGAAGATTTTCAAGGGAGCATACCCAATATTAATGGCAGTTTCCATCTTATCTCCAGTCAGAACCCATATTTTTATGCCAGCTTGAGCAAGCTTGTCAATGCATTCAGGAACCTATCACAAACAAATCAATGGTGAAAACAAAAATTAGACCCATGTTTATCTTCTCATATACAATAAATGGTTCACGAACTCTTGTTAAAACCTTAAAAACTTACCCCAGGTTGAAGTTTGTCCTCGACTGCTGTTGCACCAAGAAGAATTAAATCTTGTTCAATTGTCTCTGTCACTTCATCAATCAATGCCTCACGATCAGCACTGACTGAATTCTTGGCCTCTAAAAACTTTTCATTGAATATTTTATACTCCTCCTCACTGAGTACACGATAAGCCAGAATCAAAGTCCTCAGCCCTGCATCAGCATACTCGTTCATGTGTTCCTTGGTTTCATCTTCAAATTCCCTTCCATCTTTTGCAAGCCTCCCAAACATGACACTGCAAGAAAGTCAGAAACAAAGCAGCCAAATGAGAGGAAGCATTAGAAAGAGAGGGAAGGAACAAAAAAGGAATTTTAAGAAACAATTGAAAGTAGACATATATTTGACATGAACTTCTGGTAATAGATTTAATTATACTAACCTGTCAGCACCTTTCGAGAGCAAAAGAAGCTTTCCTTCCTCATCCCTTACTATCACAGACATCCGCTTTCTAGTGCTGTTAAACTCTAAAACATTTAGAAGTTTATATTCCCTGCAAGAAGGGAGAAAGTTATTAAAAAACATTTCATTAAGGTGAACATGAAGGCAATTAGCAGCTATCATTTTCATTTGCATGAACAGATTTCAGGTATCATTATAGTTGGAAAGCATTTATGTATGCAAATAATTTTTTTTTTTTTAAAGAGGCATCCAGTCAAATCCAGAAACTCATGAATCTAAGAAAATAGCAGCCTCAGAAAGATTACTTGAATGAAAGCCAAATATAAGAAAAATGTTCTGTAAACAGAAATATGAAATTACTAACCTTTCAATTTTCTTGCCAGATGATGTATCCAACTCATTCACTGAAACAGTAGTTTGCGTCCTTCTATAGAATTCAAATCCAAGCTCTCTTGCTGCAATCACAAAAGCTGCCTCATCAGGTGACTCAGCTTCATATGAAACCTTTCCAGTTTCTTCATCTATGTCAGGTATGGCAGTATGGCAGACTGCCAACAAGCGAAAGAACTTCTGTATGATGTCAGCATGAGGCTCATTCACCCAATTGCCATCCATGATCCTCTCATCATCAAAATTGTAGCCTTTAATAGATGACTTTTTGGCACTCTTAGGAGAATCCTCAACAACATTGTTTCCATTTACCATTAAAGGAGACCCTTTTCTCTTTGCCATAGCCCTCTCAACCTCTGTAACACCACGTCCATAAGCAGTCCCTGCCACAGAGCACTTAATGAATTCCATGGAGTTGCAGGTTAATGTCCCTGTCTTGTCAGAAAGTATTGTATCCACTTGACCCAGTTCTTCATTTAAGTTCGAGGTGCGTGCGTGAGCTGGTTTGTCGGTTTCCTCATAATACATGTGAACATCTTGATTGATAAACATGCTCTGAAGAACTTTCACAATTTCTATTGACACATACAAGGAGATTGGAATTAAGTAGCTGTACAACATCAGGGCTGTCAAAAAGTGATATATTGCAGCAGCAGGAGCTTTCTTGGGATCAAAGAAAATTTTAGCACTGTCTGGCCTCAGATACCATCTTTTGTGTCCATTATCCAAGTCCTCTTTTGTTACAATGCCGAAGTAAATTGATCCAACAAGAGCCATCATGAACAAGACGCCAAACAAGAAGTAAATGATCTTATCCATTTTCCTCTCAATTTTGCTTCTCTTTGACGGGGGATCAGTGGAGTTCTGAATGACCTTTGTATCATGGCCAGTGAAGATAACAGCCCCATAGATATAGTCCGTGTTTCGCAGTTTTGAATCTCTAAGTAATAGTTGTTGAGGAGAAAGAGGATGCTGTTGGCCTTCAAATTCCATACTTCCAACAAAAGTGTACAAATTAGCATTTGGATCTTCACATTTGACAAGTGCTTTAAAATCTTTATAGTTTGCATCCTCGTTCAAGGATGAAGTTACCTCCAATGCCTGTTTAAGTTTTAGATTTGTCTCACCATCAAGATTCATGGTCTCAACATAGCATACTGCATCATCATAACTGGATGAAAGCAAGAGGAGGTCTGCGGGAAAGAATTCATCCTTTTCCACTTTAACTATATCATCAACTCTAAGATTTTTCCATTCTGTATTCTCAAAAAGCCCATCACCACGATGTACTTTAACTTTTCTATTGTTAACCTCCAAATCCTGAAAAAGAAATTGCCCCAAGCAACATAAGAGAGGGTTGACTCTGGCAGTCAGTCTGAAGATATGACCAGAATTTTCATAAGACAACAGTTACAGAGCAGGCAACCAATTTGGGACAATAACACAACTTTTTTTTTTTTTGAAAAGATAGAAAGGACAAGAATCCGAGTTGCAGAGAACTCTTAACTGCTTACACCAGAACATTCATTTGTTTTGATACCTCAAAAACAAAATCTCAGCTTGTCCATAATTCAAAGAACTAAAAACCGTCACTTCTACTTATGCTAGTCCAGCAGACCAAATTTTATTATTTGGCTAATTTCTATCCAAGAATCAACCAAATTATTGCTACACTAAATCATCAACCTTAGGCGCAAATGTTAAAGAATTGATAGAGTAGAAGGATTAAATTATCTATCTCCTTTCATATGCCAATTGATCCTTACTCCAAATATTTTGGTGCCCACTAATTCAGCCAGACATCCAAAAATTTCCCACAAATTCTGAAATTTCTTTTTTTGGAAAATTTATCTACAAAAATTTTCCTACTAGTATGAGCTAATTCATTCTCAAAATGAAAATAGGTATTAAAATTAAACTAAAAGCACTAGAGAGAGCTTAACGATCAGGTACCTGCTGTTGTCGGCGCCAGTCTTCGATGCCTTCCTTCACCATAGTCGCTCCAATAACAATTATTAGAGGAACAATTGCACTGACAGCAGAATAAGGTGCCAGAGGTGTGAAGGACAATATACCAGTAACAAGAAAGTAAAAATTAGCCACTCTCCTAAACTGCTCAAACAAAGATTTAGGCAAAAAAGAAGCAACTGTATACTTTGTGCTCCTGACATAATTCCCTGCATAATTCCTTAAACTAGCGTCAGAACCAGCTGGTTCATTACAATATACTACTCTTGAAAATCCAGGTCCCCCAATATTAGTATGGTCTTGTTTGAAAGCTCCTCTTCCACATTTAAATGAGTAGATCTTGCTGAAATGTAGCTTCTTTCTTTTACCAACTCTGTTTCTTTCTTTTGGTGCCATTTGAGTCAACTTCCAACTAACACCTCCACCACTTCAAAATCTAAAGATTTCAACCTTCCAAAAATGAGGTCTTTTGACTGAAAATGCAGCTCTTATCAGCCAACACCAGCCTTAAACAAAGGAACAGAGCCAAAAGAGGCCTAAAATGAAAACTTTCTCACACCCCACCAAACCTAATAAACAAATATATCCCAGAAAACAGAGCCCCAGAAACGGCTTTTTAACCTCAAAAGCTCCAAAACCCAGGTGCCAAAATAAATAAAAATAAAAATAAAAAAACAAAACCCAGATGAAGCAAATGAGAAATAACCTCAAGATATATACAGCTAGGAGGTACAAAGCTACAAAAACAAAGAAAGAATCCAAAAAGACAGAGAAATACAAAACCTTAAAAATTCAGAAAAAGATCCTTAAATTATCCAAGTATGTTTTTCCAAAAATCCACCTAAAAATTTCCTAAAAACAAGGTCCAATCTTTGAAACAGAAACGACCCAGAAACCAAAAAATCCTTGTCTACTAATACACGGATAATTGGATTGGCAAAAGTTGGTTATAAAATTTAAAAAGGACAGAAATATATGTTGTTTGTGGGGGTGCAATGCAAGAAGAAGAAGGAGAAGAGGAGGCAAATGCGTTGAGAATTATTAGAGAAGAACTGTTCTTATATTTGATTTTTTCCTCAGCTGTAAGGCTTTGAACATTGACTTGGATCTCTCTTTCATTATCATCTTCTCTTCTCTGTTTCCTCGGTTTCTTCCTTTCTTTGTTTTCTCTCTCATTGGTTTGACTTTACAACCGTTGGATTATGAACACATATTTTGGCTCAAAGAAACTTTCAAAACTCAACTACCATTTTTTATAATAAAACAATCCTTTTAATATTTAATCATAAAAATTATGAAAAATGATTGATTGAAGAAGCAGGGAAAAAAAAATCAATTCTTTTGAAAGTCCCAGAATATAAAAAAAAAGATTATTATTCAACGTAGATGATGATTTTTCTGCTTTATCTCTGGCTTATAATAGATGTTGTTACACTTTCATGATGAAAATTTTCGCGGGAATTCTTTTCCAAAAGAGGAAAAAGTTGTGAACTTTTTGTTTTTCTTTTGGGTGAATTGGTCTTCTCTGTGTATATACACACAAACACAGAGAAGACCAATAAAAAGAAAATGCAGATTTGTATGTATTTTGTAACTGTAGTATTTTAATGATTGTGTGTGTATTTTAAGGTGTGTTATTGTGTGTATAAATGAGGATTATTTAAAAATTTTGGAAAATGGTTAATAAAAAGTGCAGTTTTGGGAGATGAGTTAAAAACAGAAAAAAGAAAAAACTAAACTGGATTTTTTTTTTTTTTGGAGGGTTGTTAAGTGAGCGAAGAAAAAAATTTATTAATGGATAAATAAGATTTTATTTTGGGAAAATAGATTTAATTGAATTATCAAAAATTATTATTTAACTAATACTTAATGAAGTAAACTTCAACAAGACAGCGTAGTTAAAGGGGCTAAATGGTACATCTAGGAAGATGCGACAACATGGCGGGGAAGGTGCAACGTGTGCCAGATGGGTCAAAGTCCCGAAACAGTTTGGTCAATTTTTCCACAATCTTTTATTTTATAAAAATTGGAACATTTTCTTTAATTAGATTTTAGATGTATGCAACTTTAAAAATGTTACGATAACAATTTTTTAAAAATATTTTTAATTTTTTGGAAAAAAAGGTGGATTATTTTATTGTAATAAGCACACTACTAGTATTATAGTAAATATTAAATTAAATTCTTAGCGAATACATCTACTAATAGTATGTTAAATACTAACATAAATTCTTATAAAATCATATATGTATATGTATTAACTTTACTTTCAAGCTGTACCACGAGCTCTCATGCACTCATGCATTGTATAATTGTGTAATTTGCTCTCTGTTTATGCCTAGTACGTAGTACTATTCTAGGATGCATTTGTAAGTATTTCTTTTTTTATTATTGTAAAAATATAAAAAGTGTTTCGTGTTATTCTAAATGAAGAAATGCATTTACGGTTGATGTGCTAGTATTATCTGGTAAAATTGTATGTTAAAATTATGGAGATTTTAGTATAGATGGTAGTTTGTGATGAATCGGTTTTAGAGTTTGACTCTCTTATATGTATTTATCTACGTTCATGCCTTGTTTAACAAGAAAAGAAATCGAACTAGTGCTAATTAATCTCATAATCGGGTGGATAATTTGGAATATGATTTAAGGGATTGTTAGTTGATTTCATCCAATGTGAAATGTTAATTATTTCACAAGAAAAAGACGAGTTTTATAGTTGCATAATTGATTGTAATACTCTTCCCCAAGAAGTACAAAAATGGGAACTGCGGTTCTTGATCGGTATTGTCTAACTGAGGTGGACTTCCGTGGCGTCTCTTTCAGTTCAGGGAAACTTCTCGGTGTTTTTTTGTTTTCTTCACGCGGTGAGATTATTACATGTTATTGTTTCTAGAAACATAAAAGTTGGATAAATTGACAACCCAAAAAGAAGCATGTCTGTTTGTATGAATATAATTTTCAAAACAAAACATTTTTAGAAAATTTTACAACCTTTTTTACTATTTTTTATTTCGCATACATATTTAACTAAAAATTTTTTTAAAATTACTACAGTATTATTTTTGAAAAAAAACAATTCAAATGAAGTGAGTTTTTGAAGATTATTCCAATTCATTTTAGGTTGCTGAATCTTAGGTTAATATTACGGAGTAACTGAAATTTTTAATATAGATGACTAATTAAACTCATCTTTCTTGGAATTTAAAAGCATAATTATTAGGAGTTTACCTCTAGTTTTTTCAAGCTACCCTCTCTCTTAGATTCACTTCCTGCATGAAAACATTGATTTCACCTACGCTGTTAGCAAAACATTGATTTTACCTACGCTGTTAGCGAAATGTTTATCCGAATTTAAAATTTTCGACAAGATTTTGATTATACTAATATATGAGTAAGTATACATGGAGGAAAATAATCAAAATGATTTGAAATGATATACAAAAAAAAAATAGTAAATATAATTTAGAAATCAGACAAGATGCCTGTATAGTTGCAATAAATTTACCATGAGACTAACATTAGGCAACTGGACTTTATTCACAATAAATTATGTCTCGCAAATTACAATGAAGCCCAGTTGATGCCTTAAGTCTTGGTGGGGAGAAACATGATTTACACATCACCCAAAATTTCTGATTTTATTTACAAACTGTACTTATCAGACTCGCTAGAAATTTCACAAGAGTTCCCACGAAGACCAAGCACAGTAAAACTAGCCATGGTCCTCAAGGATGACATGTTAGATTTTCTTTTCAATATATTATGTCTTGCAAATTACAATGAAGCCCAGTTGATGCCGTAAGTCTTGGGGGGGAGAAACATGATTTACACAGCATTCAAAATCTCTGATTTTATGTACAAACTGTACTTATCAGACTCGCTAGAAATTTCACAAGAAGTTCCCATGAAGACCAAGTACAGTAAAACTAGCCGTGGTCCTCATGGATGACATGAAACTTGACTTTCTCATGGTCCCATAGCCGCCTCCATGTATTATTTAGCAGGCGGCTTCAATTCAAGACTGACTGAAGCTATTGATCCCCTTCTACGGGTCCAGCTCTGATCAAGACGTCTTCAACGGATAAGGCAGACAAGTCCCGTGGAATTACACGTGGTGTAAAGGAACTAATAATTTATGATAATAGATCATGTCTTATATTATTTATTAATATGTGATTAATTCTAATATAGCACATGATGTGTTATATGAAATGCATAGTGCACATAATGCCAACTCGGATATTCTCATGCCATTGTAGGCTAGCTCCAACTGAGTAAAATTTTTGGTTGAGACTTGAGCGAATAATTTTTTCATTGGGATATTGTTGCGCCATACAAATATAAACAAAGTAATGACGAAAAGTTATAAAACAATAAAATAAATTTTTATTAAATTTTTTTTTTTAATTGAAGAGCTACTGTAATATTAGTTTTAAAAGGGGTATGTTCATTCTGCTGTAGAAATTGAATGCAACATGGTTATTTGCACAAATTATTGAAGTCAAAGAGTTCACAAGTATAGACAGATGGGATCAAGTTAAGAAGTGAACGAAGTTGTGTCGTCAAGCAAAGATTTTTTCTTTTGGTAGTAAAATTGCCAAAACATCACCAGCCAGAAATTTATCTCCATTGACAAAGTGGCACATCAACCGTGTTCTACAAGTCAAGGTTGACGCGGCCTCCTCTCCAGAAAGCAATTGAGAAGAAGATTTGATAAATTATTGAATATGAGAAGGTAGATAATACACACACAGTGTGTGTGCGTGTGAAAATATCGGTTCAATATAAAATTCCAAATTGCTCTTGAAGTCAATTTCACAAACTTCATAGAAATGAAGAATTCAGAAAAGGTTATTCTTATAGCCTGCTAGCCAAACAATGATCAAGCTAATTCCTCGTCGGATCTAAGTTTTACAACATTTTTATTGAATACTCTGAAACATAAAATACAGATTAATATATTCGTTTTTCAAGGGGTTATTCTACTGGAAAAATCTGAAACCAAAACTGGCTAAATGACAATTTCCAAATATTGACTCAGCATGGAAAAATTGCATCTCATACGATTCTAATGTTGATTTTACCAGTCCTTTATTGATCTTTACCAGTCTTTTCTGTCCCTTTCCTTTCTTTCTTTCTTTCTTTCTTCTTTGATTTTGCAATTATATCTTTTTGTTGGAGGGTTCTCTATTACAATTATATCTTTCTTTCTTTATAATTTTTTCAGATTTTTCTTGATTTCGATCCGATTGATGAACTCTTGACAGTTCAATTTTAACAATTTACCTCGATTTATCGTTGAATTGATTTTGGATATATGTCTTATTAGTCCAATCTAAGTTTAACAATCAGTTCTTGGAGCATGCACGTTTTTAATTCATGTTTATTTGTTGATCACTTGTTGATGTGTCACGTCATTATCCTTCAAATTTCTTACTTACAAAATTTTCCAACTTGCCTATATATCACAGGTTAAATAAAGTCAGAGAAATACAACAACCTGAAGATCATATTTGCCCCTCCCTAGTTATCGACAAAGGAGTCATATATATTGGCAAGTTTTGGTAAGGATGATGGAAATTAGTAGGTGGAAAACCATGCCAAATCAACTGAACTTCATACGTGTTCATTCGGGATTTTCCTTCTATAAATTGATCATAATGGCACCACAATTGTTTGCCATCTTGACATTGGGAAAAAATTGTAGAATTCGGTTTCCAAACACCAATCACTAATTTGAAAATTAATCCAAATCAAAATGTTTGGTTTAGATCTTTAATCTCTGAATTTTCTATATGGTAAAAGGTTTCAAAGTTCCCAAAAGACCAAGATTAATTGTCATCTTGTGACATAATTTCTGGCAAAATTACCGATTTCCTTGTGTTAATGATTAGCAAAAGGAAAAGAGGAAATTTTTGTGATTTTTAGAGTATTTTTCTTTTTGGTTTTTAAGTGGTTGGAATTCACTTGTTACTGGTATTATTTTGGCCAAGGGTAGAGTCAGCTTAATGGTACCATTAGGAATGGTTGGTAACGAAATTGAGAAAAGTAGTTGTCGTGTAACAAGCACATCAAATCTATCTAGATTCTAGTCTAGTATTTATCAATTGATTTGTGGGACTAAAAATCTAGAATATATTATATGAATTTTTTTTATATATTTGCAGGATAATAAATGTTAACTAGAGCTTTTATAGATGACGCGAGAGGAGTTCTATATTTCACTGCAGTCTTTGATTTTTCAGCAAAATATATGTACACATTTCCTAAATCTGTAGTACCTTGATTTTCATATACTTTTTAGCCATTTGATTACAAACAATGATGAAGTATGATTTCCTTTGATTAGTCACCTGGGGAAGGATGATGTCCTAACGTATGCGCTGAAAAATTCTCCAAAATAATAATTGGGTTTGCTAAATAGCAGTACACAATCACCAATTGATTAGATACACTAATTAACTGACAAAATGATACCAGCTAGTTAGTCCTCCATACGGATAGAGAGTCAACCAATTAGAGATTTACGACTTCAATCCAGAAGTTAGGGTTCGAATCTCATTAACACCATTTCCCTTTCTCCAATTGTAATAGTATATGTTTGATTAAAAAAAAAAAAAAAGTTAACGACATTCGTCATTCTAAGGTTTTATGATAGAAGTGCAATGAATATGTGTTTGCGTGTATAAAGCTTATATACTATTGATAAAGTGTTGTCAAATTATTTAGAAGTGGATATTATACAAGTTATTTTATGTTACTTGCCACAAAAACGATATTCCATTAATTTCAAAAGAATTATGTATTAATTAGAACGCAAAAAACAAATACATGAACATCTCCCATAGAGAGTGTGTCCAATAAATACAGGAACATCCCCCATAGAGAGTTTGCCCAATAAAGTATATGGGTTTCAAAATTCAAGATTAATTCATTGTACTGCCAATGTAATTACTTTGACGGTAAATAATAATTAATTGTAGCCTATGCACTTAAAATACCTTCCAAAATATGAAAAAAGAAATTGAGTTACATGGTATCCTTACTAGAGATTATATGTAAAATAAGCTCTTCTATTATTTGTTATGTATAAAATGTCTCATTAAATGGTAAATTTGTGTCAGGAGCAAAAGATTTCAAAGCACGTTTGATTTTCAAAAGTCATTTGTATGAGTTTTAGAATTCAACAAGATTTGATCAACTTTGACATAAACCTTGAATATAATTTATTTTGGACAATTTCAAGACACGACTAGTTGGCAAGATGGTAGTTGGCTAGCTATGAGTTTCTGTCCACTGATTGAATATTTAAAAATAAGATGAGACAGAAAATTTATTTATCTAGAGAAGGTGGCCTCAAAACTAAAAGTATTTGGCAAAACAATTATCGAATTATCATTTCTTTTCAACAACCCCCCCTAAACCACTAAAATGGCATAATGCATTTAATGTGATGTGATGTTATTATTGATTGGTAAACATTCTATCCAAACAGGTCCTAGAATAATGTGAAACTTCTCTTCCCAATTCTAATATAGTTGATTGTACAAAGAGCAAAGAATAAAATAACTGTAATTCTGATTAAAGCGACATATTTTTCGAATAGTTAGGGACTAATTAAATTTTTCTTTGTGATTTGATCGATTTAGCAAAGTTTTCAATTATTAATGAACAAATCTCGATTCACTCAATCTTTTTTTTTTTTAAATTTTTTAGACAACACTCAAATTGTTGTTGAGTACGTAATACAAAGGTGATTTTTTTTCCCTATACAGTTCAGAAAAAGGCTGTCCACGTTGTTCACGACGAAGATTGTGTCGATTTATCAATGTTCTTTTTATCTTTAAAACATTCCTTTCATTGTCTATCAACTTTAGTCCTCTGAACCTCGAGTATTTTCACAAAACAAATTAAGTGGTACTAAACTTTATAAATTAATTATTGTGGATGAACTTTCTTTGCCTACTCGTGTAGCACGAGGGTTTTGTACTAGTCTCCTTTAATATCAAACTAATTGGAAGTCGAGGATTTAGTATATATCCAATCAAATCTACATCTCATATTCAAGAAAACACGTTTAACATATATGAAAAACTACATAGGAATTTTATGTTAGGAACTCTCCATTACATTGAATTCCGTCTAGTCTTCATGCGCTCTTGATATAATTTTGAAAAGATCACAGAATAAATTTTTCAAAATAAAAAATTAAAAATAAATAAAAAAAACTATTGAGAACAAACTCTGAGAATTATAAACTTTGATAAATAGTGATTATTAAACTGGCTGAGGTATATGTAATATCTTCGTTCTTCAGCTAAAGATAAAACCAAATAAAAGTGACAATTTCTAGAATAAACAGAGATGTATACGAGTCCTTTTGACAGCAAAGTTCACTAAGAATATTTATCATACAGGGAAAAAAGTGTCCAACACCTTGAAGAATCTTAGATAAACTGAAGTACTTATTTTTCTCGGTTGATGACAAAAGGGGTCGTTTATTAGGTCTTGGTACTCTTAAATAATTGTATCCTTCAGAATATTCCACCCACTAGCGAAACAAACAAACCCCAGCGTGAGGAAGCATTGATTTTGAATAAGTGCTCGTCCTATTTAGTTTACTTCGGCTGCCCCCATCCCACGCACTTGACTAAATTGAAACGTCAAAAATGATGTTTTGGGTCATATAAATCACTTCTTTATATGTCCTGGGAATCAATCAGAGGCCAACCTGATTGCTACTAATCATTGCTGAATATCAAATGAAGAGTTCTTTGAGAGTAGGGTTTTTGGATTTTATTATCATTTTATCCCTTTAAGAATGAGGATTTATTTTTAATTTTCCAATCTCCTTTCCTGGTTTTATTACTTTCCCTTCCACCCAAAAAAAAAAAAAAAAAAAGCAAGGACAATCTATTATTTTGGTTTTAACTCTATAACTTGTTGTTCTGGATTTTGGTACATGTCCTATAATTTGCTTACTCAATAATCTATGAGAAGCCATCACTTCTATTAAAGGACAAAAAGAAAAAAGAAAAGAAATTGGAGGTAATCCTTGTAGGGAAGTTTATACATGGTGTTCCAGCGCTATTGGGGCACCAAGAGTTGATAAAATATTAGTACCTTATTTGCATAAACAAATAGATTGAAAAAGGTTGGTGCATTTTAGTATTAATTTTTTTAACCATTTGTAACCTCTGTACACATGCTAAAGCCAACAAACTAAACAAAAAAAATTAGTGTAGCCCAGAAAACTACAGTAAGAATAAGACAAGATGATTATTCAAATATCCTCTTTTTTTTTTTCCCTATTTTCCCTTCTGGAGTTTCTGCCATATTTCTTTGATGGATTGCAAGAAGTTCGTGAAATTTGAGCTTGATGAACTCCAAGCAAACGGTGGTTTTAAGGTGTTTACCATTTTTAAAATATAATATTTTAGTACAAAAATAAAAATTTAAAGTCACGTATATTATCAATTGTTGACAGACTCGAAGTTTTTCTCTCAGACCAATTTTTAAGTAGACTAAAACTATCTTTCGAGGAACCATGCTTCCAAATTTTGTTGTAATTGATTAAATTTCTTTTTGGAAATTCATAAACTTGATTGATAATCATTAGAGAAACACGTAGCCAATAATCCTGTATTATGCTAGAAGATAAAGCTGATGAAATAGAAGGGACGACGAAACTAACAATCGTGTCCATGATCTCACTTTTCAATCATATTTAGCATACACGTACGCTTTCTCACACACAAACAAAATCAACCTCAAACATGCAAACAGAAAAATAAATGTTATCCTATGGCGTCAAATCTGACGCTCGGAGCAAGTTGATTGGAGAAAATTATTGATTCTTGATCTTGAAAAGTTAGCCGTATTAGTTGTTTCGAAAGACAGTTAATAATGCATTAATTAGGGTTAGATCAAAATTAGATTACGGATCAACTATAATTAGTATTATAATGATAACAAACAGCACATCAAAAGGTGTGTGCCCTCTTGCCTAAGCTTTTGTCCCAAAATTCTTCTATTACTACATGATTATTTAATTGATTTATTGAAAAGGGACAAGCCTTTGGTACTTGGCATACATAGATAATTAAAATCAGGTATCTGGGGTTGTTGAAACGCACCACGATTATGATGTCAACTCTTGCATGTTGCATGAAATTCTTTACCAAGCACGATTTTTATATTGTGCAGCCCATCTCTAATTTTTCAACATCAAAATCATACAATTTGTTTGGTCAATTCACCATTCTTTAGGGAGAAGCTGTGCAGAAGTTTCAAATTCATCTGCTCTGTTAAGATTCTAACTCTGTTATGTCACCTTTTTTGTGCGATACTTGGATAAGAAAAAGCTAACAAGATAAAGAATGCCTAAACAAAGTACATTAGTTTTCCAAACCTAGGGCCTCTAGCCTTTTAAATGCTAACTAATTCTTGACATTTGGTGTCCATAGAAATAGTTGTCATTTTATGTGATACTTGAATATAAATGATAAAACAAGTTAAAGAACGTTTAAACAAAGTACAATTAGCTTTCTCATCTTAGGGCCTCTGGCCTTTTAAATGCTAATTAATTCTTGACATTATGGCTGCCTCTTGGGTTGTTTTTCTTTTTCTTTTTTTTTTTAAATACTGTAGTTATTTTAAAATTCTTTTTTGATAAATGTGAATGTAAAATAAAAATGTAGTTAAAATACGTGTTTAAAGTTTTTAAAAAATATTATAAAAAAAACAGAGCCTTGTATGAATAAAAATAGTTGTTAAGAAACTAGAAAAGTGTGTAGGATAATAGCATAATTCTATAAAAAGCTGGTACGTGTTTAAGGTTTTTAAAAAACACTATGAAAAAAAAAAAAACAAATGCCTTGTGTCGATAGAAATAGTTGTCAAGAAACTAGAAAGGTGTGTAGGATAATAGCATAATTCTTCTCCATTTCTTCATTCGGAATTTTGACTTAATCCATCAAGAAGATTGATATCCAACGGAATCGTTTGGCGTTAGCAGCTAATTGATCCTAAATTGCAGTTGTTTAGCAATTTCTTTCTTCGTAGAAATTTCTACAGTCTTGAAGTCAATTTTAGAATATATCATTATGGTGATGGCCTAGTCGGGTTGACATGTTCAATTTTCGACTCATTCTCACAACACGCACCATAGATTTATATATAATAATTATAGCACCTTGTCAAGTATTTTGTAGAATGAGTTTTGACTATCTTATGGAATTGAAAACTATATTTTTCTTTCTTTGTTTGAAAATAAAAAATTATGGATTCTTAAATTATATAAACCTATACTTTTTTGGGTCAACTTTGCTTCCTCAAAACAGATCTCTCCTCCCAACAATTTATACTACTCTTGCCATCTTACATGTTTTGGGCTCTGAGCACAGCGGGCTGACCCAACAAGCATATTTTCCTTTGTCAGATGAGGGGCGATTCATGCTGACCAACGTTTCCTGTAATTTCTTGGTTGCAATGATCAGAAAATAAAGGTTGTTTAGAATTCCTTTGGGGGAACAGATGCTAAAAATTAAAGGCCCAAGAATGGATCATCATATGGATCCTTTAGGTGAAGTACTAAAGGTAAGCAGCTATGGGCAAGTTCAAAAAGCCTAATAAAAATTTTCTGTGGAATAATTTTGGGCCTTTAGTCAATTGTGGGCTAATAAAAATTTTGGTAAAAAGGGAGTTCTAAGCTTGTAGTCAGTTAATTGGAGAAAATATTTGACAAAAGAGTATAAATTTCGACTGAGAAAAAATTTTTTGTTTTAACTAAAAAAGGCATTTTTTTTTTTTTGGGATATTGCAAAGTGACAAAAGAGTATAAACTTCAATTGACAAAAGAATTTTGAAAAAGTAAAAAGTTGGTCTTGGATATTGCAAAAATAAAGAATTGGCCGATATAAAATAATTCATGTTACAGCAACTTTCAAATGCACAAATAAGTGAAAGTGAAATATACATGTCTTATTGTAATATTGGTAACCAATAATATAGTTAAAATAGAACTAAATAATGAATGCTGGAAGGAGACAAAAGAATCGGGCAAAATTATCATTTCCCTTTTTTGGTCCCAATCAAACAATATCATCAAGTAGCATAATGGGCGCCCACAAGTTTCATATAACAGGCTAGGATTAAGCCGTACAAGGAAATCATAA
Organism: Mitragyna speciosa; assembly: GCA_024721245.1. NCBI lineage: Eukaryota > Viridiplantae > Streptophyta > Magnoliopsida > Gentianales > Rubiaceae > Mitragyna > Mitragyna speciosa. Next base: position 21,344,356 of record CM045564.1, on the reverse strand, counting down.
ACCCTTTTTTTTCCTTCTTTATGAAAGTCGTGTTCCACTAGATGACCAAGTTTAAAATCCAGACCAATTGGCACAGGCCTGGTTTTTCTAATCCCATTTTAATTTTATGACAATGTTATACCAACCCTATATTTGTCTGCAAAAATCGAAATCTAGTTCAAACAATTAAATACTCAAGATCCATGTATATTTCTTTTAATATAATAGAATAAAACATACTTGTTCATAATTACCAAGACAACAAATCTCGATAATATCCATGTATATTTCTTGTAACATAAAAGAATAAATCATACTCGTTCACAATTATCAAAACAACAATAAAAATCTCAATGGATTAGTGTCTCAACTTGTTATATCAAGTTTGAGATAGAGTTTGACTCCTTACAAATTTTTTTTTTTTTAAGCTCAAGCACACTGTACACCTTTACTTTGGCTCAGATCAACTTGATTAATTGCAACTGCGAAATTTTAATATAAAAAATTACAAAAAATGGTAAATAATAAATAAAAGGAGGAAGAGGTAGTTTTACAAAGAACAAAATAAAATATTGTACTATATACTATAAAAATAAAAACCAAGATGAATTTTCCAAATCCGATCCAGCACAGGACCCGTGTGGTCTAAACTCTTAACCTTTGCTTCACCTTAACAAATCCGGGAAAGATTCTGCAAAACCCACTTCTTATCTCATCTCCAGGTAACACTGTATCTCTCTCTCTCTCTCTCTCTCTCTCTCTCTCTCTCTCTCTCTCTCCATACACGCGCAACACACACTGAAAGCTATGCATAACACTTGTATAAGCTCAACTTTTCAACTTAGATGTAAAGGGCCACTTCCATTTTCCTTCAATGACTATTCTTGCTGCTTAAATGATGGATTAGATCGAAGCCCTTTATTATATTCGTCATTATCATCATGTTGTTCTTGTTGTGCAAATTCATTGTATGGTAGATTTCCCAGTTCTAGTCCTAGCTATTTATATGGTTTAAGGCAGTCTAATTTGATTCAATGGTCAGCCTACAAAAAGCTAATCTTGAATGGTTTAGACCGGTTTAATTCTAGGAGGTTTCGAATTCTTGATGTTGGTAGAAGCTGTTATTGTGAAAAAGATTACATTTTTAAGGAGAGGAAATCGGGGAAACGGGCATTTAGGAGGATGGTTTTCGAGGAAAAGAGTGAATGGGATGGTTTTTTTGATGGTAGTGATGGGGCTGATGAGGTTGAGATCATGCTTAGTTTGTTGAGTAAGGATGTTAGTGAGTTTTGTAGTGAGAAAGAAAGAAGGGGGAAATCATTGAGGAAGATTGAAGTGGAGAAGAGGGGGAATAGCAGGGAGAGTTATGCGAGGAGACAGAAGAAAAATGGTGATTTTGGTGTTGTGGAGAGTCGATCTAAGTTTGAGTGTGAAGAGGAAGCGATTAGGTCAAAGGAGGGAAAAATGAGGCAGAAAGAGGATGATAGGGGGGAAAAAATGAGGGGAGCTCTATCGAGAAGAGAGAATGTGAGAATTAGGGTGAAGGAGGATGAGAGGAACAATTTATTGAGGAAAGAAAAGGTGAGAAAGGAAGAAAGGGAGAATCTTTTGAGGGAGAATAGGAGGGAAAGGGTGAAGGTTGAAGATGGGGAGAATTTATCATCAAGGGAGGATCACAGGCAAAGGGCGAGGAAGGATGGATCAAGTTGTTCATCTTATTACTCATTTTCTTCGGGTGATTTTGAGATTGAGAATGAAGCCCAGGATGAGCAGGAGGATTTTGAGGGAGAAGTATCAAGAGGATACACACGAGACTCGAGAAGGAATGAAGTAATTGTGTCTGATGAAGATCGGAAAAAGTATCAGAGGCATGCAGATTACTCAAAGGAAAATGAAGATGTCTTGAGAAAAGAAAATACTCAAGTGGGGTTCTCCAGGAGCATCATCTGCTGTTGATAGTGACTGGAGAAAAAAATCAGAGAAAAGGCTTACTGATGTATTTATTGGCGAAACCAAATCAAGCAAGGAATTAGCAGAAAAGCAATCAAGTTACAGAGAGGTCCAAGAAAGTGGTTATGGAGAAACTGTTGGATCCAACTCGAGGTTTGATGATAAGAACAAACAATCAACATTGGCAGTGAAACTTGATAAAGGAACCAGAGATCAGCATAGGCAAGCACATGAGAGTGAAACAAGAATGAAGTCTAAACAATTCACAGAGATGTTCGACGCTCGTGTTGCTGACAGTAAAACTTCTTCAAAATCTGGTAGGCTCTACCATAGTAGGGATGAAAGTTCTTCGAAATTTATAAGTTCTGATCGAAAAGAAAGTGAGCATCATATTGCAGCTGGCCATATTAGCAACGAAGATGAATATAGGAATAATTCGAGCAAACTTGCTGAAGTATCAGAAATGCAAGAAATGGACATCAGAGGGACATCTAGTACTGTGAGGCAATCTGAAATTACAATGAAGAAGCAGGAAGATTATTCAAATATGAGCCTGACTTCTATAAACAAAAGAGAACAGCAATATCATCATGCTGGTCAGACCAGCAGCCTATTGGATTCGAGGGGAAAATATCACCTGGTGACTCAAAATGTGGATTCAGAAAGTACTTTGGTATCAAAGAGGGAAACTGACACTAGGATGGAAAAACAAGAAGCAAAATCAAGCTCCATTTATAAGTCAGATCTTGAATTGAGAGACCGCTTAGAAATGACTACAAAAGATAATACTGGTGTTTCTGTTGTGGATGGTAGTAAAGAAAGAACCAGCATTGTAACGCAACCTCCTTCTCAATTAGTGGTTAGTGTTTCAATTCATGGTGAATCAGCAAGTGGATCAGCAACTGAACAGATGGCTGATGAAGGGCTACATAGTGGTTTTACTGCATCACATGAACATAGTACCCATAGGAGTGAGCAGGCACATAGTGAGCCTTTGAAGTTTATATCCCATGAAGATGCACTAAATTCAGCCGATCGATTGCAAAAATCTTCTGCTCACTATGTTGGAGAGTATGTTCAGAAGGTAAGGGATCAAATTTCTACTTCTGAACTCCAGGAGGTGAAGAAAACCAATGAAACAAAGTTGATGCATGAGGATGAGCAACACAGTAAGGATAGTCTCAATTCATATAGTTCTAGAGTTTCTCAATCGAAGGAACAGGACTCAAGGCGTTTATCTCGGAGTTCTGGAATAAAAGGCCCTTCAGATGAAATTTGGGATGTAACTGAACCATCTATGCAGGAACATCCTGAGGCAGGAGGAATAGAGAATGAAAGCAATAATGGGAAAGTTGTTGTCAAGAGAACTGGCAAGTCTTTGTGGAATATCATTGGAGACATAGTTCGCCTGCGCTGGGCTTCACGTTCTGAACACGGTTCAACTGCAAAATCAGGTGGAAAGAGCTCCCCAAATCAATCTACAAGTAGTGAAACATGGTTTTCTGGTCACGACCCTGAGGAAAACATTGATTTGGAGACAAATAGAAGCAGGATAATCTTAACACAAGAATTAACTTCTGTCAACCAGCAAAAAGAAGAAAAAATTAGCTCTCAAAGCCAAGGGGAAGTCTCCAGCTCAACAAGTTCAAAGGGTGACATGAAGCAGACGGGAGTAGGTTCCTTGCCCTCGTCAAGCATCTTGCAGAGAGATTCATCTCTTAAAAGGGCTTCTTTTCATCCTGATGAAAAAACTTCTCAGAGGAAATTTGAAGGTTCATTTTCTGAATCTGGAGAAGCGGAATCATCAGTTACACTGCCTTCCTTGCAGCTTAGAAGATCTCCAGTTGTAGGAGAACATTCAACTGCTAGAGAAACTGAAGGATCAGGCTGGGGCGTAGTTGTAGGAATTGATCAACCAGTTCCAATTACTAGTGAAAATCCTAAGCTTGCAGGCAAAAACGAGGAACTGAAAAGACGGAAACTTGGAAGGAATGATCAAGTTGTAAAAGACAGATTTGATGAATGGGAGGAAGCATATAGGCTTGAAATGGAGCAAAGAAGGATTGATGAAATGTTTATGAGGGAAGCACTGTTAGAAGCAAAAAAAGCTGCCGACAGTTGGGAGGTGCCCGTTGGTGCTGTGCTGGTGCGAGATGAGAAGATTATTGCTCGTGGATACAATCTGTAAGTCGTAGTGCCTTGTTCTTTTTCTGTTTTTATTTTTTATTTTTTATTCTTTTAATATCACATGCAGTCAATTGAGGTAATTGATATGATATTTCAGAGTTGAAGAATTGCGTGACTCCACTGCTCATGCAGAGATAAATTGCATACGCGAGGCTTCAAATGTGCTTCGGACATGGAGACTATCGGTAATTTTTTTTTTTTCAATTATGGTTCATTTTATCATAAAATGAACCATTTTCAAATGACAATTACTCATTTGGAATTCATAAACCGCCAGTAAGTTGTGTAATGAGATGTTTGTAAAGCCTTTGTTATTTGTGGGACATGAAAGAAGCATAGTCATTATGCTGATATAATTTGATCATAATTACGGATGAGATGTGGTTGCATTAACTTTTGGAGGATCTTAAAAAGTATGACCTGTTGTCTAGTCATCTGGATGATTTTGGTGCAATATGATTCTTGAATTGTGAACTGCCAATGAAGTTGTAATTTTTACCTTGAAAATGTGTCTACGATTCTGGATTCTAAATGAATTTGAATATGGACCAACATGATATTTATTTTCTGTCCTGCTTGTTCATTTCAAAGTTAAAATTTTACCATAATAAAATCAATGCACAGTCCAGTTGATTAATTGGGTTGAATATTGGGAAGGAAATGAGGAAATATGAAAACTTTAGTTTGGCCTTCCTTTGAGAAGACTGAATCGGAGAAGTCTTAATTGTGCTCCTTCAAACAGCAATTTTGTTTCTCCTGCAATTCAAATGTGTAAAAGATCTAATTAATTTTCAGGAATTCTATCCTCAGTGACACTGTTTTAAGGTGGCAGTGTCATGAACTGTTCTAAGGCTTAGAGTGTCCCTAAATCTAGTTATTAGCTCATATTTCTGCCTGTATTAGATAAGTAGCAATCAGCTGTGTGTTACTGGCAAAATGAGTTAAGCAACTAGGCAATCCCACACAAACAAAACTGAATCTGCGGCGGTGGCATGTTTTCTCTTGGGACTCTACAATCAATTGCTGCTGCAATCACCTACTAATTATGTAAATGAAAACCTTGTTTGTACCATCTATACATTTAATCTGCTGCTAGCATAACATTAGCTTGTTTACATGGCTTAAAGAAATCAGGTTTTTACTTTGCATAACATATCCATGAAAGAACATCATACTCTTAGCTATTCATAGTGTTTCTTTATCATGGTGGTTTGGTTCTTTGTTCCTACTGAATGAAGAAAGCCAAGATTTTGATTATAGATGTTTAAACATCATCTCCTTACTTTTAACAATAGTAGAGTTATAGAATAGTTAAGGCACTTGGTTTTTGTATTTATATTATCATTTATCCAGTGATGGCAGTTGCATTAGTCACGTAATGGTTGAAGTTTTCAACGTGTAAAAAGGATAATTCCTTAGAAGGAACGCTTATGTTGGTTTATTTCTAACCTTGTATGCAGTTTGATTATTTGCCAGTAATCCAGCAATACTATTTGTTTGGCCCTTTCTCTGACCTACATTCATATTTCTTCTTTTGTAGGAAACAACACTCTATGTTACTCTTGAACCATGCCCCATGTGTGCTGGAGCAATACTTCAGGCTAGAATTGACACTGTTGTTTGGGGAGCTCCTAATAAACTTTTAGGGGCTGATGGGAGCTGGATCAGGTAACCAATATCAAAATTTTCTCCAGTTTGTGCTTGAACTTCTGCATATCTTAATTTCTTTTAATGCGCTACAACCTTAATATCTTTGTCTGCATACCTTTTTCTGTGATTATGTAGCTTGTTTGTGGAGTCTTCCTTTTTTGTCACTTTTCCTTGTATGATCTTTCATAAACCATGTGCAGGCTTTTCCCAAATGGTGAGGGTGCAAGTGGATTGGAGTCATCAGATAAGCCCCCTGCTCCTGTTCATCCCTTCCATCCAAAAATAGTGGTTCGACGGGGAGTAATGGCAGGCAGAATGCGCTGACACAATGCAGCATTTCTTTCAGCTGAGGAGAAGGAAGGATAAGAAACCAGAACCCACAACACCACCTTCATTGTCTCCCCGTTTCGCACCACCATCCTTCACGGTTCTTGACGAAGATTCATGATGCCTTTCATCTTATGTTCTGCTTGTAGTTGGCTGATTATTCAGGATGTAAATTGCATCTAGAAGTTGAGCTGATAAATAGTCGACTTTGTGTTCATTTTTATGTTTGTACAAGGGAATGAAGGGAAAAGGAATGTCAGACCCCTTTTTGTAGAAAATTCTCTAAGGACCTTGGTTTCGGGGATCACAATGTTGTAGAAAGATATAATGGCACTGCACCAAGTATATAATCTTATTTGTCTTCTCTGGAAGTGTTATGTAATGAAGCTCTTTTAAGAAATCATAAACCTATTATAGGTTCCCAGCGACCATCTTTTGGAGGTGTTATAACGACGGTTCATTAACTTCATCGGTCAAGTCATAAACCATGATACAATATCCTTCGCAAAGTTTAAACACAATGTATTTCCAATTTATTAAACACAGCGAAGTTGCTGATGAAAATGATTCCAGATCAAGGATATACAATAAGCCGTAACATAATGACGAGGGGTTTCTCCATGGTGTTGGGGAGCAGCAGTGTTTAATATGGTTCACTTGAGTATTTCAACTAGGAGGTTATTTAGTTAATTAAATTCTTTGGTTCTAACATTAATTTTGTTTTTGTGAATTTTAGTTTGAGCCTATAAAAATGAGTTGTTTAATGCTATTTTTAAGAAGTAAATTACAAATATATTTTCTCTGGGTTAATGTTAGCTTAGGTTTTTACCTAGTATATTTAAGTTCTAGACAAGTTGTCCTAGATCGTGCGAACCCTGTTTCAAGGTTACATTCAGGAGCAGAAGGTTGTTAGTTCAAAAAAGAAGTGATGATGGGAAGCTTTGGATTTGTTAGAAGTTTGGTGCATTGATTCAAAGCAAGGCTAAATAACACTGTTATGGAAAGATTATTGGCTCTCGGTAAAAATGAATAATGCTGCAAAGGGGGTAATTTGAATTGCTTTTCACAACTTTGATAAGGACTCTACAACCACGTTCAGTTCTCATGTTCTAATCAGGAATTCTGTTACCGACTAGCAGTAGGTAGTCCAAGGAAGTTAGGTGGTCTTTGTTAGCACAATGCTGGCACCATAATTTTCGCATAACTTGCCATTAATCAAACCCCTGCAACACACCACATGCTTCGTTAATAATAATATATAGTGATTAATAAGGATTTTCTGCATCAACCTCAAGGTTAAACTTTTATAATCTTTGCTGCTTTCACGTCGTGCTACATGAGCTCTTAACAGTTGTATCATTTCTAGTGCGAAAAATATCAGGAGCTCGAATAGATCAAAAAGAAGGATTAACCGCTTTGGGGGATCTCGCATATGAACTGTGAGATATTCTGACAGCATGAAATTACAAATACTCCTTTTTCCAAATCTAAAATAATATGTCAACTTCCGATTGCCATTTTCATCATCGCAGACTAAATGCCATTCTGGCATTAGCCTCCCCAACCGATCAAACTTAAAGAGGCTGAAGCAGTTATTTGAAAACTACATTTCTCCCTCCAACAAAACACCAACCCTTTACTCCAAGAGTTTCTAGAACTGCACAGTTGTATATATTAGACCTAATTGTTCAATCAGTCCCAAGCAAACACAAAATGGCCACATCTCTGTGGCTTTTCCTCCCAGCTTCGTTTGCTATTTTGTTAGTCTTTGCCAATGCACAAGCACCTGCAGCTTCTCCTTCTAATGTTCCAACCACTACACCTCCACCTTCTAACCCGCCTACAACAACTACACAGCCACCCGTGAGTTCTGCAACTCCATCTAATCCTCCTACAACCTCACCATCACCTAAACTGCCACCAGCATCAAGCCCTGTCACACCACCACCTCAAACACCACCACCACAACCCCCACAAAATTCACCTGTCTCGAGTCCAACACAACCACCAAAATTGCCACCACCAGCACCTATTGTTTCACCACCAGCATTGCCACCAGCAGTACCTCCACCTCAGGTACCTCCTCCTCCAGTCCAACCCCCACCAGCACCAGCACCAGTGATAGCAACACCAACACCAGCACCAGCGTTACCTTCACCAGTTCCACCACCCAAGACCCCACCAACACCAGCCCCAGCTCCAGCTATTAAATCACCAGCCCCAGCACCAGAACTAGTACCTTCGCCTGCACCAGCTCCACACAAGCACAAGAGAAAGAGGAAGCACAGGAGGCATCATGCGCCAGCACCAGCACCCACACCTCCAAGCCCTCCTGCACCACCTACAGTTGAAGGTTCAGTGGAAACAACACCAGCGCCATCACCCACTCTTGATTTGGTAATGCTTAGTATTAAAGAACTATCTTGTGGATTACATTAATATAGTGATTCTTCACCAACTAACACAATCTTCTCAATTTGATTTCCAGAATGAAGCAGCATCACTTCTGCAGCTTCACGGAAGATCAAGTATGTGGTCCTGCGTAGGATTAGCTATCACTACACTATTGGTTGTCATGAACTATACTTATTAGGAATTATGTCCACGAAGCTCCATTCTGTAGCCATCCATGAGAAAAAGTTTAGAAGGATAATGTTCATGCCAAAGAATTTACATAAAGGGACCATGAAATCATCATTCAAAATATTCAAATTTATTTCATTTTTCAATCATTGATATCTGATGAACGTGTAAGTTTTAAATGTAATATCATACTTCCATAATAAATTTTGATTATTGCTCAGTAAAACTTTCATCAGTGGCCATTTGCATTTGGATCTGCATCAACTTCCTCCCGAAAATCATACTCAACCACCAGTCCAAGATTGTCCACTAGTTTATGATGTTGGAAACAACCTGAACACTGAAGAATAGCAATATGAGTAGTGAACCAAAGTAATAAGACATCATTAAGAATAACAGTCACATATAGCAGATATGTGCCTAAAATATTCACCAAAAAAAATCTCTCTCCAGATGGAATGAGAGAACACGCCCAAATTGTATACTTATCATAACAAATATAGTAAGTGTGGTGACTGCCTGCACCTATGTCTAATAAGTAACAACAGAACATGTTTTCCACAGTCATTTGCTTAAGAATTTCGTGCAAGTCTCTACCTCAACATCTTGACATGTTAATAGCCTTTTCTGATATTATTTGGAAGACTGTATATAGAGGAATTCACAAAAGAACATAAGAGAGGACCTGGACATAGAACAACCATATCGAAGGGATGTGTAAGAGAAGAGAAAAGGAAGAAATGAATAAACTTTTCTGTCAACACGCAAAAAGGCAATAGACAAATGATTGGTGCTTGACAATACCAGTTAGAAGAATGTATAAAAGCTCAGTGACAAAAAAGCAGGACCTTCTATGGCAAACAGAGAACTGATGATGCCAGAAGCAATTAAGAAGCATGGCACATATAAATCAGAAAACAAGTGTTTCACCATTTAATTGCAACAAAATCAGAAAAAGCTTTTAAGAAAAGCAATAAAATCTATTTCTTTCCTATGTCTAACCGATTTTTAAGTCGACAGGCAACTTCCAAGGTCAAAATGTTGTCCTATCAGAACATTAATACCCAAGCACATAATCATTCAAAGCAGAAAATTTACTGAAAGAAAAAAAAGAAGGAAAACCAATAACTAAATTCATGCAGATGCAGTACAAATATGTAGAAACCTTACATTTTTAGAGAAAAAGTATTCAAGAATATCATCCCAAAACTTTTTGATATTTACAGATTGATCATCAAGGAAATCTAAATTTTGGCCTGGGACCATTATTTAACTATGCTAAAACATTAGACACCTCAGTTTGTCGTAACCAGTATATTTTTTTTAATATAAGCGACAGAGAACCATATCCCCCACCAGTTAGGACCTATGCTCTTGGGGGGATAATCAAACACCAGGGCATGGTTTGGATGGAGAGGATGGAAAGAGATACAGAGTTTTGCAAAAGATTCCAAATTGCCCAAAAAATTCCCAAATTACTTAGTGTCTTGTCTTGTAAAATCTGGAAAGAACTTGAGGTTCAAGATATACTCCATTATCTAAACCCTGGTAGAGTCCAAAATAGAGAAGCATATGGAGAGACCCAGTAAAGTCATTAATGAACTTCTTGAAATACAAATTTTCAATCAAGGAAGGCATCATGAACCCGCTTTATCTTTCCACTTCCTGTTATAATAAACTCCAAAGGAACCAACAATGGATTGCCATCAATAGCGAATCTGAGGAAAAAAGCTGCACCCAATAATTAATGTATGAATACCTGCACAAACACTGTTCCTCTTTCATAGGCCAATCTATTTACCAACCTCTCTGACCGCACACCGCATGAGTTGCATGTGAATTTCACCAATAAACTCCTCCTCGGAAGTTTAATATCAATTGCCGCCTCCTGAAAGCAGACATTTGGTAAGCAAAACCAAGCATAAAGGATTATTACAATCTAACCATGAAAAGGGATCCTTTCAAAAAGCTAAATAGTTCATCAACCAATGTGTTTGATATATGTGATCTTCCCATTCACCAACAGCAGCTACAAGGACAGATAACAAGAATACATTCGATTTTGCATAAAGGATAGAATTCTTATACCATTAACCAGAAACAGAACAACAGACTATAGAACAGTGTAGCTAGTAAACAAATCAAACACATCCCAGAATTCCCAAAATGTACACAGATAAATGTAGCAAACAATCAACTACAAAATACAATTTTAAAATCTACTTGTCCTGCTAATCGCTGACCGCATCTTACCAGACAAAATAAATAGGTTCATTATTCACCAAACAAAAAGAAAAAATGAAAAATACTTTAACATTTACAATAGTGCAGTATTCAAGTACCTTTGGAGAATCACTAGAACTGGAGGCTTCCCTTGATTCTGGATATACACCGGCGTTATCTCCCACTGAACAAGAAACTATTGGCAGCTCAAGAAACTGTTTTGATGTTATCCTTCTTCGGCAAATCCTCAACCTGCAAATCCCAATTACCAAAGCAAGGAACGTTACATTATAAACAAGTATATACAAATTTATATGCATAAAAGTACAGAAAGATTGAATTTTCGCCTTACAAATGAGAATATCTGATTGCAAAAATTTATTGGAAGTATATTTGAAAGAATCCCAGTAAAAATTATGTTAAATTAATTAAGAACCAACAAAAGTAAGAGTTAAATGTTTTGGTTCAATAAATATGCGTAGGCATAAAGATTGAATTTTTATGGTGTAATAGGTTGTAATTTTGAGCAGAAACTGGAAAAATCACCTTGAGGATTTTAAAACCAAATTTGGTGGTCTTGGAGACGGAGGGAAAGAAAGAAAGGAAATGGGGAGAGGTGCTGTAGGGTTGTTGAGTGCTGAGAAGATCGGAGTAGTCAAGCCAATAGAGGCATCAAAGCTACATAAGGTTGCTACCATTTTTGTATGGGCAGAGCAAAACAATGAAAGAACTACCTCTGTGGAAGAAATTCTGCAAGATGTTCACCTACGAGGGGTGCAACGGAGGCGAACACCCGGGTTGCTCGAGCTTGGCTCAAGCTCGCACACAATTTTAGAGCTCTGAACTCGATTCGAGACACACTTCGGTTATACTATTAAGGTCGAACTTGAATTTACCACCCATTTTTATTTTTATAAATTTGGGTTAATAACACTTTGCCCCCTGAACTTAGGGGGTAGTCACACTTTACCCCCTGAACTTCAAATATATACACTTTGCCCCCCAAGACTAGTCAAAGTTAGGAATTCAAAAAAAAAAGTGAGTGTTATGACATTATTGCCCTTTTATTAATGAATATATTTATAACTTAATATCATTTCTTTTCATTTTTAAAAGATTTATATCTTCTCTATTGTATTAATTATATAAAAATATCAAACTAAAAATTTAAAGAAAGTTAATATTTAGTTTATATCTTTGAAATTTTCCTCTTAGATTAATATGTACTTCTATATATGTTTTGTTTAATTTATTATACTTTAAGTCAAACAAAACCGATAAATAACACGACACTAAAATAAATTTAATTGTCAAATTTTGTATAAAAATGGTAATACCAAACTCATTTATTTGAACTAAATTTTTATCATTTTAAATTATTTAAACTTTTGGACTAATATCATAGTCATTTTTATATTTATCAAATTAGTCCAATATGAAATTTTTAATCAAAGAATATTTTGGGAAAAAAGAAGAGTTAGCCCATTATACAGTACTAGGGCAAACAAGAATAAATAAGTCAAACAAAAAAATATAATATTTAGTCCAAAACAATAAATGATTAGAAATTCTTTAATTAAGAATTTCATATTGGAATAATTTGATAAATATAAAAATGACAATGATATTAGTCTAAAAGTTTAAATAAATTAAAATGATAAAAAATTACTTTAAATAAATGAGTTTGGTATTACCATTTTTATACAAAATTTAACAATTAAATTTATTTTAGTGTCGTGTTATTTATCAGTTTTGTTTGACTTAAAGTATAATAAATTAAACAAAACATATATAGAAGTACATATTAATCTAAGAGGAAAATTTCAAAGATATAAACTAAATATTAACTTTCTTTAAATTTTTAGTTTGATATTTTTATATAATTAATACAATAGAGAAGATATAAATCTTTTAAAAATGAAAAGAAATGATATTAAGTTATAAATATATTCATTAATAAAAGGGCAATAATGTCATAACACTCACTTTTTTTTTTGAATTCCTAACTTTGACTAGTCTTGGGGGGCAAAGTGTATATATTTGAAGTTCAGGGGGGTAAAGTGTGACTACCCCCTAAGTTCAGGGGGCAAAGTGTTATTAACCCTATAAATTTTGGGCCAATTTATAAATTTTAAAAATTTATAGAGCAGGAAAATTCAAAGAATGCAAAGTTTTATATTTTAAATATTGTGAACAAATTCTTGAAATTTATATAATTTTCACAAAAGGTCCTCAAATAAAACGGGTGGTTGACCACCGTCAACCACCGCTAGCCACTAGTATTGTGCCGGAGACGACATTTCGCTTTCAAATTACATCATTGGACTTATTTTTTCGCATAAATTAAATATATAAGTTTAAATTTAGATGAAAATGTCTCAAATCGTATAGATCTAAAGAAAAAGTTACGGTTCGGCCAAGATTGACCATCGCACAAATTAAACTTAATCAAAATAATTTTTACACCAAAATGATCTAGATAATCTGTAAAATAAGATAAAAAAAATACACAAATCAAAGTTTCAAAGTCATGTTTTTCAGTTTGATAGCAACACCACAAAAGTACTCCTAAAACAACATAAAAATTACATCCATCTTTTTGTATGTGGTATGTATGTTTCCGTTTATGTGGAGAGTGTCTCGTATGCATGTGTGCGTGATGAGCAAAGAGAGGCGGAGAAAGTTTGAGAGAAAATAAACGTCCATAACTATTGTGTGTGTTGTGCATGTTGTGTTGTGTCTTTTTTTTTTTTTTTTGTAATATTCATACAATTTTACCAAATCACTCTTTATTATTCAAACCTAGTAAAGATATAAATATGTAATTTGCATTCAAAATTTAAATATTTTAGTAATTTTACATATGAAATAAAAAATAATAATATATATAGGTTTGAATAGTTTGATGAACTTTCGAATTTAATACTTAAGGGCTCGAGATCAACTCAGTAATCAAGTAGAATCGCTCGAGTTTGACTCGAGATCAGTCAACTTTGAACTTGAGTTGAGCCTTTGACCGAGATTCATTTATATCTATCTCCCTTGAGGTTTGTCTAGTTTGTCATAACTGCAAGAGCCTCCCCTTAGGTTTTAAAAATTACATTTATACCTCCTATGTTTATATTTTTTAATAACAAAATAAACCTATTTTGATAATGTGTCCCAAAAACACTAATCAAATATCCTAAAATATCTTTAATTAGTTTTAAAAACAAGCAATAAGTAAAAAGAAAAAAAGGAAAAAAAGAAAAAAGACCCTAAGGGCAAAATTTTTAACCCCTTGAATTGGGCTTTCTAGTTATTTACGTATACTTTTTTTTAATAATTAATGTACACACACACATACATACGTATAGGATATGATAACTATACGTACAAGGATAAATAACTACACAAAAATGTATTTTATGTCTAATAATTTTCTCATAAGATTTAGGATCTGTTAAACTTTTTTCCTGTTATTTGTACCAATTACAAAACAATAATTTGTTGTTGGCCATGTTCGAATGCCAGGCTCAAATTAAGCTATCATTGGTTAGGTCGAGCTTTGGCTTGTATTCAAATGATGCCAATATTGAACAGTTTAAGAAATTGCTAGGAGAAAATTAAGCAAGTTAAAAATAGATGACCAAAATCACCAAATAAATTGCCACAATTAGGTAGGAATACTCGAGCAAAAGAAACTAAAATAAATCTGATTTCTGTTAAAAAAAAAAGATCACCAAAAAAAAAAAAATGCTCTTAATCAAGAAATCACATGAATCGTTTACGACAAACTTTGAAACATAGACAAATATGAGCAGGGACCGTTAAAACCTAAATTCACTGCAACGTAGGAGACAGCCAAGATGCAGATGGCATGTAACCTAAGGAATCTCCAAACCAACATTCTTTCTTAATTATCCTATTCTCCAAGTGAAATTATCCAATGTCAACAGGCTTAGAAGGATCGATGGCACCCCTTCCATGATAATAATCCGTGAAGTATATGCAATTTGTGCTGCAATTTGGAAAGCAACTTGCTGATATGCACAAGGAATGATTAGCACCCAAAACAAGGAAGCATCCAATTTACGAATTTCCTCAAAATCAGACTTCTCTATTTCCTTAGTTTTCACCTTCTTCAGCTTGTAAACTTTGAAATTTGTAGTCATCCAAAACAGACCTCCCTCATCCCTCCTGGAGCAAAGCCTACGGACTAACAATAGCTCCCCTCTTGAAGATTCCACGATATAAGACTTAAATGAATACCCAATGAATGAGGGGTTTTCTACCACAAAATATGAATCAGGGTGAAAATTTTCATCATCCTCCTCATCATAATCATTCTTGTTGTAATCAATCGCCAGAAGCTGGTTCCTATTGTTAATTGCATATAACATTCTATTGTAGAAAAGAACATCGTTGACAGGAACAAAACGTGTGCGTAAACAAGTCCAAGATTGTTCTCCCGATCTAAAAAAGGCTACTTTTTTATCCATACCGTAAATTGTAACAACTATAAAATCATCTGGATGTGCCGAAGGATCACATGACAGAATAATTTTGTGGATAGCAGGTTCAGGTACTAATTTAAAACGTCCTCGAATTTCAAGACCAAAATCGTCAAAAATTTTGAGCAGTTTTATGGTCTTACCGGACAGAGGATTTAAGAGTGTGACAGAAAGATTAGGTTCCACTACAGCCCACCAGCCATAAGTGGAACCACAATATCGTTTGTTACGAGGTATTTCAAATCAAACATGGCAAACCTTAGACTCCCAAATACTATATAAACTTTGGTCCTGGGGAATCAACAGCAATTAGAGCTGTAAACGAGCCGAGTCGAGCCGAGTATTGCTTGTTCGAGCTTGTGTTCGTTAATAAACGAGTCGAGTCGAGCCGAGCCGAGTTCGTTTATTAAACGAGCTCAAATTTGTGTTCGAGTTCGGCTCGTTTAATTATACGAACGAGCCGAACTCGAACTTTTACGAGCCGAGTCGAGCTTTGTTCACGAACAGATCGGTTCAAATAAGTATAAAAGTGTTATTCGAGCCGAACCGAGCCGAGTATCTCATGCTCGAACTTTTGTTCGTTTATTAAACGACTGAGCTCGAGCTCGCTCGTTTAATAAACGAGCCAAAATTTGTGTTCGAACTCGGCTTGTTTAGCTTCACGAACGAGTCGAACTCGAGCTTTCACGAGCCGAGCCGAGCTGTGTTCGCGAACAGCTTGATTCGTTTACAGCCTTAACAGCAATGGAGGCTGTTTATGTGTGTTTTGAATACGCTGCTCTCTCTGGTCGAGTGTGACAGAATGGCACAACTTGCAAACTACACCAAATCGTATGTAATCAGGAAGCAGAGTTAGCTTGTCCAAAATTAATCCTAGAAATTCAATAGGAAAATCTTCCAACCCTCCTGAGCCTGCAGAATTTTTGATTCCATTCATGAGGATAAATAATAATGAAACAAAAAGTTTTTCTTGATTGCACTGAAGCTTTTTGTCTTTATCAAGATAACCTCACTTTAGCCAAAATAAAGCCTTGATGATGCTACAGGAATAAGAAAAGCTTCAGTACCACTGGAAATATATAGGAGCGAAAATAAAAAAAAATATAGAATCAAATATTGAATTTTGGTAGCAACAATAGGCGCCGTGACTTTAAAAGTTGAAGATAGATAAATATCACAATGTTTGTAATATAATTATCTTCCAATTAATATTTCAACTTTCAAGAATTGTAGTGAGAACATATAGCAGATCAACTGTTTCCTATTTGTATTTGGTGAATGACAGAAATTTAGCGATTGACCAAATTGAACCATACTCTCTACTAAGGTCTTTGTCGACCTTATTAATTTCCTATTCAGAAACTAACACCGCTTTCGTTTCCTAATCAATCAAAGCTACTTGTATTCGTTTAATTCTATATAAACTTGGTTGGTTCTGAAATTTTTTGTACGTGTTGTCCAGAACAAGATGCAAATTGGAAATTGAGAATTAACGGCCTTCAATTTATTGGAAATTTTGCGTGTACAATTTATTTTCCTGCATGTTTTGCAGGTTTGGCTTGTTTTCCCCCCAAAAAAATTCATTTTTTCTGTGCAAGAATAATAGCAGAAACACAAGGTAAAAAATTAAAAAAAAAATCTAGTTGACCTCTTCAGACATCAAATATGGAGAAAGACTATAATCAAGCTCCTCCCAGGGGTGGGCAAAAAACTTGTTGACTCAAAAACCCACATGATCCGAATCAACCCGACTCGAAAAATAGGGTACCCGAACCGTCTTTCCCTTAGCAGGGCAAACGAGGGTTGGGTACCCACAAATTTAAGGTCTGATACGGATCACAAAAATAAAAACCCACTGGTACCCAACCCGAACTGAGGGTATATTAGATAAATATTAAAATATATAGGGATTTTATCATAATTTTATTAAAAGTATACGGACCGGACGTCCTCTACCTCGTCCACATATTCTTTAGAATTAATTGATAGTCCGCTTCCTTTGATGTGTTCCATTTGTCATCCGCTTCGCCTTTTATTTTCTATTTTGATTTCCTTTTGATTTCTAACTAATTTTGTTGCAAATGCACCTTGGTTGAACATTAGAACATTAGTATACAGTGTCATTAATTTGTTAATTATCAAAACTAAGATGAATTGAGACAATAGAGTCCTCAATTTGCCTACAAGCTTTCAATTAGTAACATGAATTAGTGGACATTTACGATTGTTTATGAAATTAGAGAAGTCAGAAAAATTTTGAAAAATCTTGGTATATGATTTTATGTTCTAGCCATTACAAATTTTAATAAAAAAAATATGGGTAAGTCGGGTACCCTGTGACCCGTCCTTATTTATCGAGCACCCGGGCATTAGCATCGGGTTAGGGTCAAAAATTGCTGACCCGATAGATTAGGATTGAGTTAGCCAAATCCTGTTAGAGGTAAGTACTCGACCTGTGTCCACTCTTATTTCCTCTACAAGTTACGGGGTTCATAATTCCACCATATATTTATGGGTTAATAGTAATTTTATCAAATAAAGAAGTCCTCTCCAAAGCAACAAGTCCAGTAGTAAAAGGTAATAATTTTTGGGTAAATGGCTCCGATAATTCCTTTAACCATTGCCCATCTGTTTACTTAAACAAAAAATAATTCGTTTTTCAACTTTTAAAAGATACTATTAGGTTCCTTAATTTATAAATTTGATTCCAAATGGTACTTAAACACAAATTCAAGTATGATAGTTTTCATTTTGTCCCAGTAAAGCCATTATTGAACTTCTTGAAATACAAATTTTCAATTAAGAAAAGCAACATGAACCCGATTTATCTTTCCACTTCCTGTTATAATAAACTCCAAAGGAACCAACAATGGCTTGCCATCAATAGCTAATCTGAGGAAAAAAGCCACATCCAATAATTAATGTTTGAATACTTGCACAAACATCTTGGTTGGGTTCGTTACTACGAAACCTTTAAAAAGTAAGTGAGATGGGAGGTCAAAAGTTTGAACCCTGTCTCCATAAAAAATCCAAATGGATGCATAATGCATCCGTTTGGTTCGATGATCATTCAGTCCTTATTGGTTCCCCTAGGCCCCAGTTGAGTTTCCTTATAGAGTAGGTTAGGAGTAAGATAAAATAATATTAAAAATTGGCAAAAAAAAAAATTCCGCTAAATTTCATCGAAATTCTATAGTTGCCCCTCTATCAATCATTGTAGCCTACTCATCTTCAAGGTGATACTGGTGTAATTTATTGTCCAGAAAGATTTATTATGTCTTTCTCCCTTATGTTAAATTTTTTTTTTGGGGGAGGGGGGAACCTCTCTAACCGCACACCGCATGAGTTGCATGTGGATTTTAGCACTAAACTCCTCGCAAGTTTAATGTCAATTGCCGCGTCGTGAAAGCAGATCGACTCAGTCATCGAGTAGAATTACTCGAGTTTGACTTGAGATCAGTCAACTTTGAACTCAAGTTAAGCCTTTGACCATGTTGCTCGCCAACAGCTTGATTTATTTACCGCTCAAGTTCACATATTCTTATTCTAACTATAAAGTACTCAGGATTTACAACTTTTGAAATTAGATATTGGGTATGAAGTCTTCGTTCCTTTTTTGGACTATTGCGTTAATTAGTCGTACCGTTTCTTTTATGTCAACGAATTATTGATCGGATAAATTGGATATACATACTATCCAACAGGCTCAGACGAGAATAATCTAGTTATGCATATTATGAGATTCAATGTGCAGATTATTATTATTCACATTTTAATTTCCAACATTTAAGTCTGTTAAAAAAATTTATTGTACGCATTAAATCATAAAATTTGCACAATATTGTTAACTTTAAACGACATCGTAGAAAAATAAATATTTATACTTAATCCAATTATTGCACGCATTAAATCATAAAATTTATGCAATATTATTAGCTCTAAACGACATTGTAGAAGAATAAATATTTTTACTTAATCCTTGACTTCAAAAAGAAGGAAAATTCGGGCACATTATGTTTTAATAGTTGCACACATCATGTTTCAATATATAACTCTACGTTACCATAACATTTTAAAGCTTTTTTGCACAACATTTTAAAGAATTTAATCCCTCTTTACTTCACAGTCCAACAAATTTTATTCCTCTCTTTTTTTTTTCCACGCTTCCATATTCATTAGTTTAATCATTAAAGTAGTTTTTTCTTCCGGTCAATATCTACCTATTTTGCACCACAACGAGTAAAAAGATTCATTCTTATCCCTTGTTTTAATTCGATAGCGATTTGGGCACAGTAATTTACCATAACCAAAGTTCCCGTAATCGGCCTTCGTGCTAGTGCCTTCCTGCCAGTGTTTGTATATACACCAAACAGTTTTTTATCATAATAGATATTGTTGCCCATAGCTTTATCACAGCAAAGATAATCCCCTTGCATTCGTTTAAAGGCAACAAGGAGCCTGATTTTAGGACAAATTATTTAAAGAATTAACATGACATGTGAAACATTCATGAAAATAATTTACTGAGAAATCTTTTGTAGCACAACAAATTAATAAAAATATAGACCAATACCAATCGAATGTATACATAAGAAAATATCAACAACAATTTTTAGAGAGCAATATCCAACCTATATTGCAATGCAACAAAAGAACTATTAAATGTAGAACCAAAACATAGGATCAATTCACTGTAATGTTGGGAATATCCAAGCTGCGGGTGACATATACCTCAAGGAACAACTGAGCCTGCAATATTTACTAATCTTTCTATTCTCCAAGTCAAACACGGCCATATCATCCGATTTGTGGCGAGCATATGGGTCCTCTCTCAGGGCAGTCATCAATGTAATATATAGAGTTTGGATTGCAATTGGGAAAACGAGAAGTTCTAATGTATATTGATTGATTATCGCCCAAAAATATCATCACCATCTAACCTTTGAATTTGCACCCACTGATATTCCTTTTCCTCATCCACTATTGGGTTCATTATTTTCTCCATTTTATAAACCTTGAAATCCACTGTCACCCTGAAGTTCTCAGAATCATAATCAGCCCTCGTTAAGTAAATCCTCCTAACGAGGAATAAGGCTCTATTCTCAATAGATTTTTTAACTAGCTTTTAGATTATAGATTAACAATAATCTGTATTAATAGTACTATCAATTAAGAGTCCTCCCCTAAATTTATGAAGGCCACTTTTGTACAAACATCATAAATCGCAACAACCATATCATCAGGACATGTGGATGGATCACACGACAAAACAATTTTATGGATTATTACAAACCCAGGCAGCAAAGGATACTTGTCACAGTCCGCCTCCTTGAAAGGAACTTCCATTAGTATAGGCAGATGTATGGTCTTACCCGAGAAGGGGATCAAAAGCGTGACCAACAAATCTTGTTCGGCAATAGCCCACCACCCATAGGTTGAACCACAACACCGTCTACTATAAGGGACTTGTAGTCGACAATTGTAAAACTTGCGCTCGCAAATATTGTATAAGTTTCGGTGTTCTTTACTCTTATTCAGGGTAGGGATCAAGAGCAGTGGAGGCTCATAAAAAATAGTTGCTACACGTTTCTTTTTATCATCCTTGACAACTGAACGCCAATACTTGCACACGGCGCCAAATCGGATGTAATCAGTGAGTAAATTAAGGCTTCAGATCTTCTGTTACACTTTTCTTGTTACATTTTATGTTACACCCGTCGATGGGACAATGAATTTTCTGTTACACTTATTCTGTTGTACTGCATATTACACCTATTGATGGAGTGACATATCTAATTAGACTCTAACTTCTTTGTAACTTCCCATCACAGAGGACACGTGTCACTCCATCAACGGGTGTAACATGAAGTGTAACAAGAAAAATGTAACAGAAGACCTAGAGCCCGTTGATGGAGTGACACGTGTCCTCTGTGATGAAGAGTTACAAAGAAGTTGGAGTCTAATTGGATATGGGTCACCCCATCAGTAGGTGTAATATCCAGTGTAATAGGATAAGTGTAACAGAAGATCCATTGCCGTGAATTAATGCCGGCAATATCCATTGGGATCCCATGCACATATTTAATTTGGGCAGGATGAGTATCAATAATATGTGATTGAACTTATTTGGAATTATACCCATTAATACCCATTTAAATATGGATATGGTTGGGAAATGATTGAGATTCCCATACTCAAATATAAACAAATCTTGAAATAATTTGTATTTGATCATGTCCACATCTTCCATACTCTCTCTTGAAAGAATCCTTCATTTTAAGCTGCATTAACAAAACATCTTTCATCCTTTATTTGTTTTATTAGTTTTTAATAATTTTTTCAATAATAGTAGAATATCCATTTTTTCAATGATGGACAAGTTGTAAATTTATTTTTGCATTCTTTGCTTATTCATTTTGCCCTCTTTGATTCATCTATTTCTCCTATGAATACTATGTTAAATTTTTCCTATCGACATGATTTTGTGTGGCTAAACTGATCTTTGTTTTAAAAAGAATTCGTGTGAATTTTATATGTTGACTACCTTAATTTCAATTCAACCTTATTTTCGGGGAAATTAGTCTTTATATTCTAGGTTTTATCACAGTTTGTATTGTAATGTCCATGAACGAATGAGATGTTGATTTATTTTAATTTTTAATTTGTTTCATTACTTTGTAATGGATTTTATTATCAGGAGTTTTAATAAGATACTATCTAAATTGATTTTTATTTTAGGGGTTGATAAATTAAATCTCTGCACATTTCTATCTATCCTCTTTACATGTAATAATTGGAAAACTATAGTTTATAATTAAAAGATTAAAGAGCATTAATAAATGAGATCTAAAAATAATAATATAAAAAAAAAAGTTAGAAATGTATTGAGGTTCATAAATTAAAAAAATAAATGATATAAAAAGAAATATTCAGGTCAAACTAAAAAAAAAACTAAGTAATATAAAAAAATAACAATTGATTAATAAGGGAAAGATAATTTAGAAAAATAATAAAATGGGATTTATTGGATATTTGGGTGGTATCAAATGGGACTATCCCATTTTAGTCCTACTCATATTGATCTCATGACAAATATAAGATTGTTTGAGTATGACCCATATTTCACAGTTCCAATTAAGTCCCGTCCAAATTCTACCCATACTGCCCATATGCCATCCTCTAGAGTAATCTAACTTACCAAGGATCAAGCTCAAAAGCTCCGCATGAAGATCTCCTACGGAAGCCCATACCTATATTTTTATCGTTCAATGATGAAAGGTCAGTGAAAAGAAGAGATTGGGCAGTAACATTACCTTTAGGAAGAAAAACAAAGCAACACCAAAAGATATGGTTAAGAAGAAGTATCGACAAGCTTATATACATGCTAATAATTTTCTTATCCTATTGGGAGAAAGGTCATAATTTGCTACTTAATTTGGAGATTACTATTACGTTAATCGTTTTGGAACAAAAGTTACAAATTGATTCAGTTTGTTACGTCACAGAAAATATAGTAATTTTTGACTAAGCTCATTAATTAATTAGAGTCCTCTGAGGGATCTGATCAACGAAACATATGTTGACGTAGCCACATTCTAACTATGGAACTAATCCCTTGAGTATTAAAATTTCCTAAGCCAATTAAACAGATCCCTTGAGTATCAAAATTTCCTAAATCAATTAAAAACTAATTATAATTTCCTAAGTCAATCAAACAAAAAAACAACTAATTATGTGTAACTAAATTATTTGCTCTCTAGAAAAGTTGTTTTTAGCTTGTAACAAACATATTTATGGACTATCCTTATGCGTAAATTACAATATGATTATATCATACGGTCTCAAGAAAATCATCAGCTATTTGAGTTTACACTTGCTTTATCTAATTTTTTCACACTTATTTTTTTTTTTTGGTTTCCTTTTTTTTGTTTTTTTTTTCTCCCTCTAAACTACAGCGGAGCAGAGGGAAGCGCCTTTCCTTGCCGCCCGCATTAATGGGGACTGCTATGTAATAAGGTGAAGTGTCTTGGTTTCTTTCTGATGATCAATTTTTCTATGCTGGAACACATTAAATTTTTGGGTGATAAATATATCCAAGTTGTTTGTAAATTAAGTTTCTGTCTTCACAGCTAGTTATTTTCTACTGCCTTCTCCCAGTTTGTTATTTTCACTTTTTTGATCAATAATCTTAATGACTTCTCACTTCTTTCAATTTTTTCCCTAGTTTCTCTAAATCTATTGAGCTCGTTTATCACATCGTGTCTCATCGCCATTTGCCACGGTTTCAACTGCCAAAGAAATAAAATCAAACGGCCTTATTATGCTACCGCCTTGGAGAATATCTTCTACCATACAACAATGTTAAACGTTTCGTGATATTATTTAAATTCAAAAGAATAATAAGAATACCAAACTAATGGTCAAGAATTATTAAACCCTTTAAATAGGCTACTAGATTTCTAATTGTGTAAAAAATAGTCATGCCGTCCATTTTAAATATTAAGTTTTTTAGATAAGTTTAGAAGCAAAAGTATTTTAATCCATGCACATCAATCACGAATATAGACAATATAAACTTTGAATAATTGTTCGATTCATAATTGAAATCTACAGTTCTACTTCTCGGAATGCAGATCGCATTCTCACACTCCAAGAAGCTCCGGTGGGCAATGAGAAATGCGATGAACGCAATAACAGAGAAAAATTTAGATCGAAAACAAAAGTCCAAGGAATAAGGTTAATTCTAAAAAAAGAATAAATACTTTTTTGCATGAATAACTGACATTTTGGCATTGGAATCCCGAATTTAGGAAGCAACTACTTTGATGTGCAGCGTGAAATATGTTGTGTCCATCAAGGACATCACCGTTGATCTCGGCCCAAAAGTGACCATTTTGACTTT